>CM031237.1:163539169-164089544 GCA_018340775.1 Taxus wallichiana var. yunnanensis
GCCCAAAATAGTAGTCTGCACCTGCTACTGCTAAAAGAGGAAAGAACTTCTTTCCGAAAAAAGACCTCTGTAGCATGGCAAACAAGATATACTATGCTGCGAAAAAAAAGAACCTAGATCGGATCTGCAGAAACCCAACAAAACCCAGAAATTTTATTCTCGCTTTCCTTTTCCGTACAAGCACAAATCCGAGGTGAATCTAGGCACGGTAAAAAACAAAAAAAAATAGCGCCTCCCTAAATGGTTGAGTTTACTGATCGATCTTAGGGTTTCCACCTTAGGATCAATGGAAGCCTCTCTTTTCATACAAATGCACGCAATGAACAAAATACAAGAAAATCCTGAAATATATGAATATATAAAAAAATTATTTACAAAATAAAACTTACAGACATTTAATGTCAATAGCAATCTCTGCTCGATACTATAAAAGGAATGATAACCGGATCGTATCGTTCAAGCCAAGAACACAGATGTTAATCAAACACCACGATCAATAAGATGAAAGAAATTGAGAATAACTTTACACAAAACCTTTGCAAACAAATGAGTAGCAATATCATATATTATTATGGAACTCAATGAAATACAATGAGAATGGGTCTTGCTTATATAGGCAAGGAATAATAATCTAAGAACCAATCAATGTCATAGTTCAAGCCATAAATCATGGAAAGAACTAGTCATCAAAGAACTAGTCAAGTCCATAGATTTATGAGAGAACTAGACATCTAGGATCTAGTTAATACCATAGATCTAGGAAAGAACTAGTCAATACCATAGATCAAGGAAAGAACTATACCTAACAACTAGATAATATCTCCTAATACCTAAATAAATAAAAAGAAATATCCACACACATAAGTGGGTGAGGATAAATATAATAAAGGTAAATAATATACCTAGGTGAACATGAGCTAAGGTAAATACTTACTCTAACAAATTTTTACATTTTGTCTACTGTTTTTAATCAGAAAACCTAAATATTTATTTACATCTTTCATCATGTATGTCTTTACTCTTGATTGAAAACGTGAATTGACATCCACCGAGGAAGCTCATTACTTCCTGGACCCGCTTTCCGGGCAGTTCACCCATATATCATCTAACGTCATCTTTTTCTGCCAAGGATTTGTGCATCACAGGTTTCTTGGATCCACTTTGCAGGATTGTTTGTGTGTGCTCGTCTTATCTCCATCGGCATTCTTTCCATCTACGTCTTTGGATCTTATCCAATCTATCAGGTATCGATTTCATTTGAGTTTTTCATGGTTTTTGTGTTTAGTTTATTGCATTAACTTGGACAGTAACAAGAGCGGAAATTATTGATCTACATATTGCACGCTGGTGGGACCCGAACCAAAGTCCCCTATTGGTAAGTTCATTTCTTTTCAAGTTTTGAGCTTTTGTTCTTTTTTTCTTCACCGATGTTCATCAGTTTTCCTTAAGCATTTCCTTTCTTTATTATTGGTCTTATTTCTTTCATTTGTAATTTGCAAAGTCAAAATTATTTCTTTCTTGCATATCTAGATTCCAATTTCCATTTTCTAAGATTAGTAAATCTTTCATTTGATTTCAAAGCTGCACTTTTTTATTTATCTCTTGGTGAAAAATTGTCATTTTCTTGAAAGTTTTCTAGTTTTTTAAATAGAAATTTCTCTTCTACTAGTATCTAGTTATCTAGATATTTTTGCATGTTTACTTAACCTTGTCTTGCAGAGCGCTTTGCTTGTTCACGGTATTGTTCGAGGGGAAGAGCTCAACAACGCACTTTTTAAAGTCCACACACCTTGGAGAGCTAAATCTACAGGTATTTTTCTTTTGCGGTGTTTTCTCCTTTTTTAGGAACTTAAAAATAACTTGTTTTTTTTTTATCACACCTAAACACTTCGGTTTTGGTTCTTAAAAAGAATTAATCACATTGGGAAAGAACTTGTTTGACTTGTCTTCATCGAAATCAAACACTTCATTTTTAGTGCTTAAAAAGAACTTTTTCTTTGTCATTTCTATTGTATGCTCTTCATCTAGTTTTCCTAATAGGTTGGAAAATTGATCAAAATCGGTAGTGACACTATTTGATTTTTATTTTTCACCCTTGCACACAAAGCCAAAATCACTAGGTATAAAGAATTTAAACAAAAATTCCTTCCTGGCCTCACCTACTTGGAAGTGACATCGAGAGGAAGAGCTTATGCGGTACTTGGGCCGCACTATAAATTGATGGAAGTTTACAGTATATATTGGAAAAGCACCCAACTCCTTATCACGGCGATGTGTGAAGTGCGGGGTAGGCCCCTATATCAAGCCACATACTAGTCTTTTCTTGAAGTGCCTTCGGGACTCCTCACCAAAACATTCCCCAAACCATCTTTAGTTTGGCCAATTAAGTAGTCCCCATTCGAAAATCCTTCCCAAACATTTTCTTACTTAAAAATCATGAAAATTTAAAAGAGATGAACACCTACGCTGCTTGAATTGTCTATGCATTAATTAGGTTAATTTATTTCTATGTTTTTGCTTGTTTTATGATGGTCATCACCCGGTCAAAATCTAGAAAAATGGCTTGACTACAATCTTCTTCATCCGAGACCACCGCTAATGTGGATGTTTGGTACCCCTCGGGTCTTCTTCGGGACCACTATTAGTTGGTTCCCCATCTTGTTCATATAATCCTTTCTATCATCCCAAATCGATCCCATCACGACCAACTTCTCCTAGTCCTTCAGAGGTGTCATTTGCTTCTGATATAAAGTATGTTCCTCGTGGAGATTCTGAATTTTAGGAAATCCTCGACCATAACCTGGTAGCCCTTATGGATTACTTGGTGCATAAGTCATTCGAATATCGATCGGGGACCACCAATCAAGCAATTTTACAATTATTCTCATAAGCCATCCTAGGATTTCATAGAATGGTTAGCATGTTTCTTCTTGCCTCGAACCATGAAAGAAGGTGGCGTGTCTATGCCTGCTTTTTCTCTTCCACCGACCATGTCAATTGGTTCTCAAATGACACTGCTATCCCTAGTGCTACGGCTACCTCGGCTACCCCATTTACTTTCAAGAGGCCACTATGTTTTAGCTATGATAAGTATGTCCGCACTCCCACAAATTGCTCATTAATTCTTCTATATTATCTATTGCATCTCAAGTTCATTATCTCTCGTGAGAAACCCCCTCTGGGAGTCAATCAATTCCTTCCTCTCATCTTCCGGTGACCTTTCTTCCAATGCTCCTGACGCGGTGACCTTTACCCATCCTTTGGCATTGGCACCATTAATAACTAATCTGACATTCAAAAGCTTCATTCAAAGTTTATTTCCCACCATATCAAATCAAATCAACACCCACATTCCTCAATCCATTCTCGATTCAGTCGGAAAGTGTAGGAACCCACCAATCACAGTGGTCCATCTTTCATTCAACCACCTTTCTTTCAACCACTTTTCATTTCATGACTGTTTACACTTAGGATCCTTCACAACAAATACTGCCACTTGGGCGTCACCTAGAATGCCTTGTTATTCCTCTTATCATCCTGTTAATCAGTAGATGAATCCCCCATTAATACCTCAGAAAAACATACCATTCACTTCTCATACGGGACATATCAACACACCCCCTCCTCAATCTGATTTCTAACTTCTTTTCAAGAAAATCACAAACCTCGAAGCCTCCACCAAATGGGCTCACCCTTCATACTCTTTTGAAGAAGTATGTAATGAAGCGATTCATCCATCGGTGGCTTTTAGGCCTTATCCTCCTCAATGGGAACTTCCTAAGTTCTTGAAATTTCATAGTCATGAGGATCCTCAACAACACCTGTGAGCATTTAAACATGCTTTCTACCTTATAGTTCGGGACCAAGAGCTTATGCTCTATACCTTTCCTATGTCTTTAGTAGGGCCCGTTTTAGACTCGGTACAACAACATACCCCAACATTCTCTATTTTCTTTCTCTCAATTGCCCGAGATGTTTTTGAAA
Source organism: Taxus wallichiana var. yunnanensis (assembly GCA_018340775.1). Lineage (NCBI taxonomy): Eukaryota > Viridiplantae > Streptophyta > Pinopsida > Cupressales > Taxaceae > Taxus > Taxus wallichiana. The sequence continues at coordinate 163,543,154 of CM031237.1, forward strand.
ACTTGTCAATAAACATCACACATAATATCTCAATTCTGAGATCTTTATAACATTCGTCAATTCAAGGATGAGTCTATTGAGACTTTGTCACTCATTGAATAGAAATAGTAAATCAATTGTCCTTCTCCCTCCCTCAATCAAAGAAATCGATTTGTTTACTCGATCTTGCGCTAATCATATTTCTTCCACTTTAAGGATTTAAACCTTTTATAAATTTTAAGAAGCCTTTATGATGGCACACAAAATTGAGTCTCATGCCATCGAACAAGGGAAGTTAAAACTTCTTTCTAAATCTAAACTAGATTTTTCTCGATTTAAAAATCAAACCCCTCCACTTCTAACAAAGACAAGAATCAGGGGTCCACCAACACTATCATATTAAAAACATCACGATCTGATAACACTTATAATCAAACACCTCAGAGAGAACCTTTATCTTCTAGAAAAGGACCTTCATCATCTCGGTCTTTTACTTTGTTAGGGGAATCATATGCTTCTATCTTAGAAAAAATGTTGGAAGTTCACATGATCGAACTTCCCCCTATTAGAAATTTTGATGAGAGCAAGAGCGACCATTACGGTATCATGAAATGAATTTTTTTGTTATCATAGAAGTAGAGGCCATGATATTAAATGATGTCAGACCTTCAAAAACCTCATCCAAAAATTCATTGATAAAGGTGAGCTCATTCTGGATAACCCAAATGCTCCCCCAAATCAAGTGCTTGATGTTTTTAAACAAAGCCTTTTCCAAATCATTCCCTAAACAATGATGCTTTAGGGTCTCAAAAACCAAACACTCATACTATCAGCTTCATTTCTACTAATGATTCTTCTTCTAACTCAGAATCATCCACAAACACGTCAACTAAATTGGAACTCTCCTCCACTCCTTCAAATTCCGAGATTCCACCATCCTCAGATGGTCCATCTTCGAGTCTTCCTTTATTAGAAATAGAGTTGTCTCCCTCTACCTCACTATCTGATCTTCCACCTATACCTGAGATAGTGTCATCTTCATCTGTCTTATCATTAAATATTATTTCGAGTGCTTGAGTCATTTACATCCCTTCAAATTTCCACTACGGATACTTCTACTTCTATCACTCCCATTTTTCCATGACCATGCCTTTGGTTAATGTACCCATAGTTGTACCAACTTCTATGCCTTTGGAAGTATCTTCGATCTTGACTCTTCCCATCTTGTTTCCTACAGTAATTACACCCACAATTACTACATCTAAACTACCTTCCTCACAAGAGGCTGCTTCTTCATTTCCTACCTCTTCCACCATCAGTGCTTCCTCACCTATTAAGGACACATCTAAAGAGGTAGCATTGACACCTATGCTTCGACTCTTGGACTCAGACATAAGAAATTGGATTCTAAGCCTAGGGTTACATCGTCGGTATCATCTTCTTTACTTCCTCTGAAATGGTTACAATCACCTTATGCGGTCGAAGTTGTCACCATCCTTGAAAAGGGAAAACCAATATTTCGGACCATCAAAAATCTTGGTGCTTTCCCTCAAAAATCCCTCTCTTTGCCTCATAAAATATTATATTTATCCACTAGAAAGGTGTCTTCTTCTACAACACAATCTTCATTAGTGCCTCATAAAGTGGATTTACCTATGGCAAGGCGGCATCTCTCTTATCAGAACCATCATCTTCGTCACCAAAACCAAAGCACCTTTTATGTTGCGTATCAAATATATTTTGGGATCTCCTTCCCCACCTAAATCAATCTTATCTAAATCATCGACTATTTCTTTTGACACCCTTCTTCATCTCCGAAGACTAAAACATTTGTCATGTCTTTGTCATCTTCAAAATCTATCTTAGGAGCTCCTCCTCCACTAAAATCAATCTTGCCTCACTTACTTCCATCTCAAGCACCTAAGGATGCTTCCCCCAATGTTCAGAAAAGAAAAACAGTCCCTAAAAAGACTGTTAAACCAAATATGCAGGCTCTTTTACCTCGGCAGTCTGTTAAGGCTAAAGAGGTGCCTTCTTCACTTTTGTCCACATCTTCGTCTACCAGATTCTATATTGAAATCCTTCACCAACTTATCCAATCTTCATCTATATCTCTTCCTCCAATCAAACCCCCGTAATTCCAAAGGAGTAAAACCTTCATGGTTTAAATCTGATTTGATTTGTGCTTACCATCACACTTGAGGTCATGACACCAAGGGATGTAAAGCCCTACAAACTATAGTTAATAGCCTCTTAGAAGAAAGTGATTTTCTGTTGGAAGAAGAGGAGGAACAAGTATCTCCTATCATCCCCACTACATCTAAGCCTGAACTACCTACTCAGGCCCCCAATTCTATTGATAGCACTCCAGATGGTCTTCCACCTTCTCAAATCGACGCAATTTTTATCACCACTAGAACACAATGGTACGATAATCCATCACCTCCTACAGCCTCTCAACCACAAGTCATTATTTCTATGGCTCCCAAAGGATTTCCTCCTTCCTCATTAGCCCCGAGACCTCGGGTCTCTATTCGTGCTTCACCTTGGGCTCAGATTCTCATGTCAGTTGAGGAGAGTGTGATGAAACAACTCACCCATGCTCCAGTCAAAATGTCTCTTTTTGACCTCATTCAGTCATCTCCCGGCATCGCGGGCTCTAATTGATAATGTGCCATATTGCGTAGTGAATTTAGATGAGCCCTAGCCTTTTGAGATGGTTGTTGGATTGAATAGGCCATCAACCACCATCTCCTTCGAGGATTCTGAAATTCCTCCCCTTCTCCGCAGGATTTAGAAGCTCCTCTCTTCATCACACCCAAATCAATAACACTACATTCAAAATGCACTATGATCGATAGTGGTGCCGCACTCAACATCATTTCCTCCCACACATTTGAGGAACTTAAGTTACTAAAAATGTAGTATCACAACCACCTTTTCCCTTCGATCATTTAACGATCAGCTGGTGGTTACTTTAGGAAGCTGTGGTCCCGCCCATTCGGGTAGGAAAGAAACTTCTTCATGATATTTTTATATTTTGAAGGAAATTCCACTACAATATGATCCTCAGACACTCTTGGATCTGTACAATGCACTATGTTCCATTAACCCTCCATTGATGCATAAAATATCAGTATGAGGGCAAAATCTATACTCATCTAGGAGACCCTTTTCCGTTTGCACAATGTGACATGACCACAGGGTCTGTCCCTCCAAAAGATAATTTGATTCTCCTAACGAGGCTTCATCCTCTTCCATACCTGCTAAAAAAACTACCAGATCTAAAAATGCGGAAGAAATATTGCAGCATTTTTTAGAGAGCTTCCTCTTCTCTCTTTTGACACCCATCTCAAACCTAATGAGTATGGTAGGCCAGATAAACAACCTGAATATCAACTAGATCTTGGCCACATTATCACCATTGGTCTGCCCAATCAACAAACTAACTTCATCTACGGTGGTCTTGATACACCTCACTATCGTCTGGATTCTCCTCCTAGGGCCAAACCCTACTCGGTAGGGTTTGATCATCTACATAATCCTGCGTTCACAAAAATTATTTGTATTAATGCGCGTGGAAGGGATTTGGAATGGAAAAATATGAACAAGGTGTGCATGACCTCGCATCCATTCCAACTCTTAAACCACATCAAAAATTTGGTTTAGGGTTCAAACCTCTCTCGAAAGCCACCATCACCATTCTCGATGAGCCTCTTTCCATAGAGGAACCATCTTCTCCGTCAGAGTCTAAAGCATCGCTTGATGTAGATGACACCATTCCCATTCCGCCTAACTTTTTTTTAGTCAATACCATTTCCTTAGGTCCACTGACCTATAAGACTAATGGAAAATCCACTTCCATACCATTAGTCTTCCCCGAAATAGTCAGAGATGATTCTCCTACTATCAATATTATCCACTGTTCGGATGATGATTATGTTCTTGTCTATTTGTGGGAAAAGGATTCTTATCTTCCTAAAACCATTCCTTCTGACACAACTACGCTTCTCAATGAAGACACTATCGACCTTAATATAGGGACTTTTGAAGACCCTTGCATCATTAAGGTCGTCAATATCTTAACCCATAGGAGTTAGGAGACTTCACCACCTTTCTTTCCAATCATCACCAAGCATTTTCCTGGTCATATGAAGATATGTCAAGCCTCGATCCTAATATCATGGTCCACAATATCATTACTCTTATAGACATCAAACTAGTTAAACAAAAATTGTGTAATATGCATCCTCGTGTAGCTCTCCTCATTAAAGAGGAGTCGCAGCTTGCTTTCGCCAACTTCATCCAACCCATTGACTATCCAAAATGTGTTTCAAATGTAGTACAGGTAACAAAGCTATTGGGAAAATTTGAATTTGCACCAACTTTCAGGATCTTAATCTCGCTTGCCCAAAAGATGATTTCCCTCTACCTAATATCAACCAACTCATGGACTTAACTACAGGTCACGAGATACTTTCTCTGATGGATGGTTTCTCTGGGTATAATCAAATTCTCATCGCACCAAAGGATCAGCACAAGAATTCCTTCATAACTCCTTGGGGGACTTTTTGTTATCGCGTCATGCCCTTAATCTTAAGAATGTAGGGGCAACTTATCAACGTGCAATGACCTACATCTTCAATAACCTCTTACAAATAAGCGTAGAATATTACGTCAATGACCTCCTCGGTAAGTCCAAATGCCATCAGGATCATCTTCTCATTCTTGCACCTCTCTTTGAGAGACTCATTCATTTTTTTCTTCGCCTAAATCCATCTAAATGTGTGTTTGGTGTTCTCACTAGTAAACTCTTAGGCTTTATCATTTCTATTAGGGGTATTGAGGATGATCTGTCATCACCAATCTGACACTATGATAATTCTTCACCGGGAACTCCTCGTGCTATGATTATTTACTAATGCATGACCTTTAGTTTGGTGGATGTAACTGGAAACAAAACAACAACATAACACAAGAATACCATTGACTATGATAAGACAGAATGATGACAAATCTGAAATATCAAAATAAATTATAATATTAACATGAAAGCTATTACAATAATCTCACCCATGAGGTACTTCAAGTGTTATTGACTTCACTTGCCTTTCACCAAGACTATGGGAGAAACTTTACAATTACACCTCTTAATGGCTTCTTGAACACACCTTTAAACTAATGGCATCCTTCGCACACTTCCTACAATATTTCTCACTACTTCCTTCTATGCTAAATGAGGGGGATGGCCTCTCTATTTATAGAACTTCTAGGCTTATCCATCTTATCTCTAAGATAGGATAAGAAATCCACTCTGACGAATCATATTCCATACCTTAACTCTTATCTCGTACATGTAAATTATCTCGTTAAGATAAGATAAACCTTATCATTTTACATGGGTTCCACATTTTTAGACTTTTTACAAATAAAATACACAAAATATTTATGACCTCACTCCTTGTCTTTATTACCAATATAATATTTCTAATTCCTAATCATGTAGACCCTACTTCTCTAATTACCCAAACTTTGACATTTTAACATTACCGTACCACTTACGACAAATATTTACTTTTACAACATTCTTATTGTACTTTGACTATTACCATACTCCACATTATTGGCGGCACCATCTTGTGACGGCGCCGTTATCTTCTATCAGACACTACTACTAATTATACTTAACAACATCATATTCCTAATACATACATTAATGAAATAGAAATTACAAAGGAAAATTTTAGTGTTGACATCTTCCCCCTTCCTAGCTTCTACTTCGTCCTCGGAGTAGACTATTCTGGTGCTTGGAAAATCTTCAACTTGTCGTGGTTGACCCATTTCGTAATGGGAGTGCCATCCAATTCCTCCAGTCGGTACGTACCATTTTCATGCATTTCTTTATTTTGTAGGGCCCCATCCATTTTGGAAGAAATTTTCTCTGTCTTTTCTTTTTGTATCTGGAATCATATACTAGAACCAAGTCATTCACATGAAATGGAGACCACTGGATCTTTTGATCAAAGTATTCTTCTCGCTTCATTTTATTCTTATGGCTTATATCCTTTCTTATTTCTCTCATTTCCTCCAGCGAAATGAAGATGTACCAACCTTTCTTTTCTTGAATCATTTTCATCCATCCTTTCATTTTTCATAACTCTCACAAAGTGGGAAAATCAAACTCAATAGGAAGAAGCTGGATCAATGCCATAGGCCAATTGAAATGGGGAGTATCCTGTTGCTGACTTTGATGTTGCCCTATATGCCCACAATGTTGCATGAATCCTTTTATCTCATTTATGTACCTCTGTACAAGGCTACATCTTTTGCTAGAATTTGACACAACACAAAAAAATTTCGTTCCACTGTCCATTTGTGCTTGGCTTTTATGTTGTTTCCTTCCGTGCTTAATAGAAAACTTATTGACTAGGGCTTCTACCACCTCATTAATGAAGTGGCTTCTTGCTTGATGCATTACAATTTCTAATGGGCAACCAAATCTAGTGACAATGTGTTTATACATGAACCTTGCCACTTCATCCATGAAGAAGCTGTTTTCAATGGCCTAGCTTCAACCCACTTGGTTAAATAATCTGTGGCAACTACAATATACTTATTTTGGCGTGATGTAGTTGGAAGTGGACCTACTGATATCATGTCCCCACTTTTAAAGGGACCAAGGGGAAGAATAGGTCATAATGGAGTGATGAAGTCTTACGGTTACCATGTGTTTGACAAATATCACATGTCTTACAATAATTATAACAATCTTTAAAAAGAGTGGACCGGTGATAACTGCATCCAAGATCCTTCTTGATATAAGTTGTCAGAGAAGTGCCCTCCACATGTACCATTGTGGAATTCTTCTAGCGAGTTCCTTCCCTTGATCACGTCCATTGCCCTCTTCAGATCTTGTCCATCGTGTCCTATTCGAAATAATACTCCATGCGAGAATAGAATATGGACGATCAAGCTTGAGTAATCTTTCTCTTAGTCTTTGCATTGACACCATCAGAAACTTGCATTCATTCGGATAATTCCAAATATCTATGTATTCACTAGGGATTGTGTCGAGGGATAACAAGGCTCCATCGGGAAATCATCATCATCACAAGATGATCCTAAACCATCATAGGCTCGAGAGAGTGCATCTGCATTAACATGCTTCTTTCTGGCCTATCTATAATATCAAATTCAAATTCTTGTAGAAAAATTATCCATCTTGCTATCCTCCCCGATGGGTTAGGCTTATTTACAATATATTTTAGAGCACGATGATCTATTCTAACTAGAAATTTTTGCCCTAGCAAGTAATTTCTAAACTTCTTTACAAAGAAAAATGATAGCGAGCCTCTTTTCGATTACATGATGTATAATTTACTCAAAGATCTTTGCTCATTTTATGCGCTCCCAAAGTAAATTGGATGTTCATTCCCATTTTCATCCTTTTGGCTCAAAGTACTTCCTAGTGCTGCATCTAAGGCATCGGTGTACATAGTGAATGGCTTGCTCCAATCTGGATTCTTCAAAATAGGTGAAGACACCGATACTTCCTTCAATTGTCCAAAAGCTTCATGCGCCTTATTTCTGGTTCATAAGTAACATCCTTCTTCAACAAAATTCCCATCTCTAGATATCTGACATGCCCTAACAAAATGCCTTTAGAACATCCAAAGACACACTTTGTAGGGTTTAGTGAGGCTTGTGCTTCATCTAACCTTTGAAATGTTGTCTCCATTTGGTGCAGGTGGTCCAACTTGCTCCCATAGATGCAAAAATCATCTAGAAATACTCTGATGAAGGTCCCAATGTAGGGTTCGAACACCCTATTCATCAAATGTTGGAATGTTGCTGGAGCATTACACAACCCAAAAGGCATAACTCTATAAGCAAATGTTCCCCAAGGAGTGGTGAACGTGGTCTTCAGCTGATCTTTCTCTGTTATACGAACTTGGTTGTAGCTGCTATATCCATCAGCAAAACTATAGCACTCCTGGCCAGCTACTTTGTCCAAGATCTAATCTGAAAATGGAAGAGGGTAATGATCCTTCTTTGTTGCCTTATTAAGCTTCCTGTAATCAACACAAATGCGTAGCTTCCCATTTTTTTATTGAGATCACAATGGGAGAAACCCATTCTGAATTCTCCATAGCAAATATGAATCCTACATCAAGTAACTTATCTATTTCTTCTTTTACAGTCTTGGAAAAATTAGGATTCATTCTATATGGCATTTGCTTTATGGGCTTAGCACCATCTACTAGCTCAATACAATGTTCTACCCAACTTACTTGACGGAGTTCCTTGTAATCAAAAGTGAATAGGTGTATGTACCTTCGAAAGAGCTAGAGGTAGGATTCCTTCTCACTCTTCATCACAGCATCACCAATCTTTATTTGTTGGAGACGATCATCAACTTCTTCTTCAGATAATTTTATGGGGTCATGAGTTGGTGTGACTGGAAGGATATCCATGACTGAAACATCCACCTTGCTTTCTTCATCTTCAGTGTCCACTTCACTGGTACTAGAGTAATCAGAGGATGTCCAATCATCAGTTTCATCACTTGAATCCACTGAGTTCTCGACTTATGATGTCAAGAGGATCACATTTATCTTCACCCTCTCTCTACCACATCCAAGTGTCATGAAACCTTCATTCCAGTAGTTTCTTGCATGAACCCTCCTTATCCATGGTCTTCCCAAAGAACATTGGTAGTGCATAGCAGTACCATTTTTCATCACCTAAAAGTCTACCACACATACCACACCCATAATGAGATATTGCCACATTTGAAACTACACCTTGGTTTAGTTTTTCCTTTATTTAATGACCTTAACATAAGTGTTTAAGGGTGATCAATTTTAAACCCAACATATTCATTACTGGACTCTGGTCATTACATTAATGCAGCACCTTCATCAACTAAGACATCATGAATTGAAATACCATTACATAATACCTCGGCTTGTGGAGCATAGGGATCTCGCCTCACCTCCAAAACAGGGACCTCAACCTCCTTCCTTCTTCAAGCATTGAGTCCACCTCCTCACAACTCCCACCTCTTCTCGGAAGACATAGCCAAGAGTTGACCATATGTAATATTTGCAAGCCTTTTGGACGAGATCTTCCAAGATGGAGTATGGTCCTTGCCCTGTGAAATCAGAAAATCCTACACACCCAACTTTCTTCTCCTATGTTTCTTACTAGTTTCTTCTTTCATCTTCTTAGGATCATTTCCATCTTGATTATCTTTTCTTTCTTTTTTTTGTTACAAACACATCTACTTCATTATTTCTGCTCTTATCTACTACATCAAAAGAATTCACAGGTGTACTTTTCCTTTATCATTATCTCCTTTACAAGATGTAGAAGCTCTATCCGGACAATTATACTTATAATGACCCTTTTATAACAACCATAACAAACAACTTGAAATATTTCTTTTGGACCTCTATCTCCTCCCCGAGAACTAAATTCCTTTCCTTAAAGAAGATTAATAGTTAAGCGACCCATCTTTTTGAGAAGATCTTCATACTCATAGATGTACTAGGGAAATATTTGTGCTCACCGGGAGTGGTTGTGGATTCTGGACCAAAGGTGCTAGTGTAGGCTCTACTTTAGCAACAATTTCTTTGGGCTCCTCTTCCATGCTTTCTTCTTGCCTTCTTGCAATCTCCTTTGCTTGTTCAATGGTAGCTGGGTGGTCATACTTCACTCGTTGTCTGATCTCTGGCTTCATCCCAAGAATGAAGTGTTTACGGAGGAGATTATCCATGTCATTCATCAACCCATCCGCTAGTCCTTCCTTCCGGATCTGGGCATCGAGCTTCCTCCTTAGCTCTAGAACACGAGCATGATAATCCCTTATCTTCTCCTTCTCTCCTTGGGATAGCTTTGTGATCTCGATCATGAGATCTGCATATTTCTGTTGTTCACCAAATTCTTCAAGAAAACTTTCAATTAATAAATCCCATGAATTTTTCACATTATCACCTAGTGTTTCAAACCACCTAAGTGTTGAACCATCCAAAAAGGTAGGAAAAAATTCAGTCCATTGTTCCCTTCTTATAAGGCCATTACAAATACAAGATCGCTTAAACTCTTGAATGAAAGAAGAAGCATCTTCATTAGATTGAGCTGAAAAAACAGGAATCTTTCCCATTTTCAAAAGTAACCACCGTGAAATACCAACTCACAAGTACAATCAACAAGACTTATGTGCACAAATAATTGGAATCACTATACTAGAAAGTGACTTTACACCTTTCTACAGTAAAATAGAAATGACCACGGTAAACTATGGTAAAACTTGACTTACTACGGTAAAAACTGACTTTACTGTGGTAAACACTATTCAAGGTAAAAAGTGAAGTTCTTTACGGTAAATACTATTCACGGTAAAAGTGACTTTCTTTGCGGTAAATACTATTCCTAAAGCAAAAATGACTTTACCATGGTAACTACTATTCATGGCAAAAATGACTTTACCATGGTAACTACTATGCACTGATAAAAACAAGGTTACCCTCCAATTGATTTTTGACTAAGTGGGAATATCTCTCCAGAAAATCCACCAACGAGGAATGGTCCGGAAATGGAACAAAATGTCATCACCAATCCGCACTATGATAATTCTTCACCTGGGAACTCCTCGTGCTATGATTATTTACTAATGTCTGACCTTTAGTTTGGTGGATGTAACTCGGAAACAAAACAACAACATAACACAAGAATACCATCGACTATGATAAGACGAGAATGATGACAAATCTGAAATATCAAAATAAATTATAATATTAACTTGAAACTTTTGCAATCTCACCCATGAGGTACTTCAAGTGTTATTGACTTCACTTTCCTTTCACCAAGACTATGGGAGAAACTTTACAATTACACCTCTTAATGGCTTCTTGACACACCTTTAAGTGATGGCTTCCTTCACACACTTCCTACAATATTTCTCACTACTTCCTTCTATGCTAAATGAGGGGGTGGCCTCTCTTTTATAGAACTTCAGGATTATCCATCTTATCTCTAAGATAGGATAAGAAATCCACTGACGAATCATATTCCATACCTTAACTCTTATCTCGTACATGTAAGATTATCTGTTAAGATAAGATAAACCTTATCATTTTACATGGGTTCCACATTTTTAGACTTTTTACAAATAAAATACACAAAATATTTATGACCTCACTCCTTGTCTTTATTACCAATATAATATTTCTAATTCCTAATCATGTAGACCCTACTTCTCTAATTACCCAAACTTTGACATTTTAACATTACCGTACCACTTACGACAAATATTTACTTTTACAACATTCCTATTGTACTTTGATTACCGTACTCCACATTATTGGTGGCACCGCATCTTGTGGCGCCGTTATCTTCTATCAGATGCTACTACTAATTATACTTAACAACATCATATTCCTAATACATACATTAATGAAATAGAAATTACGGAGGAAAATTTTAGTGTTGACAGATCCCACAAAAATAAACGCTATCCTCGAAATGCCTCCTCCTTCTAACTTAAAAGCAACTCTATGGTCTTTAAGGATGCCTTCAATTAGTGCATTGTTTTATCTTGCAACTTTCAAATCGTCAACCTTTTCATCATCTCCTCCGTAAAAATATTCATTTTGAAAGGGAAGAGTGTTGACAAAAAGCCTTTAATGATCTCAAAGCTTATATTCTTTTTCCACTGTGCTTACACCTCCGTGCGAGGGGGATTCATTCTATCTTTATATTTATGTGAGTGACCATGCTCTCGGAGCCATGATCTCGCATCGGTATGCTAATGGTAAAGAACAAGCCATCTATTAAATCATTCGCACTCTTCATGAGTATGAAACTTGCTATTTCAAAGCTGAAAAGTTGTGTTGTGCTCTCTTCATCGCAACTTCTAAGCTTCGTCATTATCTCCTTTATCATAAAACCTACATTGTTACAAGTGTCAATCCATTCAAGACAATACATGTAAAACCTTATCACAATGATCATATCACTAGTTCGTTCATGCTCATGACAAAGTTTGACCTTGAGCTCATCTCGCAGAAATCTATTAAGGGTCAGGTTATCGCTGATCAATTGGCTAATGCCCCTCTTCCAGACACTCAAATCTCCCTCACTCAATTCCCAGATGAGTACATCCAATGAATCGATTTTGGTCTGTCTCCATTTAAATTAAAACTCTTCTTTGATGGGTCTAAATGTCGTGAGGGGAGGGGCGGGTTTCATCATGAGTCCTCCTTAGGGTGCATCTATCCCTGTTACACATAAGCTTAACTTTGAATGTACCAATAATATGGCCAAATATGAAGCCCTCATTTTAGGTCTTCAAAATTCCATTAATCTCGGCACTCACCATATCGATATCTTCGGTGACTCTGAGCTCATCGTTAATCAAGTCACTGGTGTCTATCAATGCAAAAATGATATCCTTCAAAAATATCACGATATCATTCTCTTTCAGCTTCAATCTTTCAATAAATTTACTATCCAAGCCATTCCTTACATTGCAAACTAATTTGCAGATATGATGGCTTCTTTAGCCTCGCTTATTCCTCCATTCACTGAAAACTCATGACTTTATGTGGTTGTTCAGCATTTAGACCAACCATCTCATCTCGGGCGGATTGACTCAATCAACACCGTCATGACCGACACTCAAGATGAGTGGTATCAATGCATTTTTATTATCTATCCTATTGAGTGCTTCCTCCAGATCTGACTTCTAATGGCAGAATATCTTTTATCCAACGCTGTAAAACCCGCTATACTATTCAGGCGAGTCCTTTACAAACATGGCTTTGATGGTATTTTGCTTGGTGCCTCAAAACCCCTTAATCATCTAAATTAATTCAGGAGGTCCATGACGATATCTATGGTGGAAACTTTGGTGGTTTGGCCATGGCTAAGCACATCCTACATATAGGCTATTATTGGCCTTCTCTTAATCAAGACTACTATGTGACTATGTCAGGAAATGTTTCAAGTGTCAACAACACGCTAAACTCACACATATCCCTAGCCGAGGTTTCGTAACTGCAAATTTGTGGCCTTTTTGATAATGGGGTCTTGATCTCGTTGGTCTCATCAATCTACACTCTTCGCAGTGACATCACTCCATCATCACTGCCATAGAATACTTCACTAAATGGGTGGAGGCTATTCCTCTTTCATCAACCAAAGCTAAACCTATCATTGATTTTTTCTATCAACACATCATTTGTTGCTTTGGTGTTCCTTATAAACTCATTCTGAGATAATGGTAAGTCTTTCAAAACAAATATTTACTGAAACTTTATGACACATTCAATATTAAACTCAAATTTTCTTCTCCATACTATCCACAATCTAACATCCAAGTGAGGATTCTAATAAAACTTTGCGTAATATCCTCGCAAAGGTAACTAGTCGAGCTAGTAGGGATTGGAACTTACATATCCCTTTTATCTCTGGACTTATCGGACTAGCATTTGTATCCCTACTAGCACTACTTCTTTCTCTCTCGTCTATGGGTCTAAGGATATCCTTCCTTTAGAATTCCAGATTCTCTATCTTCGCATCTCTCTCAGAGAGTTTGTTTCTGATGAAGACTATCGTCAAAACTATCTCACACAGCTTGAGTTATTAGATGAACGTCGTCTTAATGCTCTTGAACATCATCAAGTCTATCTTGAGCGTGTCAAGCATGCTTATAACAAGCATTTGCAGCAGCATGACTTCCAATTTGGTGATCTTGTTCTTAACAAAAACCAAAATGTCACTACTCTAGAATGGAGTCAACGTGGTAAGTTTACTCCTAATTGGATGGGACCATACGCTATCACTCATAAGTATGGGTTCGAGGCTTATCACTTGTCTTCCATGGATGGTATACCTGAAATGGAGCCTCTTAATGCTTTGCATCTAAGGCCCTTCTACTGTTAAAATCTATCTTACACGATCTTAGTCGAAAAATAGATCTTTCATCCATCTGCAACCAGTCATGCATTTCGTAGTGATTTAGAACTATGTGGTTCTCCGCATTATTTCTTTGTACACCTTAAATATGAGTAACACGGCTCTACTTATGACATTTTCCTTATGGATTTGTTTCTTCTCATGGTAGGAATACCTTGATCACTACTTCATCCACCTAGGTGTTCATCTTGATCAAAACAACTTTGGGGCATGAGTACGTGCTTATATACATCTTCTTCCCCTCTATCCGATCTATCGGTCTAAAATCAGCTTCTTCTAAAGCTCCAATAAAAAAAAAAAGAGATGCTATCTTAGTCCCAAAAGATAGACTGATCCCTCGAAGGACATGACTATCCATATCTTATCAAATAAAATAAAAATGTAGACCATTCCTCGAAAGATAGCTACCATCAAAATCAAAATACTGATGATCCTGAAGGATGGTTATTTGTCTTATGGCATTTCCAGCCTTTTTAGTAACAAACTTCCTCTATTGGTCAGCTTTTTTCACTTTTTAGCATCTCTGAAAGACTTCCCGTATCGATCGGTCTTTTCTATATCTAGCAAACTTCCCACATCGATCAGTTTGCTTTTCTATTAAAATAATAATAACAATAATAATAAATAAATCATGAAGTTGTGATATAAGACCCTTATCGATCATATGGAGACTTTGTTTTCCCCATATGGGGACATATTTAATCTTTCATGTGTTCTAACGAGATGCATACTTATCTCTCGTCATTATCTACCTCCTAGATCTAGTTTTGCGACTAACTAGTGTCAAAGTTTATTTTATCCACGTCATGGCATGTATGCATTGTCTTTAAATTTACCATCAAGGTCTTTATTCATGTTCGGTTAGGGGCCTAACTTATCATTATTTTTCCTATCTAGGCGTAGTGTTTTTATTTCTAAGGGATAATATCATTACATCACTTTCTTTCAAAAAGGCATTTCCCATCTTTATTTGTTGTTCATCTAGTTCAATTGACATTTAACATGTTAATTTACTCAATCATATCTATCATCTATCTATGCTCATCTTATCTACTTCATCTAAAAAATATCAAAGCATGTATTAAAAACACATGTGAATCCATCTATCTATATCATTTCATTGAATTGAAATATTAAACATGTTAATTTAATCAACCATTTATCCATGACAAATCAATCAAATCACATCTATTCATCTATCATCTATAACATTCCTCTATATCCATCAAGATTACATAACATCTATCCATAACATCCATCCCTATCTATCGAAATTAAATACATGAATCCAATCACATAACACAAAATGATGAATATATATATATATATATACATATATATGTCTGTACAAAAGAATGTATGGCTTCCAATCAAGCCGTATACATCATATCCAAAAAAAAATACCTTCAACTCAAGGCTACATCAGTATATCTCTACAAAATATCACATCTATATAGTAAAATCAGATAGGTGGAGAACACTATCTCCTCCTCCCTCCTATGGTCTAAGATGTCCTCCTGACCATCTCCTACAGAGCTGGAAATGCCCATTGCCATGTCCCTGCCACCTCCTCGATCTCCCCTACTGCTCACACCCTCCGAAGCACCATCGGAAGTAGTTGTCGCTTTCCTCCTCCTCGCTCCATACCGAGGCAAATCTGGGGCGTTCTATGTCAAGGTATCCTCATAATATCTTACCTCGATAAGGAAAGCCTAATAGGTACTCAGACTCACCATACTGGGTGCTCGTAATGGTGTTATTGCTAGTGGTGGTCCTCCTGCTACCGCACCCTATGCCCCTAATTCTAAGGTGGTCCCTGTATCACCATATTTTTCCCTGAGAGCCTCCCTGTGCCTATGATATTGATCTCTACTAGATTTCTATATCCCGCTCCTAATGAGAGGTGTCTCTCTCCTGAATCAAGGTGTCCCTCTCCTCTGTCAGAGTCCTAATCTCCTCGAGGGTAGTCTGGTGTGTCTGTATCAAGGCAAAGCATGCTCTCCCTCAAGTCTCTCTAGCTGCTGCTAGATCCTCCTCGCCTACCTTTGTAGATGCTAGGAGATGCCATGGCATCTCCTTGTGGTACAACACCTCGTAGCCCTCATCCACTCCTGCATCATCATCATCATCTGTGGGAGATGGGGCCTCCCTGAGCGGATCTGCTAGGAGATCAGCATAAAGGTCTATCTCCTACTATCTCGTTTGTATGGCATATATATAGTCGGGATGATCTGTATCAAACCAAACTACCTCATCACCCATATAAATAGGACTCACTCTAAGATCTCTCGTCTCACGGCCTCTCACCACCTGCTGCGTCTCAACTCCACCAGGTGGGCTTCTGTCTGGCCCATGTCGGATAGACCCTATATGGTCTCCATATCACCTATGCTAGTGTTAGAGTCCTGAATCTCTCTAAATACCACTCTGTGGATCTCCCTATATCTCCTGGGGCCATGTCTACTGCCATCGTCAAAATCCATACTCAAGGGCTCCCTCTGCTCCTAGCATCCATGGAAGCCCAGATGGCCTGATCACTGATATATGCTCATATGCCTAGTAATGGAGCACAAAATTGACATCTATCCCAGTCCACCTACCTGTGGTATACATCCACAGCTCGTAATATATATATATACGATGTACGTTAGCGTTAAATGCAAACACTGCATGAACTCTAAAATATCGCAAACACAGTTAAGTAGGAGTAGTGGGAACCATCCACCTCTAGAATCTGGTAATGCATAATAGGAGATAGCCATCTAGATCAAGGCTATCAATCTACTCCTGGGATCATCCTGTCGGTATTGTGAGGCTATCCTCATAGCCACATGACACTATCTCTACATCATCTACCTTGTCCCCATATAATCGTACCAGGGCCCTCCTCTACTGCTCTCAAGGAGTAATCTCTATCAGGTCCCCTATAATCGGCAACCTGAGAATCCTATAGATATCCTCATGGGTGATGGTCATCTCACCCATCTAAAACCAAAATGTGCAGGTCTGACTATCCCACCGCTGCACCAATGCTCACATGAGCTCCACGTCTTGGGGTATCCGTCATAATAACGGAAACCCCCTAGTCCAGCTAACTCTAGATGGCACCACTCAACATCTATCACGTCTGGCAGTATAGTCTCCAGTAGCTCGGGAATAGCATCCCGCATGTGTAGGACCTCTCATGCCTACATTACATCAAACAACGTCATTAGTTTTGATTTTTATCAGTGTCAACACCATTAAAATTTCATCAAAATCTTTCTTAAAAAGTTTCCTAATAACTCTTTTTTCCCCATCGGCGCCGACTCATTACCATCGACGTCGTTCTCTTTCGATCGACATCGATTGTAGTACAATCAATGCCAACCGCATTCTAATTGGCGCCAATTTTTCCAATCGACACGACTAAGAGGCAGAGCGCTAAAAAAGCCCTCTTTCTTCCTACAACTAAAAACATGAAAAAACACTAAATCTATGAAGCTCAGGAAGGACCACTTACCCTTGGCCATGTCCTCTTCCTCTTCTGACCGCTTCCAAAAGCATCCATGTTGCTCAAATTCAATTTTTGACTTTTTCTAAATCAATCATCGCAATGCAAATGAATCGTTACCATTCACCTTTTCTATACTTATAGGTTTTGAGCGGTTGGCGCCGATTATTTTGGTCAGCGCCGATTTTTTTGGTCGACGTCGATTAGGGGTAGTCAACGTCGATTGGAGCCCATTGGTGTCGATTGGGTATATTTTGATATATTTCATCCTCTTGTCCCACCAGGACGTGCTTCATCCTCATCTGTTATCCTATCTTACGCATGTGTCACCTGTAACACATTGACGCCATCATTAAGCCTTTATTTTGGGTACTTGTACCTGGTTACCTTGCATAGCCTCACGTGTGTGTCTCTCGTAGCTCGGCTTTGCTTGTCATTTCCCCACCTGGGGCATCTCATCATTATATATTTTGCATGTGCCACCCATAACACACCTGTTCTACCTAATCTGGCAGCAGTTCTATTACAAAGTCCACTGTAGTGGCCATATGTCGATTTCCATGGTGGTTCTCCTCTCAAGACCATTGTTTCATCTTTCTTGTCTAAGTGTTGATGCTTGGCTTGTTTATTTGATCATTGTTATGACCTTATTTTTGCCTTTTGGCACATATTTTGGTGTTATCACCCATTCTCGAGTTCTTCCCTATACATGGATAACTCACATTTTTTGCAACCTAAAGATAGCGGGTCTGTAGGCACTAATGTCATCTCATTCGAAGACCATCTAGTTTTCCCTACCAATGTGAGTTCCTTAGGTCGCTACCTTTTTTTTTTTTTTTACGTACGTCATCAATGATCAAATCTACTCCAGACATCTAGCTGGGGCATCCTCTCTTCTATTCTATTTTATCTACCTTTTTCAAACTCGGGATCTGTTGGCCTTTTTGGGGCCATCCCATCCCTATTTTGAGGGGGATCATGTAGTATTTGTTCTTCTTTTCTTCTAACTCCATGTTTTTGTCTCGCAGCTTTGCTTATCGCAAGTTACTCAACAAAAAGGGGTAAATGTAGACAACTAAAATTAGGTAACCCGGGGCACCTTTATATCACCACTACTCCCTTAGGGTATTAATTAAGTATCTAATTAAAACACCTATCCTAAGTTTATTTCACTCCATTATATTTCACTCATGTATAATTAAATATTAACTATTTAATTATACCTTTTACATTTCTTCCAACCACTTATTTACCCCATATCATTTCCCAACCTCCCATACCATTATTATCCATTCATCCCACCTTTTTCTCCCCTCCTAAAACCATGCAAAGTGGGATTTTTCCCATATTTGAGTCGGAGGGATAATATTCTTATCCTTCCAATTCATTTCTTTTTGCCACTTTGGGAGTCTGTTTCCCTGATCGGCACCGACCGTTTCTCGATTGACGTCAATTTTTTGAGTGGTGCCGATTTTATATCTGTTGGTGCTTGTTATAAATTTATGACTTGAGATCCTCTCTGGTTAGATTCAGAAGAGTTGGTTGCCTAGAGATTACTTTTCGTAGCGATTAAAGAGATTATCAGAGAAAGAGTGATTTTTGTGTAGTTTAATCCCTGAGAGGTGTATTGTTACTATGTCCACGTGTTTTAGTTCTTGAGGGTCTCCACAGCTCCCCTTTTCATCATCGATCATCAATCGAGCATTTTTCATGTATTCCCCTTTGTTAGTTTTTGTAATTTCCTTTTAGTCAACGCCAACCCAGTTTGGTCAAATCTGATTAGTCTTCAATCAATGTCGGTTTATCCAAATCGGCACCGATCAGGCTTTTCTTTGGTTTTTGGGTTAGAATCCATAAATTTCTACGCCGATCCCTTTTTCCTATCTTCAATCTTTAGTAATCCGGCTTACATTTAATCCATTTTAGCTTAGTTTGCCCTCTTTTTTAACTCTCTGGCCTTTTGTCTTCCTGTGTGTCCAATCGACGTCGATTACATCTGAATCGACATCGACTCAAATAATTGATGTTGATCATTGTCTAATCGGCGCCGACCAGCCTGTAGAAAAGTACATGTAATTCGGAGTAACACAATTTTAGTTCTATCTTTATATTTTCCTGCTTTCTTTTGGTTTCTGTTGCAGTGTTTACATTATGTCTATTGTTTTTAAGAGGAAAACCTAAATATTTATTTACATCTTTCATCATGTATGTCTTTACTCTTGATTGAAAACATGAACTGACATCCACCGAGGAAGCTCATTACTTCCCGGACCCGCTTTCTAGGCAGTTCACCCATATATCGTCTAACGTCATCTTTTTCTGCCAAGGATTTATGCATCATAGGTTTCTTGGATCCACTTTACAGGATTGCTCATGTGCACCTGTCTTGTCTCCATCGGCATTCTTTCCATCTACGTCTTGATCTTATCCAATCTATCAAGTATCGATTTCATTTGAGTTTTTCAGGGTTTTTGTGTTTAGTTTGGTGCATTAACTTAGACAGGTAACAAGCGTGGAAATTATTGATCTACATTTCCATTTCTAGGTCTACTCACAATATCCAAATATCACAAATCTGAACAACATCCATCATATAACCATGTCCAACAAGTATAACATCATCAACATATAAAATGTCTCTAATAATCATCATGCATCATAATTGAATCAAGTCAACAATAATCCATGATCTAACATTTAACATCATACTATAATAAGGTCCATAATCATGTCCATAATCTAATCAACAATATCATGATTAGTATCAAGCAGGTGTCAAAGGGAAGTGGGCACTACACATCATTGTATAGCTATGTAAAAGTCAACTGGGCAAATTATGCATAGAATCAAGACATGAGGAATTGAGAACAACTAATCCTTGCTAAGAGACATCTAAAATCCCTATCCAAATTCTTGGATAAGTCTTCATTTTAATTTTTACATTGGTTATGTATGTGTGAAGAGCTACAAGGATCCTGAGTAGAATACTAAGGGAGGACCAATGATTGATCACTCATAGGTGAGTCTCGAGTCTCTAAAATGATGCCTCTAATTTGAAAAAACTTGTATGAATCCTCCCATATGCTCTATGTTCAATATGCCTACATTGGTTTCTATGGCATGGGATGGATAATCTAAGAGGTAAGTTATAATAAGTGGCATGATCTTTAAGGCATAGTAGTATAGATAGTGTAAGTAGAGTGAGTTTGATAGATCCATAGCTATAATACTTCTCTATTATAATAATGAATCCATCTATTCAATATAGGGTAGAGTCCAAGGGATAAAGCTACTATCTTGAAGATTGGAGGTGTATACTAATTCTTGTATGTACGCTAAGATGAAAGCATGTGAGAAAAAATGTCTTGAGGAGATGGTTGAATGCAAGTACAGAGTTAGGGGTGCATCTAGGAGGTTGTTAAGACATAATTATCAATCTTACATATGAAGGAGGGAATGTCTACAAATAAAAGATGAACCAATACATGAGTACAACTTCTTAACAACATCTCTCATATCATAACATGTAAGTTACATTTTTGCATTTTATTAAGTATGTGATCTTTGCAAGGCTCTGGGTATGTATATGTTTTTATTATCATAAAAAGGTAGATAAGACTATGGTTCTTTATGAAAAGAGAGAATCGGTGTATAAATATAAACATGACATAGATATCATTCGAAGGAAGAGAAGTGATTAGCCTATATAGTTAATTCATTCTTAGAAGAAGTGGTACATAAGATACTTGAAAGGGTAAATTGTCCTTATGTACATATTTGGGGTTATATGAGTTAGCGTAATGCTATTATAAGACCGAGTTGGTCGATGTGGTTCTATTTTCAAGTAACATCCTATCACTTTTTAATGTTTGAATAGAAATGCCTTCTAGAGATCAAAGTTTAGCTTGAATAAAGAGATAGGTGCATGGGCTAGGTGAAGTCATACCGAGAATGAAATATGTAATATGCATGGTAAGGATGATCTAATAAAATTCATGAAGCTAATAAGATATGCATCATTTTTGGTATTAGATGAAGGATATGTACTTGTTTTTTCCTATTCTTTTGCCAAAAGTACATGTGATTCATTGAATGTTATTACCTAATGAAATGATGGAAGTAGATGTACAGAAATTGCATGTTTTCCAAGAGCTATTTAAGTTCCTAAACTATAAAAAATAACATGAATAAAGATAAAGGAGAGAGAAAGAAGAAATAGAGAGAAAAACTCCAAAGAGAAGAGGAGGAGATAAGATAGATAAAAGAAAGAATTGAAGAGTTAGAAGCAATGATGGAAGCCAGGATGCAGATTCCAATCCAAGGAGTTGGATAGAGGATGAGGAGAAGAGTGAAGGTGCCATTAAAGCTACTCATGAAGAAAATAAGGCAAGAGATGATTGCCATAAAGAGAGAGAGTAAATCACCATGTGGAGATGGAGAAGTGGTGAAAGAAGTTCTCATCGTAGAGAAAGAGAAAGAATAAAAAGTGATAAAACAAGCATTTAAGGAAGGAAAAGAGAATTAGAAGGATATTATAAGGAAATGAATACTCATGGAGACACTTTGTGGTCTCTTGTTTTTATATCTAAGATTGTTCTTATATTTGTAGGTATGAAGAACCTATTGGTACAAGTTAATCTTAGGAACTTGAGAATTGTGAAGAATGGTGCAAGCCAAGCACCCATAGAGATAGATTAATATGACATCTACAAGGATCAACTTGAATAATAATATAAGAAAGATTGAAGACCTCCAATATGAAAAAGAATATATAGAAGATGAGATTGAATTCCATTATGCTTTGGAAAGAATTTCAGTAGAATAAAGTAAGGAATTACACAAGAAAGAAGAGATTACAAGTTATGAAGGTATGAGAAAAATGGTAATAAATCAAGAAGAAGAGAAGCACTTGGAGGAATCCAAATAAGACGACAATAGAACCATGCGGCAATGAGAAAGCAAAGGTATAGAAAGTGAATATGAATTTTATGATGCAATGGAAGATGAACTAGAGAAGGCACATCAAATAGAAGAATCTTCAAATGAATAAGTATTGAGAAAATACACAAATATGCAAGGTAATGATGATAAGGTAAAGATAAATACAAATTCTTATTCTAGTCATGCATATAATAGGGAAATTGTTAAGAGGCAGCTTATACAAGAAAATGCATATATACATGAGGCATCTAAGGTGGATTTAGTTTCTAAATTTGACTATTTTGATATTGTTAAGGATTCAAATGTATATGTACATGTTCTAAACAAGGTGAATGAAGAAAAATTAGAAAATTGGCTAGTGACCATGGCTACATAGCCCCTAGATGGCTTAAGACACCAAATACTCCAATGAAGAATCAGGTATGGGTGATCAAGAATGAAAATAATGATGAAACTAAGGAGAATGCAACTGATAGCAATAGGAATGGAAAGGTGATGATGGCACCAAGAATTCTATGGAGGAAATTTATGGAAAGCACATAAAAGCAAGAAAGCGAAGGTAAAATAACAAAAAACCAAGAAGCATTCCGAAGCCTAAGAAGTGTACAAGAGAACCGAAATGTAAATAAGTTTTTATAATGATTTAAATGATGATGATTGTGATTATACCTCTGATTTATCATCTCAAATCAGATTAAATGAAGATGAAGATACAATGTTGAAGAGTATGCTTATGATGACTAATATGCAATAAGGTGAAAGTTTTACATTGACTAGTGAAGGTCATAGTTATGATCAATGTGATGCAAAGTGAAATTAGGTTAAATGAACATCATGATAGCTTCATGATACAAGAATAAATAAGAGAATATGCTGCTGAAAACTAGATATTTGAGAATGAGAATAATGATTTAGCACCTAGATTTTATGAAATATATGATGACATGGATGATGTAGTCCTAAATGAAGAGTTGAGGATGATAGAAGAATGGATGAATCCTTCGAGGAGCTGTTTTTGAGCTCAGATTAGGTGATAGTTTCATTTATCATCTTGAGAAAGAGGTGAAGAAAGAGGAAAACAAAATGAAAATGACCAATTTGGACATGGTCAATGAAAAACAAAAAGAAATGAAGGATAAGAACACTGAAGGTACTCAAGAGTTTGAATGGACCCACATTTTGCATCTAACATTACATTTTTTTGTGAATATAGGTTTGGAAGGTGTTAAGAGAAGTCAAGCACCTAATCTACAAAGAATCCTCATGAATGAAGAAGAATGAGAAGATATAGAAGACATATATGATGATGAGAGTTGAGACATGGACTTGTGAAGATGAGAAGGAGCGAGAGGAGAAGAACACACAAGAAGAGAATGAAAAGAAAGAAAATGAGAGATAAAGACTACTTTAGGCAAGCATTATCATTGGCAATGAGATCACGAGACTCATGTATACAATTAAGACTAAAGGATGAAGGAGACATTACATTTGAACTAAAGTTAAATTATTTCTAGTGGGGAAGTCTGATGTAGGATCATCACCTAGATGCTTAAGGAAGAATATAAGCTATAATAAGCCTTCAAGGCATCCAAGTATGTATAAGGAGTGTACAATTTCTCCCTCCAAAAGTTCTAGTCTTGAGTATTTGAATATGTGATGTAAAAATATTTCACAAGCGTAAAATTGTAAATAGGTATATTAGGGTTGTTATATCTCCAAGTCCTACGTAGGAGGAATGTCTAAAACAACCTAAGATATGGTGTTGAGATCATTTAGCCATTAAAAGTCATGTTGACCAACAACCACCTTGATTTGTGCTTGTATAGTTGAGATATAATCTCACCAAATATAGGAATCTAGGCCTAGATAAGGACTATCATGACTCAGTCAAGAGAGGAATGGGGATTCAAGTATTGAGGAGGTCGAATTCATCAAGACAGAGATAGAAAATTGAGACTTTTAATATAGAAAAGTTAGTATGTCGATTAGGAGAGTTAAAAATTGTGAAAAGGCGTGTATTGTATGACAAATTTTGGATGTGAATGAAGTGGATATTGAACCCTTTGAGCTTGGTATGTTCCGAATTCTTCTTCATAATTTGTATTTTCAATGTTTAACAATGTATGATGTATGAATAGGAGATAAAGATGTTGTTTGACATGTATATAATGGGACTATGCATAAGGGTTCTGAGATGGCGGTGAGCTTGAAACCCTCAATGTCACTTAAACAATATGATGTTAGGAAATTAAATATTAATATTTACATTCTAGTTTGGTATTTACCGAAAGGTAAATAAGTAGTTTGTTAGTTAATATTTAATATTGTTATATATTAAATATTAAGTTTGAATATTGTTATAATATATTGTTTCAACAATATATTATTCATAGAGTATGTTTTACCCGTGAATATTATTTCGGGTTATTTGTTGTAACACCTCCCAATTTATTAGGAGGTGGTTGGAGGTGGTTTGGCTATACTCACGGCTATATAATAGCCCTTGTACTGTGACATAAAATATAATACAGAGAGTGATATTACTGTGTAAATTTGATGTTGTGTTTATATTTGGTATCAGAGCGATGTAATGGTCCTTGTGGTAGAGCTGAAGGCGTATATTTATTCCAATCTATTTGTTTGGAGTGGTGATCAGATCGTGTGTTAGATTGATATGTTTTTATTGGGTTGAGAACAAAATTTGAGCAGTGTTGTCTCTGTGTGCATCCAATTCGAGTATGGGCTTGTGAATATTTATTAAGGGGCTTCTCCAAATTCATTGCTGCCCCTGGTTGAGGAGAATCGAATTGATGACGTGGTGCTATTGGAATGGTAAATATCAATTCATCGTTGTTGTTTTGATCTTTGATGTCATCTCCAACACGCAGCTCTTCCGCCAAGCTTGATCCAAAACCGGCCTTCAGTAAAATACTCGTAACTTTCTCATTTCTTAACGAAATTGAGAATTTCAAAGTGTTCTGAAAAGCTTGCAACGTGGGGAATAAAACCCAGAAATCGTTTTGGAAAATTCGTTTTGATAAGTGAGCAGTTCTGTGTAGAAATGTGATGGGTTTTGTGCCTGTGTTTGTTCCTGCGAAGTGCTTGCAAAAATTTCGTGTTGTGTTTGGAGAAGGAAAGGCATCTGAAGATTACATTGCATTATACACTGACTTGCACTATCCTCCAAACTGGTGATCGGGTTTTCTCAGCTTACGGTTTTTACTGCAATATTGGAATGGCATTACATCTACGCTAACACGTAGTGTAGTTTGACAACATCTCCTAATTGCTGGCAGGCGTATGAGGTATGGGCGAATTCATAAATCTGTTCAAACATTCCATATGTGTTGCAATCCACATTTAGAGGAAGAATTAATTTGCATCGGATCTCATTATTCCTGTATTCAACTTTTCCCAGCGTTGAATAAACTATTGAAATCACTTGTCACACATATTGTATTCTTCGGACTATGTGTATCCATCGAACTCATTATCTACACGCATCCAAATCTTATGTTGTGTTCTTGCCTTCTTCTCTTTGATCTGATCTTGGCAAGCCGTGATCTACTTCATGCATGCCCACGTGCTCTATCGACCCTCCTTACACTCAACCTATGTGGAGTCTTCATCTATCATCTGTTCCCTGATGGAGACATGCAAAATAAAATAAGTCTATGTAGAATGGCATGGCAACGTGGCAGCCTAGAGGCAAGAAATGACAAAAATTGCTTGGTATGAATTGATTACTATATTTTGTTATATGGGTAGTAAAATATTATTGGGTCTGGGTCTATAAGAGTCAAAAGTTTGATTAATATTACTTTTTTTTGTTGGTCGATTTGGTTTATGTAGACAAAAGAGAATAGTCATTATTGTCTATTTGTTTGTAAAAAGGTGCATTTTTGGTTTTAGCTGACACCTATTTTTTAATTTGTGAAGCGTCATAATGGATAAGTTGAGTCACATTGAAAAATTTGAAGGTAAATATTTTCATACCTAGCAAGTACGAACTCAGTTGTTCCTAATTAACAAAGACTTGTGGGATATTGTTGATGGAAAAGAGAAGAATGAAGCAAAAAAATGGGCAAGCAGAGATCGAAAGGCTACAACGATTATTGGATTGGGTCTATCAAATTCCTATTTGCATCATATAGACTTAAAAAATTCCTCTCACACAATTTGGGAGACATTGAACAAATTGTTTGGATCACAAGCTGGAAGCGTAGCAATATCTTAAAGCAGAGATTATTCGGCCTCAAGATGGAAGAAGGTGATAACATGGTGGAAGATATTAGTAAGTTTCGTTCCATTTGCAATCAACTAGCATGAATAAGTGTAGATGTCCATGATGACGATGCTAAAGCAGTGTTACTCAATAGCATGCCTCCATGTTATTCTAACATGGTATTTACATTGAGTAAAATAAATCCAAGTTTAGAAGAACTTATTTCTTCTTTGTTAGATGAAGAAAAGAGAATCATGTTTGCGGAACCAGAGGAAAAATCCATGTATAGTAAGAAACAAGATAAAAGAAGATCTAAATATTCTTTCAGACCTGGATCATCTTCTAAATATTCAAAGAAGTGGCTCACCTATTATTACTGTAGACAATCTAGCCACTTGTCCTCAAATTGTAAGAAAAGAGCACAAGACTTACTTGATGGAAAACTGCAAGATAATGCCATGGCTGCTGATGACGAAGGAGAAAATGAAGAGGAAGGAAATACCGCTTATACAAGTGATGAATATTTTCTCTATTAGATAATTCAACTAGAGGATGGAGGCATCGGAGGCTGGAGGTCAGACAGTGACCTCTCATCAGTCACCAATGACGGGGCCGCACGAAGCTATGGTGGCACATTTTGTGGTGTGAGTGTGCTTTCAGTATTTGATGTCTAGTGTGATTCTTTTTCAGAGTTCCTATTTTGTGTTGAATAAGTGAAATGTTCACATTGAGGGGGGAACATGATCAACATGATCCAATGTTCCATTTTCAGTTTTTCAGTTGAGTATGTGGCTATTCCTATTTCCCCAAATGCAAAAACATAGTGCAAAACAAATAACACAGTGAAACACAGCATCATGAGGCTTGATGAGGTAGAACAGTCAGATGTGTTCCTGTTCGTACCTAGGTTTTTGGTTAGCCTCTTGAAAACCATTGAAGGTTGTTCAGATGTGTTCCTACTTGAGTTCCCACACTACTAGGTTAGATGTGTTCCTAGAGTGACTGGTTGATAAGCAGATGATTCCTGAGCGTGTTCCCATCCTCGTCGGTCAGATGTGTTCCCGACAGTGCTTGGTCGATAAGAATTTGATGTGTTCCTTCTTCTACCTTCAGTTTGAGTGTGTGCCAAGATCATGAGTGCGCAGAGGCGGCAGGCTACAAAGGAAGTGTGAAAGTTCTAATGCTACCATGTAAACATTAAGGGGGGAATGTTAGGAAATTAAATATTAATGTTTACATTCTAGTTTGGTATTTACCGAAAGGTAAATAAGTAGTTTGTTAGTTAATATTTAATATTGTTATATATTAAATATTAAGTTTTAATATTGTTATAATATATTGTTTCAACAATATATTATTCATAGAGTATGTTTTACCCATGAATATTATTTTGGGTTATTTGTTGTAACACCTCCCTATTTATTAGGAGGTGGTTTGGCTATACTTCTAGCTATATAATAGCCCTTGTACTATGACATAAAATATAATACAGAGAGTGATATTACTGTGTAAATTTGATGTTGTGTTTATATATGAAACCCTCATTGTTAAGCCAATAATATGCTACATGCTCTAAGAGGTGAAACCATAATTTTTATATGCCTTATTCTTAACTAGCGTGGTTTTAATAGCAAATTATCTCTTCTTGGGCTCAACTAGGGCATCGGGTAACTTTTTAATCTTCCAATAATCTTTGAAACTTTTTGGAAAGTTTTGTCCTAGGAAAATCAAGGAGTCCCCCAAATTTCATAGTTAATGGTTTTCCTAGCCAAATTTGTTCATGACTATGTTTTAGGTGAACAGGGGAGTGCAATAGTGATCAAAATAAGAAGGATAAGAAAGAAAAATTCACATAATATTAGTTATCATACTTCTAACCTTGTTAATCAATATTTCTTGGAGTTTTTTTTTTTTAAGGTGATGAACAAGTTCTAGGAATATGGATGCATATATAGAAGGAGTGGTGATAACTAATATTCTTATTAATAATAGTTATCACATTTCTAACCTTGTTAATGTAGATTGATTGGAGTGTTTTAAGGTGATGAAAAAGTTCTAGGAGGTTAAAATAAAATCATAAACACAAGCTCTAAGGGTGACTATACATGAGAAAGTGGTCTAATTAAGTCATTGTACATCTATGTAAAAGTGAACTGGGAAAATTATGTCTAGAATCAAGACTTGAGGACTGGATAACATCTAATATTTGTTAAGAGACATCTAAAAACACTAGCCACATGCTTTGATAATTCTTCATTTTCATTTTTACATTAGTTATGTGTAGTCATTCTTACACCCTTAGAACAATAGTCAAATCCCATACACATTGGCCTATCACCCAATTGGCATTGGGCACTTACCCGAGCCGCGTGCGGGCTCCAAGCCCCTACTTTATGTGATTTTTGTAAGAATACATCATCAATGACCTATACTTGAGTGAAAAATAATGGAAAATAACCATGCATTCATGATGAGAACTTAGGATGAGTTTCTATACCAATGTATTCATAAAAGAGAAGTATCTAATAGAATACATAACTGATCCATAACACCAAGGAAATGTACTAGGGTTGATGCCTAAGAACAACATATATATTTTAGAACGGGACCTTATATTCATGTTAACATGTTCAATAACCACATTACATTCACTTAAGGCCATAACAAACCCATATAATAATGCAAAGAAAGGTCATGCATCAGAAACTAAACTACGTCCTTCATATTACAAGGATAAACATAGACCCATCCCTCTAAATATGCCATCACTCCTATATTTCCTCTAATCCCAACCCATAGAATCCTCCATAATATTTCTACAGAGCTTCGCCTCTCTTCCACCACAACCTCTTCTACTACCCAAGCATCTCTATATATAGATTTTTGCCTTCACCACCATGCCTTATGAGGTAACAAATCGGTTGCCAAGTGTCTAAGTGGTCCTCCCATGGAGCATGCTTCCTTTGATCCGAGCTCTCCACTCTTTACAATGATGTCTTTCTAGATCCTTCCATCACATGCATGGAATATTCCTTCCTTGACCATCAAGCTGTCAGGCTAGCACCTTATCCACTCCACATGCTAGATGGGTCACACTTTTCTCGTGTGCTACCTGGAACACCGAATATGGCTAAGTCCCTAAACTTGTATTTTCTTATGTGCACCCATGTGCCTTCTTATACTTAGCCAATATTCTGGGGCCCAACATCACCACACACTACGCATGTTCTCCATCCTTAGAAACACTTCTCTTCAATGAAAAAGGAATGGTGGGGCTATGAACAATGGGAAAAATAATGAAGGAATGAAGAATTGGGAGAAAGAATGAAAGAATGGGGAAAATGAAAGAGAACAAAGATTATTTTTGAAGGAGGAGAGGGAAATCCTTCCCTATTTCTGCCTCAAGCTTTTCCCAGGCATCAACCTCGCTCTGCACTTTCTGACAGAGGTCTCGACTAAGGCACTCACCTCCTCAAAACTTAATTCCTCCCCTTTGGTACTCATTGTCTCAACAATACCCTCCAATTGTTTTCCCAAGTCATCAAGTGCATCCATCTTGCGGGTGATTTGGGGGTATAATTCCTTTAGTTGGCTTTTGATCAAGCCTCGCAAGGTCTCAATATATTCTGAATTCTTTTCTACTTTGGGTAGGTTTTTATCTCTTTTGTCATGTTCCCCTTATTCTTTTCTTGAAACTCCTTGAGTTCCATTTCATGTGTGGTGACTAGGATGCTTTCCTCTGTCTCTACCATCACATTTGTCATATGCGGCTTCAGTGAACTTACACGGCGACCTTTACCTATGTAAGGAGTTTGATATATCAAGAAATGATCTCATTAACCTTCATCTTCTGTTCTTTCTCTTGGTGTGTCACCGCCTCTTCGTAGTCTCTAAGGATGGTGGTGTTCTTTCCAACATGAGGATGCATGTCAAATCCTCCAAATACCACAAGGTTGATTCATATTTTTTCTTAGGTGGCGCTAGGTTAGGATCCTTTAAAATAATAGCACCCATAATAATTTCAATTTTCTTGTGTAGCTTGCACACCCTTGCTTTATCCTATTTCGGTTCATGCCTTGATTGCATGATGATAAGATCTTCTTGCTTCAAGTCTATACCGGGGTTCATTTTAAGAGACCTCTTGGAAATCGGAGGTGGAGAATACCTGGCGAATATCCCCGGAACCGGTTTCGCGGGAAGGTGAATTTTTTGGGGGTTGTATGAAAATTTTTTGCCTGATTGTCAAGTCTTTTATGACGAAGAATTTGCAAGCGTCATGACGGGAGATTTTGCATGTCGCACGTCAAAAAAATGCATTGACGCGTGTCAAAAAACCTCGATGACGCGGCGTCAACAACCGTAATGACACACGTCACTGAGGTCTGTTGACACGCGTCAATGCATTTTTTTGACGCGCGACAGTAAAATCTCTTGTCGCGCGTCTGCAGCCTCCGACCTCTGCTTTCTCATCAAAAATATTTGTGTCGCATCAAAAACTCTTTGTCATGCGTCTACTATGCATCAATATCTGTTGTACCTCCTTGTCACGCGTCAACTATCCGTCAAGGTCGCGCGTCAACAAATAACCCTCATTGACGCGCGTCAACAGACCTTAGTGACACGCGTAATCACAGTTGGTGACACACGTCGGAGGTCCTGTTGACGCGCTGGCGTCACTAAGGTCTGTGACGCGCGTCAATAGACCTCAGTGACGTGCATCATTACGGTTGTTGATGCGCGCTTTAACCGAGGTCTATTGGCGTGCATCATAGACCTCGGTGGCGCGTGTCAATAGACCTAGAATATTCGATGGCGCGTCACCGGCCGTAATGACGCACATCACTAAGGTTTGTTGACACGTGTCATTGAAGTGTCGCGGACGCGCATCAGCGGACCTCTCGGTGATGCACGTCATTATGGTTGTTGACGTGTGTCACTGAGGTCTGTTGACACGCGTCAATGCATTTTTTTGATGCGCGAAAGCAAATATCCTGTCGCGCGTCTGCAGCCTCTGCCCTCTTCTTGCTCATCAAAAAAATCTCCATGTCGCTCATCAACAAACTCTTTGTCATGCGTCTACTATGCGTCAATATCTGTAGTATCTCCTTATCTGCAAACCCTCCTTGTCGCACGTCAATAACTTGCCCCCTTGTCACGCGTCTATAATACGGGATATATCATATTGTTGAAAAATGTGAAGTAGAAGTGTTCTACCTGGCGAATAATCTAGGTTTATATAGGGGATATTTTTCAAGGGTAGGTGAAGCCGACCCTAAAAAAATTAAAGTGTAATTTTTAGGCGACAGTCAGCGACCCGTGCGAAAAATTTGCCTTTTCAAAATTTTCAAAAATGGAATATTCGCCATATTACGAATATTCACCACTAAAATTATCCCTGGTCTATACTCTTCTCAATGAGCTCCTTCTTTTTCTTCTCTAATTCCTCCTCTAGGAATCTCACTCTATCACTCCTTACGAGCGTCAGCCTCAATCTTGATGAAACTTTGTGCATGGCGCATTGTAGACCTACTCATCGAGAAAATTGTTGAGCATTCACCAAGGAATTTCTCCTTGTCTCTGGCACCTTCATCAATGCTCCCTGACTTACTTTAAACTTAGGTTCATCCACATGGGACTCGAACGCCCAAGATAACATCTTCTTGGTTTGGGGATATGTGCCTTCTTCATCAAACAAAGTCATAGCCAGGAGTTGTTCCATTAGTAAAATGATTTGGAAGTGTGTGCATTGAAAATTTATTTGATCATTGATGTATCCCATTCCTTTCCTTGTGCTACCACTATGCCCTTCCCACCTATTCATGTAACCTTTGGGAAGCTTACCGCCAAATTGGGATTCCCACCCATGCTACCATATTCTTTCCCAACACTTTCTTCTTCTATTTCCTTCAAAATTTCATTTGTGCTTCACTCCAACTCTTGCTCCACCAAATCCTTAATGATGCCCACCACTTCTCTCTCCACATATTTTTCCACTTGTTCCTTGGTGAGGCTTGGGGTTCCTTGATTTTGGTGCTTACTTCTTCGCTCACCCCCTTCCTTGATCCTCTGCTTCCTCCTCTCGTCACTCTCCTCTTCATCTTCCTCCTCCTCAGAGTCATGTACATTATATATCAGATGGTCTTGACCTCCTCAGGATTGTCATCATCCTTGTCACCAATGTAGGCCTCTAGGATCTTTGTTTCCTCCGAGTCTTCCTTTTCTGCCACCTTCTGCTTCTTCCTAACTAGTGATTCTAGTATAGGATATTCTTCCTTCTCCTTCTCCTTAATAGGTGACATCTTCCTTGGTGATTCCTCATGTGTGATGGGATCTTCATGCTCTAGTGTCTCTTCTTCTAGGGTCTTATCCTTGACCAGGGACTTCTTCTGTGTATGTAAGTGTTAAGCTTCACAATCGCTTCGATGCGGCCACCGATTGTGTCATTTACACACTTAGTGCCTTCTTCTCCTGCACCTCTTCTCTTTCCCTCTTCTTCGACGTAGTCTTTTTCCTCGACTTGTGGGGTCTTCTAGAATGGGGACATCACTATCCAGATAGGTTCCTTTCTCAAAATTAGGCCTTATGGGCAGGTATACCCTAGTTGTAGCCCTTTCGGTAATTGGCAACATTATCGGCTTCATCATCTATACTTCGTGGGAGACATACTTCTCCATGTATGCACACTTCTTAGGGTATATAATCTTTTGGCATAGCTCGCAGTGGTCTTGGTCTACTTCACTAAGGTTGAACCTTAGCCTTTTGGCCTCCTTGAAATGATTGACCCCTACTTGGAAGTATTGTACGATGAAGGAGAAGGGTAGCTTGAACCATGGGCTCTTAGTCCCATTTGTCAATGTAAACTTGCCAATGCAGAAATGTTGATAAACTGCAAACTCTACCTCTCCATCCATGAGTGTGGGAAACTACTTTGGGATCCTCCACTCTGCCCCAAATGCATCGTGCATTCATTTATACCACTTCTCTAGGTGTGCCTTGTGAGCGTCGTCGTCATGGTTTCATAAGTGTACTTCCCAAATATTTTCATGAGTGAAGGATCCTCTTGGATACTCCCAAACAAACTTTTCTCGGTCCATCGGTACTCCAATCTCTAAGAAGATGATGGTGAGGATAATGTTGACAAATAGTATCTTTTCCCCTTCCTACACGCTGCTTATGATCTCATCCACAATAAAGTCGGATAAGTTATAGATGGTCCCTTCTAAGATCTTCCGGCATGCATTTAACCATGCCTTATTCACTTGTGTCCATATTTCTTGATCATTAAGCTTGGTGACCAAGCACGTGGTCATCCTCATAACAGGGTCTAGAATTTTTGTGATGTCAAAGTACCACGAACCCTTTTTGTAGTCATAAGTTGCTACTATTTCCTTGATGGCCTCCTTATCACTCAAATCGTCATCTATGGATTCTCCTTCACAATTCAGGCCAGTGAATTTGGATATCAACTATGGTGTTATGCACATCTTGTGGCCTACAAAGTAGAAATGGTCTTCATGTACACACGACATCAACCATTGATATAACCACTCAAGCTTTCCAAAATAAGGCAACTCATATAGTTGAAATAGCCCTACATTTTCCAACTTTACTTTCACCTTATCACTATATATTGTCATTCCATCTAGTGTCCTCTTGTTAGTGGACGAACCATCTCCAACACCATTTCTTTCTTTGTAGTGCTCGTGCGATGGTTGTAATTTCTCACGGTCATTTGTCTCAAGTATGACACCCACTCATTTCCCAACAACACTCCATCTAGGTACTACATTTCTACATACCATTCCTCATTGGAGCTAGTGATGGCAGTGACTTGTTTTCCTTTTCCCTTACCCTTTTGTTTCTTTGGTGAAACGGTTACCTTCTTTGGTGTCATGTTTTTTGTCGGCATAGAATTTAAAACTCCTTCTCTATTACTCTACTACTACTTTGCTCAATTCTAAGGCTTAACTCTATGAAGAAATCCTTCTCTCTTCGTGCCCTAGCTGTCAAACCCTAACTAGGAAAACCCTTCCATAAGATGGTGCACTTCAAACAAACTTTTCTCACACTCATGTACTCCTTCCTCTAGTTTGCAGATCCACCCTAGTCACACACTTAGATTTCTATGATTTTTCTTCCTTCACAAATCTCTCTAAATGCCCTAGTTCACAAGAGTGCTTCATCTTCGTAACTGCAAGGTAATTTAATGACTTTCCTGGCCTCATATTTATAGTTTTTTCTCCTCTCTAGCAATAAATGTTATACCACCTACTAACTTACTTAACATTAAATGTGGATTTTTCCACTAGGTCGACCCTAAGCATCCTTACCCATACACCTAATCCTACACAAAAAACCTTCTACAACCTTCGGATCAAAACTCAATCGACCAAAGACTCTTACACTTATGTCTACAAAGTGTCGAAGGCACTTCTTCTATCCTTTAATGAATTTTTTTCCCTCGTCTACCTCATGTTGTTCCTGTGCTCTTCATTCTTCATATGTGGTCTTTGTTACATCCTCCTTGACACCATAATTCATTATCCACTATTTCCCCCATGTGCTTTCTCAATCTTACACACTTTCTTCTATTGGGCCACTCAACTTTTACTATTTTCCTATACTTTACTTTGCACTACTCCACCCCACACTAAATCAGATGCGTGGTCCTCTACACATACACAACTTTAGAAAATAATGTGGTTACCAACACACAAGGCGCAAAATAGAACAAAAAGAAGGGAACAAGCAAAAAGAAAGGGAAACACAATAAAATAAAAAGCGTAAAAGTAAATCCTAAGCTAAGCTGAAAATCTTGCCTTATTTACAAATACCTAGAAGACTTATTTATAGTAGGGCTTGACTTACTCCTATTTAAATAACATGGTAATATCGGCCCATCTAGCACTTGTAACTAGAAAGCACCTAAATTAAGGATGTACAAGATGAGGTAAGGTCCTAGCCAATGGACTTTCAAATTCCTCGAATGGTGTAGAAACTTAGAATCATACAATGAGATCCATTTGCCTAACCTCAAATTGCTTGTTCTTGTTATAATGATCATGCCATGAATTTTGTCTTACCTTTTATGTCTTCTAACTCCATCTAGCAAGTGATCACCTCTCGTCTAGCGCATCAACTTATCAATCCTTTCTTCTAGTGCTTGTTCATCATCCAATCCTCCTATGTGTTCTATGCGCATTGATGTAACATGAATTCAACTAGAAAAATAGCTTCGCATCAAACACCAATTGAAATGGTGTGGCCTTGTTTAATCTTTTGTAGGTTGTCATGTATTCCCATAGAGCGATTGATACTTTATCATCCCAATCTTTTCTTCCAACGTCACGAGATATTGGTCAATGTGTCACTTAGTATCTTGTTAAATGCTTCCGCAATTCTATTTTCTTTTGGATGATAGGGATTGGTCTTGTGATGGGCCACCATAAATTCTCCTAATAGAATCTTGACATTTAGAAAGTGCGTACCCCTATCACTTGTTTTAAACTCAAATGACATCCATACCTACTAATTATGTTATCCATAAAAATATAGTAGTTGTCGCTGCAAAGGTAATCCTTCGTAGTAACCGCCTCTACCCATCTTGTCGGAGTAATCATTTCAAGTAATGATACACCTCAAACCAATTCTTCGCGTAGTTGGAAAAATTGACCCTACAAAGTCAATTTCCCATTTTTCAAATGGTTCAAGATTGGCTATTGGTCGTAAGGGAATTTCATCCCTTCTTCTAGGCTTTCTAAGGCACTGAAAATGGTCACATGCCTTAAAAAACTCAATACAATCCGGTATATGCTTTCCCACCAAAGCCCTGTTCGTAGAATCTTGCACAAGGTTATATTTCCTACAAATTTTCCTCATGCAATCCTACTATGCACCTCCTCCGTAATAAGCAATTCCCTCATGTTATAGCATGCATCATCACAGAACCTCATCATGTCCTAAATTATATAGATCTCTACCTAATCAACATGTAAAGCATGACGCTGCATCGTTAATTAGCTTCTACTCCAAAGCCTTTATCTCATCTGGTGCTACACTAGTTTTCAAAAAGACTGTGATATATTCCAAGTATGAGGGTGCATGCCACAACATAAATAGTTACGCATCTGGCATTGTATCCTCAATGATTTGTGCATCCTCCCCTGATTTAATCCTTGATAAGTGGTCGGGTCCTAAATTTATTTTTTTGGGTTTTACAACCATAGTGAACTCAAACTCTTGGAATAATAAGACCCATCATCATATGGGCCCTTGCAAAACAGACTTGTTCACTAAGTACTTCAACGCTATGTAGTTTGTATAGAATATAAAGGGTGTTGCCAATAGGTACTATCTGAACTTATATAGTGCATAGATCATTGATAGTGCCTCACGCTAATTAGTTGTGTAATTTTGTTCTACTAGTGTTAAATTTCTACTAGTAAAACACACGGGATGATCAAAACTCTCCTCACTAGGTTGTGCTAGTACTACTCCCATGGTTTTCCTTGAAGCATCAACATGCACATGGAAAGGATTATTACAAGAAAGAAGGCATAGTATAGAGCGCGGTGACAAGCCTATCCTTCAAACTTTCAAATGCCTTATGTTGTGCATCTCCCTAATGAAAGGTGCTCTTATGTTTTAGAAAATCCTCCAAGGGTGTGGTGATCTTGGCATACCCCTTGATGAATTTCCTATAGTACCCGATATGTCTAAGGAATATGCACATTGCGCTTTAACTAGTAGGATCCCCTAATTCCACAATAATCTGTAACTTTGGCAGGATCCACTAGTAAGCCTTCTTTACATATAATATGTCCTAACAGGGTTCCAAATGGAGTAGTAAAGACACATTTCTTAATGTTGAGGAATATCCTCAACTGTCGACATCTCTCAAACATCAGCCTCAAATTGTCACAATGGTCTTTCACCAACCCATACATAGTCCATTCATCGAGATAAACTTGAAGAAATTTATGGAGGAAGTAATGAAATTCTTGTACCATGATGTGCGAGAACATAATAAGTGCATTCTTCATTCCAAAAGGCATAACCGTGTAGGTAAAACTTCCCCATTTAGTGGTGAAAGTTGTCTTTCTCTAGTATTCCTTTTCAATCCTTGACTTAGTGATACCCTAAGAACCTATACGTGAAAGAGTAGACCTCTCGCCTAGCCACTCCCTCCAAAATTTCTTTAGTGAAGGGGTTTTGAAAGGATCGATGACACATATCTGTATTCAGGTCCCCTGTAGTCAACACAGATCCTTATTCTTCCATCCTTCTTGATACTAATGACCATTTGGCTTATCCATTTTTATTCCTCCACAACCTCAATGATACCAGACGCTATCATCTTTTCTATTTCTTCCTTGACCCGTATGTGTAAATTCAGATTCATATGATAAGGCCTCTTTTGGATCAAAGCGAACCTTCCTTGACTTGATCTTCATCTCCTCTAAGGATGGTGGATGCCTTTGAGTTCATGGTACCCACGAGGAACAAAACCTAGAACTCATGCAACATATCAATAAACTTTGAAACTTCTTTTCGACCAATAGTCCCCAATGATAGCTTCCTTAGGTTTTGTCTCTGTCTCAATGTTAACCTTCTTTATTTTCAAGGGCTCATGGTAGGTGCGTGCTCACTCATCAACGTTATCTATGACTTCACATGTACCTTCAAAATGGTTAACATCCAAACTTTTCATTCTTCACCATCTACTACATAGACCATTTTTCCATTTTCTTTTTACATGCATGCATGCTCAAGCTATACTTTCTCCCGATTCTTCTTCATTGAGGTGCATCTCTAAACACGGCTTACCCACCAGTAACTCCAGTAGCCTATCTTTTGCCATAGCACTATCTCCCATCGTAAGATGCTTGATTACTTATAACGCCTTATCCACTAATGGATTTGTACTCCTATACTCTAAATATTAATTGAGATCATCCGCCCACTCCTACCAATTACATTTTACAAAGACATCTCTGAATGAATATACCATGTGTGCGCACAACCTTGTAAGGTGGAATACAACTTATGCACCCATAAAAAAGGTGGTAGCTCTTTTTGCTTCCCATCTAGGCCTTTTCACACACTTAGACATGAAGTGAGGTGGTCTCTTTACCATGGTAGTCTTGGATGAAAATGGGCACGTTGTTCCTGGAGAACCTTACAGAAAATGTGAATCTTACCTCGTTTCATTCTAGGAGGTTCTCCCAATGAGTAGCCCACTAGCGCCTTTGTAGTTGTGAGCAAGTTCTAACTGATCATTCCCCTTCTCTCGTCCTCATTCCTCCACTGAGCCTCCATTTCTTACATGAAAACTTCATGGTATGCTCGTCCAGAGTAACTCAGAAACTTCTTCCCTCCGGGAATTTGCTGAGCATGCCTTCATTACCCTTGTTACAGACCCTCTCAACTATCACCCAATCAACTCATAAGTCCCATGTGCCCAATTGTCACATGTCATGCTAGTGGTATCATTCAAGGACTGAGCATCTTTAAAGCTGGATAACTCCCTCCATGGGATGAATTACCTCAAGATCTCTAATGGAGCGCACATAGATTCTATCAAGGATTTCCTCTCCTAAGGGCTTAGTATAGGGCATTGATTTCCCATTTGTTAAAGGGATAATCACCCTTTCTTCCTTGTTCTAAAATTGATATACCCCTTGTTAAACCACAGGTCGGCATTATTCTTATAACACCATGAGCACTCAAGAAACAATGGAAAGTTGTGTCCCTCTTTGCAAGTGCCAAGAATTTGAAATATCTAATGAACTTGGCCCCTTGAATGGTGATAACTTTGCATCTTGACACTCAAAGGGCATTAACTTTTTTTTCATATAAATCACATTCAAAGATGGCTATAATGCGGGCCTTCCCATTTGATGTCGTATCTAAGGTGAGAACATTGATCTCTACCCCTGTGTCGATGAGGATATTAATTAAAACCCACCCATCAACAACTACATTCAATGTAATCTCCTATCATAGTCAAGGTTGTGAGGGGGAAGGTTTGTATGAAAAACCTTCCTTTTGCACTCTACTCCGGCACGTGGTACCTTCTCCCTCAAGCCATTCTCCTAGCAAGGGAATAATATTCTCTTTCCTTAACATCCTACATACTTCCTTGACTTCATCTAGGTCCTCCTTGAGCCTTAACATTCTTCCTTTGCTCTAACTTCTTTGACTACTCCTTTAGACATTGGATCTCCCCTTGTAAACTCCAAATCACATCCATAGTCTCTTGATACACTTCCTTCTAATGAGTAGGATCTGGATACTTCCCATGTACCACTTCTTCCCTAACAACTAGTTTCTGTCTTGGTATCTCCCTTGTGCATGTAACCTCTACTCGTGTTATTACTAGTACATGTTCTAATCTTGACTCATGTGCCACTCTTGGCATCCACTGTGGGTTGGCCTTCTTTATACTCACCATCCCAATGCCTTTTTCTTTTCGGTGTTGTTAGCTCATGTGTTCAAACAACTTAGGGAACTCCTCGTACTTATGTTTTTTCTACACCATGAGCATTGCAATAGGTTAGGAAACTCATGCTTATAATGCTCTATCGATCCACAGTTATAACAGGTTCCTCATGGGAACACACTTCTTCCTCTGCCACGGTTACTGTGACCATGAAATCCTCCATGGAATCCTCTTCCACATGCTCCTCCATCTGTGCACCCTTCACAGTGATGATTATCATCCTTAAAACTACTTTCAAGACTATTCTAGTGCACACCAAGATCAATAACATCATGAATATGGTCAATCAGTCTATAATCCTTGGTATCATGGGTTGTAGAGGTATAGATCTTGCAATAGCAAGAAACATTCTTATGGATTGTGCGTTGTAGTAGAGGACACCTATTTGCATCATGATCCCCATGGAAAATCTCACAGTCTACCACCATGGCACGTACCAAATTTTGAGGGCAACTATCCTTTGCATGCCCTTCCTTCCACTTCACAGTCTATACACTAAATCCCACTCTAAACCTCATGCCTTTGAATTCACATACAACTTCTCATCTTTGCTTGGCCATTACAACAATTTGAGCCTCCAAAAGGGGCTAACACTAGTATCAATGCTCCTAATAGCCTTAGCGTGTAATGAATCTTCTAAGGCCTCATGTGGGTCTATGAAAGTCTCGTGTGACATTGCCCTTCTAATTGGTATTATGAATCCTCCAAAAAACCATTGAGCATGTTAAGAAGGGTGAATGTCATAGGATAATTTTTGACAAGAGATTTTTGAACCACGCATCAGACTCCGCACACTATTTGTCATCCCTTGTTGGATCTCCTTCAAGGCATTAATGCTCTTATGTTCAAATTCGGGGATATGGAACTGCTTCTGAAGGTGTTCTTCAATGTGGTGTAGTCTACCACCGTCCCAATGGGGGTCATATTTTGAAATACAAGCTATGTGCATGCCCTTCGCAACGTCGTTGTAAACTGACTTTCCTTCCACTCTGAGGTAGTGATTCCTTTCACATGCCATAGTAATTCACACTTGCGCACATGCTCTGCAGCATCTTCAATACCCCCCGTAGCTTAGTAAGTGCAA
The DNA here is from genome assembly GCA_018340775.1 of Taxus wallichiana var. yunnanensis. Lineage (NCBI taxonomy): Eukaryota > Viridiplantae > Streptophyta > Pinopsida > Cupressales > Taxaceae > Taxus > Taxus wallichiana. Next base: position 163,584,357 of record CM031237.1, read on the forward strand.
AGACATCTCAAAAATACTTGTGGAGGTGGTTGCGGCCCTTGTCCTCTAGATCCATATCCGTGGTTTCCTTTGGTGTTTCCTCCTCCACCAAATCCACTAGATCCACTAGGTCATGTTCCTCCTGACCCACCAGATCCTCCAGATTCACTAAGTCTACCAGGTCCTCTAGCCCTTATACCACCAAATCCACTCTCCTAGTGCCTAGTGTTCCTAACGTCCCACTAAATTACTGGCGTCAATGGTTTGTGATATTAAACCACTGCCAGTTGTGTGTCCCATGCCACTTCCAGACGTAATACCCAAACCTTGCATATTTGCACCTTGTCTAAAAATTCCCCAAATACCGAAATGGTTTTCCTAACCATGGATGTTCTAAACGAGAAATTATATCTCCTGGCTCCCACTAATACCAATTGGGTTAACAATACTTCTCCCTTTATCTGGAAAACCAAGCACCAAGGGTTGGTCGTTAGATGGGTTTAGATGCATGCCAATGGCTATCCTTTCTCCATGCGATGAAATCTCATCAGAAGCTAAAGGGGCTTCTCTCCTGTGCTTTTCAAGATGGGGTAGCACAAACTGCTCAAGTTTCGCGTCCTCTACATGAACCTCAAATCCTTCACATAATGTCTACCTCCATAGATCCATCCAACTTACAACCTCACATTGTCTAGTCATCTCCCTTTCATGAGCTTCTCTATACTTGATTCGTCTCTCCTCCCTTTCCTTTTTAGCAACAATTTCTACCATCTTCCTCCACCCTAACTTCCTCACCCAATGCTTAGAGAAGATTATCCGACTATGGGAAATGCCTCTAAACTTAAGATTAGTGATCAAAATCTTTGTAGCCAAAGGGATAACACGTAAAAATGATCATCTAGGCTCCCTTAGAAACTTGAACTCAAAAATCTTTGGGCAAGAATACATAGAAATGGCATATTCTAGGGTATAATTGGTTAGCACTCCTTTCCACTAGTGATCAACAACATGTGTCCAAGTCAGATCTACATCCTACAACCTCTAATAGTCATCTTGGGTCCATACGCGTGATCTATAGTACTAGCTCGATATGGATGCATATGATGAAAGCCATTCATATAGTTCTACAGAAAATAACATAAGAATGCCTCATATAACTCATGATATAGATGTTCTTCTACCCATCTCTGCATGCATCAAACTCAAGTCTGGTACTAAATCTTTGAGCAAACTCATCCTCTATGCTCTTAAACCATGCTTTGACACTTTCCAAGGTCAAGCGTTCTATCATCACACATCAAATGAACCAAGATATATCTCATTTCACACAACAACTTCAAAAAGAGGTCCCGGCAATGGAACCAAGATGTAGTCATTTTTATGCACTTAAAAAATCAATCAAATCCCATGCGCACCGGCTTATCACCCAGCGGGTGTTGGGTGCTCATCCGAGGCACGCTTGGGCATCGAGCCCCTCCTTTATGTGAGTTGTGTAAGAATACATCATCTATGATAGATACTTGAGTGTAAAAGAATGGAAAATAACCATGCATTCATTCTGAGAACTTTGGATGAGTTTTTATACCAATGAATTTATAAAAGAGAAGTATCTAACATAATACAGAATTAATGCATAACACCAAGGAAATGTACTATGGTTGATGCCTAAGAACAACATATATATTTTAGAACAGGACCTTATATTCATGTTCACATGTTCAATAACCACATTACATTCACTTAAGGCCATAACAGACCCATAAAATAATGCAGAGCAAGGTCATGCATCAGAAACTAAACTACGTCCTTCATATTATAAGGATAAACATAGACCCATCCCTCTAAATATGTCATCACTCCTTTATTTCCTCTAATCCCAACCCATAGAATCCTCCATAATATTTCTCTGAGCTTTGCCTTTTTCCACCACAACCTCTTCTACTACCCGAGCATCTCTATATATAGATTTTGCCTTCACCACCATGCCTTCTGAGGTAACAAATCAGTTGCTTAAGTGTTTAAGTGGTCCTCCCATCGAGCATGCTTCCTTTGATCCGAGCTCTCCACTCTTTACAATGATTTCTTTCTTGATCCTTCCATCACATGCATGGAATATTCCTTCCTTGACCATCAAGTTGTCAAGGTGGCACCTTATCCACTCCGCATGCTAGACAGGTCACACTTTTCTCATGTGCTACCTAGAATTCCGAATATGGCTAAGTCCCAAAAAATGTCTTCTCTTATGCATGCGTGTCGTGTATTCTGCTAAACCCTACTAGAATTGTGCCTGTGTGCCTTCAACTCATATGCCCTTCTTCAAACAAGTCCTATGCACCCATGCACCTACTTGTACTAAGCTTAATATTATGGCACCAACAACGGTATGTATGTGTGAAGAGCTACTAGGAGCTTGAAAGCAGAATAATGAGGGAGGACCAATGATTGATCCCTCATAGGTGATTCTAAGTTTCTAAAATGATGCCTCTAATTTGAAAAACTTGTATGAATCCTCCCATAAGATCTATGTTCAATATACCCACATTGGTGTCCATGGCATAGGATGGAGAATCTAAGAGGTATGTTATAGTAAGTGGCAGGATCTTGAAGGCATAGTAGTATGGATAGTGTAAGTAGAGTGAATTTGATAGATCCATAGCTATAATACTTCTCTATTATAATAATGAATCCATATTTTCAAGATAGGTCACAGCCTAAGGGAGAAAAATACCATCTTGAAGATTGAAGGTGTATATTAGTTCTTGTATGTACACTAAGATGAAATCATGTGAGTAATAATGTCTAGAGGAGATGATTGGATGCAAGTACAAAGTTAGGGGTGCATGTAGGAGTTTTTCAAGACATAATGATCAATCTTACATATGAAGGAGGGAATGTCTACAAATCAAATATGAACCAATACATGAGTACCACTTCTTAACAATGTATCTCATATCATAACAAGTAAGTTCGCTTTTTGCATTGTATGAACAAAGTATGTGATCTTTGCAAGGCTCTAAGTATGTATATGTTTTTGATCTCATAAAAAGGCAGATAGGACTGTGGGTCCTCATGAAGAGAGAGAATCAGTGTATAAATATACACATGAAAGAGATCTCAGTCAGAAGGAAGAGAAGTGATTAACCTATATGGTTGATTCATCCTTAGAAGAAGAGGTACATAAGATACTTGAAAGGATAAATTCCCTTGTGTACATGATTTGGGGTTATATGAGTTAGCATACTGCTCAAGAAAGTAATAAGACTGAGTTGGTCACTGTGGTTCTATTGTCAAGTAACATCCTATCACTTTTATAATGCTTGACTATAACTTCCTTCCATATATCAAATTTTAGCTTGAATACGAGATAGGTGTATGGACTAGGTGAAGTCATACACGAGAATGAAATCTTATACATGCATGATAAGGATGATCTAATCCAATTCATGAAGCTAAGAAGATAGGCATCACATCCCCATTGTCCATTTTCCCAAGGGGAAAAATGAATAGAAAAAACCTAGATGAAAGAAGATATACCAAATTGAATAGGTTGAGAGGAATCATTGACCCTGATTTTGAAGCTTTAAAAAATCAGTAAGAGTGAGTCAAATATAATCCATACTACTTCTCTCAAGCTTCATCCCTATCGTATTCATCAACCAAGACCCCATGTAACCATATTCAAACTCCTATCGACACTCCTACAAATTCTCCTATCTTTCACCCACCTTTGAATTTTGAATTCCCAAGAGAAGAAGAAGAAAGAGAGGAAGAACTAGAAGAATAAATAGAGGAGGAAGAAAAGGCATCACAAGTGCCTTTACCATGGGGATAGAACAACTGGTCCATTGGCTTTGGCTCCACCACTCCATGAGTTTCCATGAGGATCAAGAAAGAACTTCCTGAAATTCTATGGAGATGGAAAGCAATGTCCTGACAATCATATCGCAACCTTCATCACAATCTTTTACATTCTTGGAGTGTAACATGAATATTTTGCAATGTGGTTGTTTGTGGAAACATTGAAAGATGCTGCAATAGACTGGTTATACTATTTTCTTTCACACTCAATCACTGATTAGGGTAGTATGAAAAATAAGTTTGAAGAAATATTAAATATAGTTTAAGATGCTCATTCCCTCCTCACTCAACTTACTCAGATTAAGAAATATTCACAAGAATCCATGAGAAACTACGTGGAAAAATTCAACAAATTGATCAACAAGATTCCCATCATTTCCCTTCCCACTATATATAATTTGAAGATGTTCTTCATGAATGCTCAATTTCCCGAAGTTATTTTTTTCTATGGAGAGTTCAACTACAAGATTTGGATCATGCATAAGAAATTATAGTTTAGGTGGAAGATGACCTCATCCTATCAGGTAAGATAAAAAAATCCATCAATGAAGGATAAGGCCTAGGGTTATAAAGATGAGAGAGATGATCAATTATTGTAAAGATTGGCCAATGACTTGATGATGTTAAAGAAGGAAGTTGTTCAATAAGTGCTTCATCCAAACGAGAATAGGAACTAGATTGTAGGATCACCCTGAAGGATTTCCTTGGAGGCTCCTTTTGTCAATGCAATATGCGAGATCAATGAAGATGATGAAGAAGAAAATTTTGAATCAGAAGTTAAAAATGAAGGAGAAGAAGAATGTGCTAAAATCAGGTTTTGTGAATGAGAACTTGATGATGAATAATCCACATGTAGCTACTCATATGCAGTGTTCACTCAATTGCAAAAGGAGAAATAAGGCTCTTCTTCAATTGCCCAAGATAAGAAATTGAATCCTTAAATGGAGACAATAAGAAAACCAACGAAATGAGTATCATTGAAGTCCTCTTCAACAGGTTAGCTAAGAAGAAGCATGAGACCACTCCAACCAAGAATCCTTCTACCTCTTCAAGTAAGTCTCCTTCAACTTCTCTTGAAAAATCAATTTCTATAAATCCTAAGAACATCCATGTCAAAGCTTCCACAACCCCTGATGTTCCTACCACCTCTTCATCCTTTGATATAATTGACCATTTTTAAAAAATAACAAATTTCTTAATTTGAGTACTTGATAACTCATCCCAAGAAAATATTTGAGTACTCTAGTTGATATGATTTAGGTATCTCATCCAAATAAAATAAGCAAATCTCATATAACAGGCTAGGTTATGATCAAATCTTGAAGTAGGGTAAGTAGTCACAGTCTTTGGGCAGTCGAGTTAGATTCTAGGTAGCTTGGGTTTCTTGGATGTAGGTTTTTAAGTTTATGTTATTGGCAGGATTACCAAATACAGAGATACCAATGTCGGTGAGGTATGACCAACGATTAAGAGGGAACCGATGATGGTTAAGGCAGGATGGTAGAAATTCAATAAAATGGGTTTTGAGAACTTTTTGAGGTAAGACAGTGAGTGTGAGGAAAATGGATAGGTTTGCAATGGTGTTGGGGGTACTCAGAGGTATTTAGGAATCAAGTATAGGTGATTAAATGATTGTGGGTGATGGAATGGTTGGATTCACAGGAAGGTAACAAGGGTGGGATGAAAAATGCAAATAGATGTTGATAAACAAAGATGAAGAAACTTTGTAATCTGAATAAGTATGAAATGATGCAGGTTAGAGATACACTTACTGGTGTTTCTGATTTGATAATTTGGATGATGGTGATGGTTGATCTATGGAATGGTGCTCAGTGTCGCGAAGTGCTTGGAATGCTACCATGAATGTAAATACCTTCGGATCCATCTTGGTGTTGGATATGGCTATCTAGATGTGCGAAAGGGATCTAGTTCTTGCTTACATGTAGATCTCCTTCGTTCTAAAACTCGAGAATGTGGCCAACCTCCCAAACAAGGTTACCAAAATGAATATATGGTAACCGATGATGGTTTAGGGTGACCAACATTAGTGTAGGGTTGACTAGTGTCGGTTAAGGTAGGAAATCCTAAGTTACCCAAAATAGCAGATCTTGGCTATCTTTTTCCATCTTTTCTCGTTGGTGTCGGGTTTAAAATGGTGTTTGGCGCTTAGATAAGTGGCATGCTGTTAGAGGAAGAATAGGCATGTGATTTTATGGTTAGACTAAGTCTTGGCTAATTAAGGTAGGTAGGACTAAGTCTTAGTTAGTTATGGTGAGTGACTATTGAGTCCTAGTAAAAGGAAACATGCTAAGAATAGGTTTGTGATGAGGTGTCTAGGTGAGGTGGAAATTAGTTTTAATTAAGGTAATTAAATAATGAATGAAGTGAGGATGAGTATTAATTTAATTATAAATAATTAAACTAATATTAATGTGGGGTAAAAGGGTCATGGTTAGGTGAATATGTTTAAGTTGGCTATTCGAAAAGGGACCAAGGGGAGTGTGACCCAATTTTGGTGTCTACAGTCTCCTTCTCAAGTGTTCACTAGGTAGTGTGTAGAATTACATCATTTCAAGAATCTTCAAAAAGGGGAAAAGTTTTCAAAAAAAATTCATCAGAATTATTTTTCACTACCTCATTGTGGAGGGTCATCATGGTTCAGGTGTCATCTTCAACCTCTTCAAATTGGGTCTTCATCGAAGTTGGATGCATCTTCATCCATGCTTTGGAGAATTTCTTCTTTTGTCACCTTTTTTTTCTCCTCTTCTCTGCCCCTTTCTAATTATTCATTGTAAGTCATCATTGTATTTCTTCTATTCCTGTAAGTGAATCTAATGTTGAAATATAAAATTCCCTTTTGATTTATAAAAGGGGACTTATTTTCTCAATTCCTAGGAAAATAAAGAATCGAAATATGAATAAGGACATGAAGAGGTATGTGGGAGGGTAGATGAAGAGTTGCATTGTAAAGTTATAAATTGAGAGAGCCTCCTCATTCCAAGGATGGTTAATTCTTGTTTACTCACTCTTATTGTCTTTCTAGGAACAAGTGACTCCATTTCCTCTATTCTCTTGTCTATTGAAATTTTGTCTCCATCTCAACTTATACTCCAAGAGCATTGTAAATTTTACAACATGATGCAATAAAACTTTGTGTTTCTTGTTGATTGTTCCTCTTTTTATGTGAATGATTTCTTCTGATTGATGTAAGTGAAATAATTTGATTTTAATGCAATAAAATCAGCTATGATATTTGTTGGTTAAAATCCCCCTCTTATTTCCCTCTCTAATAAATTTTCCTCCTCTGTATTCCATACAAGTAGTTTCCATAGGTTTAGGGAAGTATTTCTATGTGATCCCTGGTCTATGGGTCATCCCTAGAAATTATTTTAGTTCATATTTGTTTCCATTATTTCAATAAATGAAGCTTCCCCATTCAAGAAGAGGGACCTAGTCCCATAGAATTAGTGAAATCTCATAATTTTCCCTTATGAAAAATTATTTCACCAACACTTCTATAGGAATCACTACACGTTCATCCTCATTCTCAAAACTAATATAGATCTTATTAAAGCACAGTTCTGCGTTGTTTGCATAACACCAAGAACAACCAAGCAATATAGGGAAGTTATTTTCCTCTTCAAACTCTAGAACCTCAAAATCACCCTTGAATTTTCCCCCTGTATAGTGATGCTTGCACCCTTCAAAATCCAATGGGCATTACCCTTGTCTTATTTTCCATATACAACACACTAGAAGAAGGTTGTAGTGGTGGCCTCCCCATCCTATTCCATGCATCCAGGGTAAGAATGTTTACCTTTGCACTAGTGTCAATAAGGATTTTCTCACCATCCAACCATCAATAATTACATCCAAGGTGATCTCCTTATAACATTCATGCTTTATTGTGGTGGTAGATTCACTTTTAATATTTCTCTCTCTTTTCCTATCCATGCATGGAACCTTCTCCTGTAACCATTCACCTAATAGGGGTATGATATTCTCTTGTCTAAGCATCTTAAATACTTCCCTGAGTTCATCAACATCCTTGTCGGTATTTCACTATGTTTTACACGCTCCCTATCTCGTGCTTTCTCTTTTAGACAAAATATCTCCCCTTGTAAGTATCGATCAAACTCATGGTTTCTGGAACACTTCGATATGTTGCCATGTAGTTGGGTACTATTTGGTTGGTCTAAATTCCTCACATTTGATGAGTGGTTTCAGTTCATGCCTCCTCATGTGCGCGTGAAGCTTACGCACATGTGGTAACTAATAAAGGTTCCTTCTTCACAACTATCGATTCCTTTAGATTCCATTTCCCTTGCATAATCTGTATCATTTCCCCACCTCATTCCTTTTTTTTTATTCAACATGTGTCCATATAAATCTAGGTAGTCTTCTACCTTTCCCTTTTCCACAAAGTATGCACTAGACACGTGTTCTTGGGCACTCACGCTAATAATGATTAGGCAATCTAGAAGTGTAACAAGTACCTCAGCTAAACCTACCTCTATAACCACTATGTCCTTTGCCATAATATCCTCTCTTATAGCCTCCATTATTGTTCCCTTCATGAGCGTATGAACTATGCTTTGCGCTAGTCTGGAAAAACCATGTTTTACGAGCTTCATGGATGTGATCAATTAAACGGATAGTGGATTGTATCATGTGTATGTGCATCACAAATCTTGTAGTAGAGTGAAACATTCTTCTGAGTTACACGCTAGAGAAGTGGATAGTCTCTGACATCATGGTCCATGTGGTATATCTCACAAGATGATAGTAGAGGAGGCACATTCCTACATAGAAAACTATTCTTCATATGTCCCTCTACTTCACAATCATAAATGAGATACCACTTTGAGTGTCATGCACTAAGCTAACATATAAATTTTCCAAATATGTGGCCATAGCTGCAATTTGTGCTTTAAGGAATGGGCTCACCCGGTATCTACACTTCTAACCACTTACGTGTGTAGTGCCACCTCCATAGCCTCGCGTGAATTTGTAAATGGCTTATGCGATAGTTCCCTTACGAGCGGTGTCAATAATCTACCCATGAACCATTGTCCATGTTGACTTTGATGAATATCATAAGAGAGATTTGAAAATAGAATCCTATACTATGCATCATATTCTTGAACAATTTTAGATAGTCCATGTTTAATATCCTTGAGCACGTTGATGTTATGTCTTTGCTCAAACTCAGAAATGTGAAACTCGGTGAAGAAGTCGGCGCATAAAGTGTCATAATCCACTACCTTCTAGTGTGGCTCATATTTGTGGTACCAACTATGTGTGCAACCTTGTAATGTAGTTAAAAAATGATTGGCATTTCTTTATGAAGTGGCGATCCTTGGCTCTCCATAAGAGCTCACATTTTTGCACATGTTTAGTTGCATCCTTAAATCATTTTTACTCGAAATGTAGAGTGAAATTTCAAATAAAATATGAGTTTGTTGTGGTGGGTTATTTCCTTGACCTAGATTTCCCCTGCCTCGGAGGAGTACCATATCTTGACCCTAAAACTCCACTTGATTGCCTCCACTTTGGGAAGAACTAGAGCCTCTCGAGGCCCTTATTATGGAGCTCTCATATGCTGTCGGTGGTAGAAATCGTCGTGCACCAACACTTTGTGTCAATGTTTCACCTATTTTATTGCTTCCATAGAGTAGCGTGCTAATATTCGATCCTAGTGTTGCACCTATAATGCTACTCCCGAAATAAATTTTGTTGACCTTTTATCAAAGCCTCTTTGGATGACAGGTGAAGCCACTATCATGTGTGTTACTTTTATCTATTGTGCTTCTTGTTTAGACACTAATACACTTCTACATGTGTCACCTTCCCAACATGGTAATCCTTGATTGCGCTCACATTCTTCTCCCTCACTATGATAATATTCTATCTGAACTTTTAAATCCACGAGTACCATGTGTGTAAGGGCTAGGTTCTAGGTTTGTCCAGGATGCACACCAATGGCTCCCAAATATTCACTAGACTCACTTCCACTAGATGTTGAGGGTCCTTTGCATTTCTCTCACTATCAAAGGGACATATTCGTTCATCCCCTTGCCTTCATTAGGGTTCTCAACACTACCACTCACCCTACTCCTATCTATCTCATCACTTCTTCAACCATTCTTTCTCACACATCACTGTATCTACGTAGTATTTCTTCTCTCTTTGCTTTCATCTAACTTCATGCCATCCTTTCCAAGCCCTTTCCTTGTCCTTGTGTGTGCAAAATTTTTAAGCTAGCCATCTGTAGACTCTCAAGTCCCAATTCAATCATGAAGATTTTGATAGCAAGTGGAAGTACGCGTAAGTACGAACCTCTAGGCTCATGAAGAAACTTGAAGTTAGATTCCTCTGGGCACAAATACATAGAGATCACATATTCCAAAGTGTAATTATTCAACACGCCTTTCCACCAACTATTTTTTTCGTACATCCATGGCTTATCCAAATTAGCAAGTGCTTGATATTTGTTATAGTTCACGACTTGTCTCTTCCCAAATCAAATCTTGTTGTTCCTCACATACACTTTGTCAACCAATCATGTAACTCCCTTGGAAAGAAGTTAAAGAATGTATCATACAACGGATCATATAGTTTGTCTTCAACCCATTTGTGTGGATTAAAATTAACATTGGTATTGTATATTTTTGTAAAATCTTCTTCACCTTCGTGTAGCCAACGTTCAATGTTCTCAAGGATAACTGAAACTCCATGTGTACACCACATCTTGAGAGTCAAAGTGAAATAAGGTCCTGAAAATGGAACCAAAATGTCACGCCGTAGTCTAGGTCTAACACAACATGGTTTGGTGTGTTAGCCCTTCACCTAGATAGAGGTCTAGATGCTCACCCAACCTGCGTGTAAACCTACCAGGTTCCTTCTCGTGTCACATTTCGCCAAGTTGTAATTCCTACACTCACTGGTTATCATAACATGAAAATATACCTTATGAAGAACATGAACTTACTATAAGATGTACATGAAAATTAATCATAACCAAAGAGTTGCATTTCCATTATAATCATGATGTTTTACAATAATCAGTAACACTATCCTTCCCTAAACAGACTCACACATAGGGTAAAACTTGATAAGGACTCACACACAAACTGAATTCTTCCTTCTTACATGGATGCTCACAAGTGTACATATACAGTGGGAAATTTTCCTTCACTGCTTAACTCTAAAATAGACTACTCCTATACATAGCTTGCATGCTTTTCCAACTAAACCTTTCTTATAAATAGACTCTAACCTGCAGATCTCCTCAAATGGTTTGATTTATTCTTGGAAGCTTTATTTCTAACTTGTGTGCTATAAATAGCTTCGATTTAATATTTTCACATGTTTTATAAATAGATTTGCCTCTTCCATGAATGCTTCATGTCTATTATTAGCTTTGCATGTGCTTTATCCATGCTTTTGTCTATTTATGGCTTGCCTTGATGATCACACCAACTTCTTCTTTTGTCTATATTTAGCTTGCCTTATAAAACCAACTATCTCCGACTTTATTATTCCCATGTGAAAACCTTCGCGTGTGCTTCTTCCTACTCACATGTGTCCCTTCGCATTTTTCTCAACCTTTACAAATGCTTCTTTCATGGTTTCACGCGCATCCTTCGACCTTTCTACATGTCTCATACTTAGACATTTAACCAGTCCAATACTCACAATAATCGATCTAGTGTATGCAATATTCATAATCCTTATCATTTTAATGTATGTAACAATTGTTATGGTCTATAATGAATATATAAATGTTTGTATTCAATGCTTGGCACGAGAATGCCTCAAAAATAAAATATAGTATACTCTTACATCTTCAATATCACCATTGAAACTAATTTTCTATAACTCATTCATTGTCCTAAATGAACTAATGGACCTTTGTATTTATAGATATCTTGAATAAAAATTAAGACGATATTGATAAACAATTATGCACATAAGTGCATGTGGGAAAGTCAACCAAAAGGGAGCGAAACTCAATAAACCAAGTATGGGGACACAAGGGCCTAAAATACGAAATATTTTTTCTCGTGGAAAGTTGATCATTTTGCATGGTTTGAAAATAGCCATTAGCCCACAAAAATGGATAAAATACGAGAATATTGGAAAAACAATGTTTTGACTTTCTAGGAACAAGAAAGGTCTTATATGAGAAAATAAATAGTTATTTTTTAGGTTGTTGGGTATTTTGAGTTGATTGGTGAGATTTTCAAGGATTGAAGATAATAAGAGAGTAGGGTTTTAGAAATGACCAAAGGTGAGAGGGAAATGGAATAAAAGGGAAAACGATAGGGTCAACTATAAGGTTGATAATTACAGGATAAAGTCTCAAGGGATAATAGAAAATATATAGGGCCGAGAGTAAAACATTAAAGGAACACGTGCAATAATAATGTAAATTGGACCAATGATTAATAAACACATATATACACTAGCACTAAAGCATTTAGATGAACTATACGAAAATTAGGTGTTTATAGTTGGAGAGCTTCATTGCACAAGAACAATACTATAAGATGCCTACAAGAACCGCCTAAATTATGATTGTGGATTTGATACGGTATGTTGGAGAGAAAGTGTTGTAGACACAAAGACCAATGGCAAATGATTGTAGAGCTTACAAGAAATTTGGAGAAATAAAACAATAATAAATTAACACGAAGCGATAAGTATCAAAGTATCCATTGGGATAAGTGCATGATGACTGTGTGTATGACGTGGTTGGATTCAATTGGTGAGTGACTCTACTAGGTCATTTATGAAGGTGGTGCATTTTATTTCCAACTTTTTGGTTTAGCAGTAGTTGTTTATGGTTGCTAAATTTGGTGATCGTGACTCCACCAAGTCATTTAGGAAGGTCAAACAAATTATTTCCAACTTTTTAGTTTAGTAATTAGTTGTTTGGTGGTGGTCAATGATCCTATTCACTAATTCATAAATGTGGTACTTATAACACTATTTGAGTAACGTTAAAATTGTTAATCATTTGACATACAATATAGACGATGTTAGAAATTATTGGACAACATCACAACTGCGCCTTTTTTTTTTACATTTGCACTTACCATGTGAGTGTCATAATCACCATGATGATATGGCAAGTGTAATTGAAAAAGGAGGTGGACTTACCATCAAAGTGTAACTCTTACTTTCTCAAGAAAAGATAAGTGGGCCCGCTTTGGTTAATTCTAACGGTGAATAGTCGTTTTAGAGTCTTATCTACAAACATGCATTATTTGTTCGAAAAGGAAACAAGGACCATCTCTAATTATTAATTAGGAAACCAGGACTCTCTTCGAAAATTCCTCATCATTCCGCAATTATTAATTGCTCAAAAGGAAACGGGAGGTAAACAAGGACCATCGATACCTTTGTACGTCGCAATTATTAATTGTGTGGAAGTTTCACACATTTGTCGGTTGAGGAGATGTAAGCGCTGCGTGTATCAGCTAAGTATGAAGAGGTCGCCGACTCGCCGCTGCATCAATGTCATTGGTCCATTTCATATATAATCCAGTCTAACCTCCATTAGAAGAAACGTCTTCTGCACAGGTGTCGCGCGGATACTGTTATCAATCTAAATATAACATTTAAAAAAATTTAAAACATTTTAGAACAAGGAAAATTCTCCACACGGTGTCCGGTCAAGAATAAATCGGTCATTAACGAGCCTCGTTTTGAAACCGTCCACGCATACGACGCGACACTTTTCTACCCACGATCTGCCACGCAATTTCTTGGCCTGCTATTTATTTAGCATTTAACGGGTACCCAAGATTGGTGCTGTGATAATAATGGCGACCGTTTGGGCATGGACTTGTGTTTTGGTGCTCTGTATTGCTGTTGAGATTACAGCGGCGGGGGCTTATCAGTTCACTGTGGGAGGATCGAAAGGGTGGGATGTGCCCCTGCATCTGATAAAGAGGCGTACAACCAGTGGGCCGGAAGCAACCGATTCCAAATCGGCGATACTCTCTGTAAGTTGATTGCTCTTAAGTTTTCTCCAATTGAAAAATTTACAGTTTTAATTAGATGCATGGTTACGGAAGAAACTATCTTGTGGGTAAGTTGGCTCTGTTAATGGTTGAATTTCTGGTATATTTGAGACTGTTTATTCTTAATTCATATATATTAACAGGTTTTAAATTCAAAAAACTATTAGTTTTGCATGCGTTAGGTACACCAGGTTTTTTTGGCGTAGTTCGGTTCATCTTTATTTGCTATCTTTTTTTGTATTTTCACTTTGATAAATAGTTGTGCAGCACTTTTTACAATGTAATTTTTGAATATTATTTTCTGATATTAATTATTGCTGCTTAAATATTATTGGGATGAGAGACAAGGAATGGGAGATGGGTTTTGGAAATAATTAAAAAATTCAAACTTTGAACATAAGACTAAAAATTAATATTTAAATATTTATATTTTATACAGTAAAATTTATGAATTTAAAGTCTATGGCATGTATATTATGCGTTTTTTCTTTTAAAATAAAATTGTCGGAATAATTCTAACATTTTAAAAATGAGTGACATCCCCTCCAAATCTATAAAATCTTAAGAAACACGCTTACTATTAATATACTAATATTAATACAAATGTAAAATATAATCTTTATTTTAAAAGCGGTGATTGAAGATTTGCACAACCCAAAAAAAAAAAATTAAAACATACCAAAATATATAAACAAACGTCGAATTCAAACCCTGGTAGAAAGTTAAATAACAGGATTTTGTTTTTAATTATTCTTGAATATATTTGGTAGCAAAATAGCATATAACTCCACTGCTAAATTAATATAAAAATGCCATTTTTAAAAATTAAATAGTTGAAAACAACCAAAGCTGTCCTAAAAAAAATTACACCCTTTTTCGGTTCAGTTCCCAGAACACAATTGAAGAAGATCCGATTTTTCCTAAAAATAGAATAGACGTGAATAATATTATATCTAAACAAAATCTTTGAATTGTCAGAACTACCTAAATACTCTGTAAATTCATCTCCAGATTTTGGTAATAATGGTAATGCATTGATGGTGCAGTTTTCAAGTACAACAATAGGGAGGACTCGGTCCTGCAAGTGAGCCAGGGAGCTACAACACCTGCAACACAACAGGGCCGTTTGCATCCTTTACAGATGGAGAAACGGTCTTCAAATTGCCTAAGAATGGTCCCTTTTACTTCATAAGTGGAAATCAGAGCAGGTGCCAGGCAGGGGAGAAACTTCTTCTTGTTGTTCTGGCTCCATGTCATTTTGGCCAGGGTAAAAATTGCAGGACTACTCCTACTCCCGTTTCGGCCCCATCTCCAACCCCACAATCCATTCCAAGTCCTTCCCCTTACGTGGTTTCGTCTCCATCTCCATCTCCATCTCCCACGGCGAAATCCCCCTCTCCCTATGCTCCAACAACTCCTTCCCCATCTCCATCTCCATCTCCTGTGGCGGCATCCCCTCTCCATCTCCAAAGGGTTCATCTCCATCTCCATCTCCTGTGGCGACATCCCCCTCTCCATCTTCAAAGGGTCCATCTCCTTCCCCTGTGGCGACATCCCCCTCTCCATCTTCAAAGGGTCCATCTCCTTCTCCATCTCCATCTCCTGTGGTGACATCCCCCTCTCCATCTTCAAAGGGTTCATCTCCTTCTCCATCTCCATCTCCAATAATCACCACTGCTCCTTCCCCTTCCTCTTCCCCTCCTACTCCCACTGTTAGTTCCCCATCGCCTCAGACGACCACATCTCCCCCTGCTCCTGCTGGAGGAGGATCCACTCCTCCATCTTCTCCACCGTTGAATTCTGCACCACCACCGCCATCATCCACCTCCCCGCTCGTTCTTCTACCGTTTTTACTGCTCTTCCTTCCTTGCCGAATCTTCTTGTCCCTCTTCTCTTTGCAGGTCTTCTAAATGTTAGAACTGGTGCCATATAATCCATATACATTGTACAAAATGTGATGAACATTAATCCGGGGACCGGGAACGGATCTTAGCGTATATTTGGAGCTTTATTGCATAAATATTTATTCATTGTTATTGTATTTAACGCCATGGGGTATTTTTACAGTATGTCGATTGTATAAACATTCTGAGTCCTCGTTACTACGCAGCTGGAAAGTATACTACCGGCAAATCATATGATCAGACCTGACTGGTTGTTGAGAGATTTTGCAGGGTTAGATTATATATTGACAATATGCAGTGAATTTTCCATACTCAATCTGGGAGTAATTGATCTAACATGTTTTTATCTTTATTTGATATTTAATTTTTATTTTATTGTGTCATTTTGATTCCAATCTTGATTTTATCTATGTTTTTAAATTTGATTAAACTTAAATGATGTTTGTATCAATTTTTAAAATATTTAGATTGATTTGTTTAATTAATTACATAATAGAAGTGTACGTTTACATTATTGTTTTTAGAGTTAGGTTATTATGATTAGAGGGATTTCATCCATCAAAATTACTTCAAAGATTGATCTTGGCTCTATCTAATTATATTTAAGGTATCAGAGAAGGATTTGTACTTTGTGAATGTGTATATGTAGCCATCATCTTCACCAATTTTACACTAATATATCTTTATTTGTTGAATTTATCCATAATTTTATTCTAGTGTCCCACCTAATTTAATTATAATGTTCCCATTTTTATGATTTCTACATAAATACAATTATTTCCTAAATTTTCATTATTTTACTTTCATTTTTCTCCAATTTTATCCCAATTTTTATTTTTTCCAAAATGTTCTATTTTCTCCATTTTTCTTAATTTATTACTAATTTCTGCAATGTTAAACCTGTTTCCCTCTAAATTTTACATGGAAGTGAAGGTTTAGTAGACTTTGTTAAAAGTTATGGTTGAACCATCAAGATTGTATGTACATAACATTGGTGAAGAGCGATAAAGTGAAAGAACA
Source organism: Taxus wallichiana var. yunnanensis (assembly GCA_018340775.1). Taxonomy (NCBI): domain Eukaryota; kingdom Viridiplantae; phylum Streptophyta; class Pinopsida; order Cupressales; family Taxaceae; genus Taxus; species Taxus wallichiana. The sequence goes on from CM031237.1 coordinate 163,601,149, forward strand.
AAAAGTCTAGGGAAATATTTTGGCTATGTTTTTGCATTTTCTAATGCTCTTTAATATTCTTAATATAAAGAACAATTAAATTAGCTCTTCCACAATGTAGATGATATGTATGGTTAATTTATTATTATAATATACCTAGTTGATAAATTGCGAAACAAGGGATAAAATATTTCCTTCTTGAGATTTTTATTATAAATATAATTTACAGAATTAACTACATATCATCATGAGAATTTCATATGGTGTCATATTCAGTATATGTTGTATTTTATGTTATAGTGTTTTTAGAAATATACCAATTGAATTTATGATGACTAAAGATATCCCATCTTTCCATTGGATCCCTTCAAATGGCATTGAAGGCGGGAAACGGTAATACTCTTCTCGTCTCATCACTGGGGTTATACCCCCTTCGGGGGTCTACCTCGCTAGGGAAGGGGGAATTTCTCTCCTCTCGTAGTCTGCTCTATCTACTAGATCGACGAAAGGCGGGCCCCCTAGACCTTATCTATAGATGGGGCCCCTATCTCCCATATATATAGAGGGAGGGAGAGAGGGGGTCCTACTCTATATAGCTTTAGGGGTGAGCGATAGGGCTATATAGAGTTTAGTTGTCACCCCCTCACATATCATAACGGATGGCTGGATGGAGACGTGCGTGATACGACTGATGACTGATATCATGTATCATAATGGATGGCCCTATCCAGAGTTCGGGGCCCTGTTCAGGCCATCGGGGCCCCTCTCCCTCGACCAACCAATCAGAAAGGTCGAGTGTTCATAGAGATAGGGATTCCGGATTAAGCAGAGGAGGCAACATGGAAAAATTACTATATAGGGATTTCCTTTAGGCTTGGTGTCTCCCTTAGCAATATATATAACTCGTTTTTAAATAAACTTTAGAAAAAAAATTGATTTCTAGGGATCCAAATTCTTATCTTTTTTTGGCAAGATTGAAGTTGCTAACAAAGGCTTTGTTAGAACTCACATGTTTATTACTCTCTATATTAGTTCCTTTCTAAATCATGCTACGAGTTGATGCACCAAACTTATTAGAAGATTCATATGGGCTAAATGGGATGGAAGCAAATGTATGCATAACATCTCTTGGAATCAAAGCATCCAACCCAAAGTTAAGTGAGGCCTTAGAGTCATGGATGTGTAATGTGTGGTCACAAGCTAAATGTTTAATTTTGAAATTGATAATTCAAACACTTCAAGCATTTTAACCATGGAAAATTCTTGTTTTCCATAAGATATTTGATGCTACCTACAAAGGTTAATAGAAAAGACGTGCATATGAATGACAAGATGCTTCTTGCTAAATACTTCAAGATATTAGTGTGCGCTCCTCTTAATATCATGTAGATCAAAACAAGGCAAGAAGTCCCTAGATTGTTGGAATGGAATAGAAGTTCTCTTGGATGTGGCCTTAATGTTCCCACTTTATCCATTTGGTGGAGAAAACATGTTCAAATTGACAAGATTCCCCTTGTATTATAGTCTCAATTGAATAAATGCTTGTTCAAACAAGGTTTACTCCCATTTATTGATCTCTCGACGCCGTTATTGTGGCTAATGGAAATATTGACATCTTCTAAAAGGGTTTTTCCACTTATAAGCGAATGATAGGATCATTACTCGAAATTCTACAACTTGTAGCCAACTCTCTTCAAGTCAAAATGTCTAGTCTTGTTCAATGCAACTTTGTAAAAGATTGGAGATGGACCAATAACAATGACCACTTCTCGCTCAAATGTGTGTATCATAACCTTATCCTAGGGCTTCCTTAGAAACAAATATTCAACTCAAATTGGAGATGTAAATTAAAAGAAGGTAAATGGTAGCACTTTGGAACTTTCATTTGGAAGTCCAAAGTTGATGTTATTGTTAAGAACCTTGTTTGGAAACTTGTCTTCCACAAGCTTCCTCTTGGTGATAATTTACATATTCTTCGCAACTTACTCTTGTAAGCATCTAATCTACAGTGACTCTAAGAATGTTATTCACACCTTTTGGAGATGTAAGTTCACTAAAAAGACTCATACTGTTTGCAATATTTTCCCTGGAAAAAACCCTTTTCATGAAACAAGTTGTGTCGGGCCTTAATATCTCAAACAATGTGATTGCAAAATCTTTTAGAATTTGGTTATTAGCTACTTGTGGAAGAACATGTGTAGTGTTGAACAAGTTTAAATAGCACTTGTACTCTATTTGAAGTGGAAAAGTAAATGTTACTTTACAAATTAATGTTACAATTCCATAATCTTTTCAAGTTACTCCAAAAAGAAGTTATTTTTAATGATGATTTGGCTGCAAATGACAAGGATTAAACATCAAATGGAAAATCTCGAGGATGATCAAGTTAAACATTTCGAAAGAATGAAATTGTAATGGTATTTTCTTTGTTGTTCTATATAGTGTTTTGCATTCTAATTTGTATTGTTTTGAGAATTGTAATTTTATAACATCTTTAATATAAAAAAAAAAATTATGTTCTACAATTTTAGAATTATATGTCCATCACAAGAGTTAAGGGCTAAGCTTGGTCACCAAGAAGCTAGAGACCAATTTTTTTATAAGAATTGAGAGAATTGGATTAAGTAGCATGAAAACAAAGGGAAGTGAATCCACTTGATTTTATTTACTATTATTAAATGTTGTAATCATTATTATATCTCTTGTTAGATTTTGATAATGTAAGGGCTCTAAGACATTCTTTGAAGGCTTGATTTGACTTTTAGGTTGTGATCCCACTTCCATCTCCATTTTATACACGATCAATAATGTATTTTTATGTATTATTAATAAGAACATAATTTACAATCCAATTACAAAATTTAAACCTCTCAAAAAATCATAATATTATCATTGCTATGATGAAATGATGCCACCACTAAATATAGAAGCCATGTAGAAAATTCCAGCTAAATCCATATGAATTTGGTTAACAAACTTGTGACCATCCTCAAACGATTAAGGAAAACAAAGAACACTTAAAGTAAATATTAAAGGAAATGTTGCAACGACCCTTTGAAATTGTATGTTTTGCTTCAATTTCTAAGCCAAAGGAAATCAAAACAAACTAACATAATTAGCTTTGATTTATTAAATGTTTGATATTTTGATATTTGGAAGACCTTACACCGCATTCCTACGAATAAAAAGGCGGAAGTTTGAATGTTTTAACTGTGACCTCTAAAAATACCACAATAAACATAACAATTTTTACGCGGAAGGCATAACATTTACTAGGGGGCTTTTGGTGTACGGTTCATTTGGATGGCAAGGATTTAGCCACAAACCTTGGATGACCATCGGAATAATCTGGTCCGTTGAAACGAATTTAAATGCTGAAACGAATTTAAATGCACAACTGATTTTAGTCGAAATAAAAAATTGGTGATCTATTAAATACCCAATGGTTTAAATGCAGGTTCGGTATGGTCTGCATTAAACACAGCAGGGTATGGTCTGCATTACTGTGGCTTTTTACCGTGTCAAAGTATTTTTGTGTGGACCTTAGCCGTTCATGCAAAGTGAATGATTACTTATCCATTTATTTCTTGGTTGAGAATTCGATTGAGAATTCTCTCATGTTCATGGTTGTTTTATCTTTTAATTGTATGTATTGTATAAAAAATGATATTTCGAGAATTGGTATATTAACATTGTTAAATCGAGAAGTTTAGATGGAAGCACATGAAGGGCTGCTGAAAAGTGGAAGACAAGACAAAATCATTCGGGATTTTAGCATTTGCAAGCTTTCATAATTGTCAGTTAAGGAACCTTGGAGTGAGGGCCTTTTTCCCAATTTCCATGTCTATTTAATAGGTCTATTTTGGATCTGGTTCAATTTGTGTATGTGTGTTTTTGGGATTAAATGGTTGCTTTGAATGGTGGACAATCAATTGACACGACTTCCTCATTTGTTGGTGGGCAAGGGATTGACCCTCTAGATCTCTCCCAACTTTTAATCATATGTAGGCGACCAGATGTAGCAATGCTAAAGAAAAGCTTGTAGAGGGATGAAATTACCATTGTGTTGGAGTTGATCCTTAGAGATATGTGATTCATGGAATTTCTCTATGTTCATTCACCGTTGTGATTCGAGAAAAATCTTTCTCAAAATAATTTCTTTTCAATTTTGATAGTTTTTACTTGCTAGTTCAAACACAAATTTTCATTTCACCATAACTTTTCTAGCTTGAAAATAGACAAGCACGAGATATCAAAGATGAGGTTGTTGCCCTCTTCTTCAAACCCTAAGCGTGAACAAGTCAACCTTCCAAATTGGGGGATTGGGAATAAAATCTTAAACCTTGCAAGGTTTCTAGAGAGAAATTGTTGCCATGCGATGCACTTGGAAAATGTATTGGGTAGTGGTATTCCTATGAGTTACAAATGTGGTGATGGAATGTGTTTGACCATACCCATTACTCAACAACATTTGTTTTGACATGTTTAATTTATAGTCAAATATCTAATAATTTGTGGTGGCTCTTTATCCATATATGTCATGCTTATAAAAACTTAAGGTGACAAATCTTCTTGCTCTTTGATGATCGGCATATGCGCTCCATGTTGCTTCGCTCATGAGTGTGTTATTTAAGGACTAATTACCACTTTCCTCTTTTTCTCATTGTTGTTAGTACTAAAAGTCAATTTGTCTTTATTATGCGGGTCTTCTATATTTGTTGAATAATCTTCGATAACTAGCAGATCAAAGAGTTGTTCGATCTAAATTATTCAACACTTGTTTTTACAATATTTTTTGTTCCTCATTCAAAGTGTATCCATTGTTCTCGGCGCAATTGCTAATTTTAAAATAAAAATTTACCTAAGAATGTTTATTTGGTACTTGCAAAATTTGTTGATTGTGATATTGCCGATATATTTAACAAGGCAATAAAATTTATTTCCATTTTTTTAATGGGTTCTGCATTGACTTTTAGGTGCAAGGAAAATTTGGTGGTCAAGTCAGTGATTATTGTTTGATAGGAAAAGAATTTAAACTATTTTAAGGGATTCTACCTTTTTCACAACTATGCAATATCTCACATGTCACCATCCTAGCTACCATGGTGATATGGAAAGTCACTTTTAACTTTTTGCCCTCTCTTAATGATGGGAGAGAAGAAAACACTTTTTCATTGGGGCACTAGATTACATAGATTATCGGCATCTTAATTCATGCCTCAGAGGAAGCATATAGCACATTTACAATTACAAGTAAGTGTACAACTAAACTAGTGATCACCTTGAGCTTAAGCAACTACAAGTAAGGGGCATCCACATTGTGAAAGTCACCCATGGCATGATCCGATTAACAAAACTTGATCCCTGGTAGACTCTTTGAAAGCCTAACAACATCACCAATAAACAAAAGACTCTTTAATGTCAAATACACTTTCGACAATTTTTTTTTTAATTTGGTCGAGACATGATAAATCATAAAAGATGATCCAAAATGTTGATTGAAAAAACAACATAATTTTCCCTCGGAATTTCTCCATCATGATAAATGTGATTGGAAAAGGAGGCAAAAGTTATCTAACATTTAGATGTTGCCCTATCTTAGAGATGGGAATCAAGGAAGGTTTATCACACGTGGGCCATTCTGGTGGGCTGTCGTGATAATAATGACTAGTGTTTATCGATAAACATGACAAAAGCGACTTTCAACATCGAACTTCATTCATCAAATGTTTTTGCTTTTAAGTTTCATTGGCCCATTACATAAATTAAGCACTATACACTATATTAAAAGCAAACGTATTCGAACAGACTACTGTACATACAGGTGTCGCACAGATACAGATATATATATAAAATATATATAACATATGATAACTACAAAGACTCTCGAGTCTTGACATTCCTGTGTATGTCTAACTCCGATAATGGCTCGTGAGCCTCGTTTTTAAACCGACCACGCATTCAACGCGACTTTTCCCGCACACGATCCACCAGACAATTTCTTCGCTTCCTATTTATGATTGAAACTGCTGGACAGGAACCCAATATTGTTTTTTTCGCTAATGGCGACTGTGTGGGCTTGGGCTTGTGCTTTTGCACTCTGTATTGCTGTTGAGATTACAGCAGCTGGGGCGTACGAATTCAGTGTGGGAGGATCGAAAGGGTGGGATGTGCCCCCTGCATCTGATAAAGAGTCGTACAACCAGTGGGCCGGAAGCAACAGATTCCAAATCGGCGATACTCTCTGTAAGTTGCTTGCTTTTCTGCAAATGAAAGTGTACGGTCTCCGCAATTAGATCCACAGTTACAAAACAAGATTTCTTGTGGCCAGGTTGGCTCGGTCAATGGCTACATTTCTGATTTATTTCAATTTTCTTTTGGTGTTGATAATGGGATGGATTTAACAGATTTTAAATTTAACCATCCAAAAAAAAAAATTAGCAATCAATGTTTTAATACTGTTTTTTTCTTTTGAGTTATTTGTCATTCTAAAAATATTTAATCTTGAGTAGATTATAAGATGTATTTAGTACAAATGTTACATATGTTTGCAAGGTTGACTGGTAAAGTAACTTATGATAGATCCTATTTAAAAAGTGGTCAACAGCTCATTAGTTGGGTTAATAAGTCAATCTTACAAACATGTGATGGATAGGCTCTTCCAATTTATCCAATGATATTGACTCCCTAATAATTCAGACACCTACTTAATTAATAACATACATGTAAACCACTGTCAAATTCAAACCACATAGAAAATTAAGAAGAATATTTCATTTTATTCTTGGATGTATTTGGGTCTAAAATAGTATATTCCTTGCCTATCCATTAAATTAGCAACAATAACATACTAAACATGCAAGTTTTTTTTTTCCCGTTGAAAGTTCCAAATAATTAGTTTTTAGTAGAAATTTTATATCTTTCTACAACTTAGTGTCAAAATTAAAATAGAGAAACATCCAAAGACAAAAAGAAAATACTTTCTGCTATGTATAAACTCATTTCCTAATTTTGGCATTGATGTGCGGTTTTCAAGTATAATAAGAGGGAGGACTCGGTCTTACAAGTGAGCCAAAGGAGTTACAACACATGCAACACATCAAGGCCATTCACATCCTTTACGGATGGAGAAACAATCTTCAAATTGTCTACACATGGTCCCTTTTACTTCATAAGTGGAAATCGAGTAGGTGTGAAGCTAGGGAGAGGCTTATTATCGTTGTTCGGCTCCATGTCATTTTGGTCAGGGGTAAAAATGTAAAACTAGTTCTCCTACTCCCATTTCGCCCCATCTCCAACTCAACATGTTCATGCTCCTACTCCGCAATCCATTCCAAGTCCTTCCCCTTCCATGGGTTTGTCTCCATCTCCCATGGCAAAAGCATCCCCTCTCCCTCTACAAAATGCCCAATACCCCTACTTCTCCAACCACACCTTCCCCTTTCAATCTTCAATGGGTCCATCCCAGTCTCCATCTCCAAGAGGCCCCTCTCCATCTCCCATGGCAAAGCATCCCCATCTCCCTCTACAAAACTATCCAATACACCTATAACTTCTCCTACCACGGCTTCCCCTTCTTCGTCTCCATCTCATCTCCATCTCTATCTCCCACTTTATCTCCATCTCTATCTCCCTCTTCTTCTCCATCTCAAGAGGTCCCTCTCCATCTCCAAGGGATTCATTTCCATCTCCATCTCCCGTGGCAAGCATCACCGTCTCCCTCTACAAAACTATCCAATACACCTATAACTTCTCCCACCATGGCTTCCCCTTCTTCGTCTCCGTCTCCATCTCTATCTCCCACTTCATCTCCATATCTATCTCCCTCTTCATCTCAGTCTCTATCTTCCTCTCCATCTCCAAAAAGTTCATCCCCATCTCCATCTCCATCTCCAAAAGGTTCATCTCCATCTTTGTCTCCATCTCCATTCGCCATTGTTCCTTCCCCTTCCTCTTCCTCTCTCCTACTCCCACTTTGTTAGTTCCCGCCACCTCAGGATGGCAACATCTCCCCTGTCCCGCTTTGGAGGAGGATCCACTCCTCCATCGGCTTCTTCGCCATTGAATTCTGCATCACCACCGTCATCATCCACCTCCCCACTCGTTCTTCTTCTGCGTTTTTACTGCTCTTCCTTCCTTGCCGAATCTTCTTGTCCCTCTTCTCTTTGCAATTCTTCTAAATGTTAGAATTGATACCATATAATCCATATACATTGTACAAAATCGGTGAACATTAACTGGGACTGGGATCGGATCTTAGCGTATATTTGGAGCTTTATTGCATTAATATTTATTCATTATTATTGTATTTAACGGCATGGATTAAATTTCTGTAAATTGATTTTATGATAATAAATTTAGATACTGATGGAACATCGTGTTTTGTTTAAGTAACACAACCCATGTAATGGACACTTGACATGATTGGAAGTGAATATATGTATTGAATTTCTTGTTGTTGGAAGGGTTAAATTGTGCGTGGATAATATTAATGCTTTTCCCATGGCAATTTTGAAATAATTGATTTTTAATTATGCGAAGGCTCTTATGGGAAAGGCCCTTTTGGATGTTTTGCGACTACGTTAAATTTGACTTTCGTTTGGACGTTTTTACTATTTTAACTTGTTTTTAGTTATTTTTAGATTTTCCGGATCGCAGATTGCGAGGATTTGGCAAGTTCCTATTGTCCGAGGTTGGAAGTTGCATGTTTGGGCGGCTCACCTTACTTGACTTGTAAGAACCTGAGGCAGTTTTACGCACCCAGAGCAAGGGTTAACGATATCTGCAATTTCAATCATACCCAGACCCAAAACCTAGATGCAATCCAAAGGCCGAGAAGATTCGAATTCTGGAGAGCATATTCAATTCTGGAATAGTGAATCCACAGAGAGAGGAAATACAGAAGGTCAGGCTGCAGCTTCAAGATTACGGACATGTGGGAGACGCTAATGTCTTCTATTGGTTCTAGAATAGAAAACTGCTAACCCTTCCTTCGTTGTTCCAATTACGTTCATATTCATTTTCCTTCCCCTTAATGGAAATGGGTTAAGTAGGTCTACTATCTCACTAGGTTTCACCTCCTCAGTTCTAACGGCTGATGTAGATGCTCTGTTAGAAGGTTTGGTGAATGTATTATTATTCATTCATTTTTAGATGACTGGTCCTGCCTATGACTCATTGTATTGCATCCGCTTTCATAAATGTGATTGAAATTGCACGTTTCTTCACCGTTTGGCGTATTTTTATGTAATATAACGTGATTGCTTATTTGGCTCTCTTTTTTTATAAAGAACAGGTGTGATTTGCAAGTTTATTTTGGGAAAATATGTATTTAAGATGACATATCATTCCTCTGCCCTCATTATTCACATTCTTTCTTTTCTTTGGTTTTTGATATTTAGAATGTTTTCGTTCACATTCACTCATGTGGATATGTTATCTTATATCTGATTGGTGTTAAAGGCTTCGACTGCTTTGAAAACTTTTCTTAACAAGATTGAATGTTGTTGCACGATATCTTATCAAATACAGGGCCAAGTTTCTCATTGCATTATGTTGGGAAAGGGATAATCCATGCACACTGCCATAAGTGACCCTGGTTCCCTGGCACCAGACATTACATAAATACGTTGGTAAGAAATATTAAAAACTGGGTGATTTAAGGACTACTTATCTTTTCCAATGAAGACCAATTCTACAACTCAGGGTGAACTTTACTCACTCCTAAAAATATACCAACATTATATAAGTTGTTTCAATCCTCTATATGGAAATTTTCTTTACAAATTTTTTTCTCAATTGGTCTTCCTTGAAGGAAACTCAATATCAAGCACAAGAAATATAATGAAGATAGAAAATAGTTCGTTGTAAGTAACAATGCTCCTTACCATGGACCCCTCTTTAACTCCAACAGACTGTGAGCTTTAAATTCCCATAAAACCATAAAAGCATCATCCCAATCCATTCCATGAACATACACTCAAATTTCTAACAATGCATTTGTAGAAATGATTTGTCCTTTTGGAAATCTAGCGAGATCCAACACATCTATACTTGTTGTTTTCAAGTGTTCACAAAGCTCACCTTCATGATAACCAAATATAGGCTCTCCTCTTGAAAGCTTATTCTTAGCAATTTTCCAAACATGGGGAGTTTCATCGCATAGTAGCTTTGATTAGTGGATAGGTATAATTATTATTGGTTGATTAAACTTGGAGTGGTGGACCGTCACCCTGGGACACAAATGGGCTCAATTTTATGACTAATTAAATGAGGAATGTTGAGCCCTTATCAAAGAACACAATTGGGAATTTAGGTCCCCAGTTCTGAAGAAATATACAACTCAAAAATCATTAACACTGATGTTGCTCATAGGGACAGTTTAGACATTTCAACCTCAATTTGTTCAATTGTACCCATGAAACACAAATGGGTACAATTGAGAAAATAACCTAGGAACTCAAATTTTGTATTCATTTTGCATAGAGTTAGACATTTCAAACATCGAAATGTATTTCCATTTGGTAGCTTTGATGTCTGCAACAATGCTACTTGGATAATGGTTTATCCTCAATGATATTAATTTTTAATTTTTTTTGCCTTCGAAGCCTTGATTACCTCTTCTGGAAGCCTTTGATTACATTTTCCTGGTCCAAGGTTTTCCCTCTCTTTTCTGTAGTTTCTTGAGTGCATAATTTCTTCTAGAATAATATATTGTATAGTCATTTTTTGTGACATCTTATACATCGAATGCTACATTTTAGTTTGGTACTTGCAATCATCTGGTCCTTGCAAAGTCTAGCATTATCTTAGGCAAGATTTTCTAGAGAAATTGACAAATTCTGCAGTGCAAGAGCTGAACTATACCCACTCGTAAAACGTTCCTGATGTCTTTTTAGGTCTCCTTCACTAAAAAGTGTAGTGACATTTTTACACAACCCTTTCATGACAAAATTTTATGCAACATTATATCTAGTGTAATACCGCATCACAATGCCTTGCCATGAATGAGTAATCCAACTAAGAAAATCTTCCCTATTTGTCCAAAAGCTTTGATGTATAGTTCAAAGAACAAGTTAGCCTACTCAGTGAGTACTCACAATTTTTTCCCTGGGTGGGTAAGGATATTTGGGTAATGTTCATTATTTTTAGGTGTTTTGCTATTTGATTTGGGTATTTGGTCTCATGCAAAGTTTAGGGCTTTGTGGAAAAATAGCATTTTTTTGTTCTATTGCCAAATTTAGCATAACAGAGGCTAATTGAGTTATTAATAATTTGAATTTCCTTAAGCTTCTATGAACTACTTTATGGTTGGGATCTTTAGCCGGTTTATTGATTAAGAAAATTGTTTTTTCCGGATGCTTTAACTTTTCCATCTTTTTATCCTAGAATTGGAAATCTCGACATTAAACTTTCTGTAGGAAATGAAAGAACAAGTAGTTACAGAGGATAAAATTCAACTACTACGTGATGTGACTGGGGCATTTAGGTCAGGAGTTCTCACTACTTTGATGGGGGTCAGTGGGGCAAGAAAGACAACGCTTATGGATGTATTGGGTGGAAGGAAAACAACACCAAAGTTGTAAGTTCCAAACTCTAATTTTCTCTTTCTTGGTAAATCCTAACTTGATTTGCTAGGGTGCCAACTTCTTTAAACCTTACTTGCTCTTGGCTAATTTGCACCACCATAGGCCTTTGTGGATGAATTCATGGAACTTGTAGAGTTGGACAATTAAGGGAGGGACTGGTAGGCCTGCCAGGTGTGATTGGTTTGTCAACAAAACAAAGAAAAAGGTTAACAATTGTTGTGGAGCTTGTTGCAAACCCATCAATAATTTTCATGGATGAACCAACTTCTGGACTGGATGCGAGAGCAACAACTATTTTCATGAGAACTGTATGCAATACAATTGATACAGGAAGAACAATTTTTGTACCATCCACCAACCTAGCATTGGCATTTTTGAAGCTTTTGATGAGGTAACCAATACCTAAAATAATCGAATTTAATGATATTCTACATATTCAACAAAATTAGGCAAAGCTACTCATAATTTAAAGAGGTGGAAAAGTCATTTATGTAGGACCCTTGGGTCAAAACTCTCACAAGGTGGTTGACATAAAAGTTCTAGATGTGAGCTGCAATTTTCCTGGACAATGCATTTGATCAAAACATTTCTCAAAAAATTAACTTAACAAACTTCCATTTGGCCAAAAAAATTCCCAAATTCTCATAGGAAGAGTTGAAAACTTCTACCCCTTCTATGGAACTGCGTCCTTGGCACTCTTGGTGACCTCTTTCCCTGCCTGACATTACAGGTAATTGGAAAGGCTATATTTACCTGGAGACACTAGGGTTTGGGTATGAGTATGGAGATGCCATTTCAAATCAGGGTATAAGAGAAAATGAATAAGAGCATGCCTATATTATATATAAATATTGTCACTAGAAGAGATGATTACTGGAATGGGATCCTCGTCCATATACAAAAGTTTTTTCCAAGGGCTTCTTTTCAGAAAGAATGACAATATAAACACAATCAAGGATAAATCTAAAACTTTTGTGATCGATGGGGTTTTATAAAATCACTGCATATAGCTTCCACAAGCTATTATTGTACTGATCATATTTATAGAGAATAATTCAGAATTGAGCTTTGAGTAACTTATTATACCAGACTGATAACAAGCGTGAAACTAGAGTATACCACCATGAAATTGAGGTTAACAACATGTTTGATTTCAATTTTCAATGCTTTTTTGCATTAAGAATGTATACGGAAGGAGATGAAATAGAAGAAGTATGTGAACCTATATGCTTCATTGGGTCTGCTACCTCCTGATTTGAAGCATGCTATAGATGGTTACACAAAATGAAGGCTGCAAAAAAGGCTATAAAGAAGACCCTTGTATTGAATCTTGGAGAGATCTTAATTTTGGATGCCATTTATTTGTTGAAAATTCACTTGTAATGATTTATTGAATATAATTTGACACCTTTATGGAATAACACTGCATTTCTAATGTGGTGGTCATGGAACTTGACCTTGGAGCAGATTTAAATGTCTGGTTTAGTTTCATACTTTTTCACAAATCCTCATCTAATTATAATTCTGTAAGTAATCTGATTAGAATGCATGCAACATGTTCTCAGCTAAGATTTCTTGTTTGAATATGTTTCTGTACACAATCATGGAAATTTTTGATACAAAAGTTGCAACAACCTGTAGGGATCTTGGGATTGTAAGAAAAATCTTCTAGTTGGCCTTGCTTTGCACCAAGAAATGGCCCTCTGCCTCATCAACCTCTTAAGTAATTATCTAAAATTTTCATACCACCTTTACCCAAGTATAAGTCATTGCCCTCAAACAGAGGGTCCTCTTCATCTCATGGCCACTCCTTGCTTTGATCTCATGTATCTCGCTCTCATCCATAGACATTTTGTCTACTTCATGTCATTTGCATAGCTACCGCAACTCTGAAAGGACTCCTCTAGCAGGAATTTTCCACTACCACATCCCCTTCTCTTTACTCCAGATACTTCTGAAACTTCTGACATCTTGTCCAAACTTCAATAGTGTAAAATGGGTAATGAAGAGTTTCTCAAACACCCAACAAAGATTTTATTGACCAGTTCACACCATTAAGATTAATAATGTCATATAGAATCCACTCCAACAGTGTATGTCATATGGAATACCCAATTTAAGTAAAGGGGTGAGTACTGCGTAGGGAGTTTTGTTGCCAACATTTAATGAAAAAATGATTTAGGATTGTTGGGAGTTAGGACACACATTCAAGGCATGGTCATGTATGATCAATCTGAGTGATTTACATCTATAGGATACTCCCGATATCCTCATAGTCCCCAGTCATTTCAAACCGCATGAAAAATCTTGTGACTCGCGAGTGTGACCCATTGTTTATTACACACTTAAAAGTAGTTAGTATGAATGTTTCTACAACAAATTGAATGTGAGATGTTATGTGACATTGAATGATTATATCCTGAACTGCCACTACCCTTCATTTATTCCTTGAAAGGAGATTGTCAAGGACATTCTCATCTTGCCTTACAAAATGTTTACAAATTATTTTATTCAAGTATCATGTACAATAATACAAACTTGTTGGCTTGAAGTGAATATGACATCAGAATTCTTGTGTCGGAAAAATCTCATTGGCAGGGTTGCATGAGATATGGAGCACATCATTCCAGGTTTGTGTGACAATTCCAATTGCAATCTTTTGCATATCAGGTGTTCTTTTTCCAAAATTCTCTCACCATGTTCCTAGAGCACATGCAATTGCATACAACATACTACATAATATACAAAAAGAAATAATGCTTTGGACTGATCATTGATTGATGAGTTAATTTATAGAGGTCCTCTGCTATCTTGTATGTTTTGTATTGAACCTAGATTGTTTCATCATTAGATGCTTCAAGGGAAATCCTATTTATGCACATGTACTGGCCTTCCATCATTTCTTATGAGGAAGGAAGGACATATCATAGAGAAATGTTGGTCAATGTAGTAAACACTACGAAGTTGATGTTCCACCCACTCTAGCCCAAAGAGGCATATATTTATCCTCATTGCCATCATATAAATCTTGAATCCCCTCGGCCTTTTCCAAGGCCTCATAGATATAATCCCCAAATGTTCATCTCCATTTGCACCATTCGAAGGACCTTAACCATTAACATTAAGAATCATATAACCACCTCAAGAACCCTCTAAGAAACTTATCTAACACATGTTCCACAACATCTAGCAATGATATATTGCATCCAATACCAACTAACAAACATTCTTATCTAACACATGTTCCACAACATCTAGCAATGATATATTGCATCCAATACCAACTAACAAACATTATTTCTTTGAATTTTCCTTTTGTTTATGGATTTCCAGCAAAGGATATAAAAATTTGTGATAAACTAGGTAGCAACATGTTGGACAACCTCTTTTTTTCTTGTGAATGTCATCATCAACTTGAAGACCCATGAATGATTGTAAATAGTTCCCATCTACACCCATTTAATGTTTCCCAAAAGCTCCTAAATCTAGATCTATGTTGTATGTTGCATAAGGGGATCAAGATATAGTGGGGTAATTTTTTAAGAAATGAAGAGATGATACCTTTAAATGAAGTGGTTCATCTATATATCTACACTTACAAAATCAATCATACCCATTATCAACATCAACTACAAAAGTAATAACTATCCCTCTAAAAAAAATAACATATACCATTCAACATTCACATTGCATTGTACATATGCGATTGCTAGTATTTAATTTTAATTTGATTTTTCCATTTTGATTTCAATCTTATTTTATCTACATTCCTAAAATTGATCATAAATAATTATTAAATTTTTGTTTTGTGTTTGTGTGGCTAAATAATAGAACGTCTATATGGTGTCCCGAAATTATTAAATCGTTCTTTTTAAAGTAATGGGTCATTTTGTGTTTGTTTTTCTTACGTTGTTTGCATTTCTCTAAGATATTCCCAGAGATTCATAAAAGCCAAATTTGAAAAATACCCATATGCCAAAGCTCACTCAATCCCTTCATCAGACCTTGTCTGCAAGTGTTTTATTTATTAAATAAATAAAGTTCTTTTAAAAATAAATTGAGCTAAAATTGAAGGGTTTAGGTTATATAAAACACTTCACCCCATCATTATTACCATAGAGCATTCACTCGGGGGAATATTTTTACAAATCAGCTAATTAGAGAATTTTTTGAGCAATTGCTTGCAACTTCTTTTGTTTTGTTTTATTTCTTTTTGTCTGTGTTTTGGTTTGTTTTCTTTGGAAATTCCTGTAGCCTATTCATTATTCCTACCAGATCTTTCCCCAAGCATAGGGTTTTGAAAAGCAATCCAGTATTTTTAATTACTAATCTTTCTAAAGGTGATTAGAGCTTAGGATTATTTCAGAAGATTGCAAGAAGTTGCTTGGTCCAAAAAGGTGCAAAAGTGGATTTTATGAAAATAAGAAAAATATTGCCATCAATGTGTTGAGCTCGAGAAAATATGCACTTTTAGAGAAAACATAGCCATGAAATGAAAGTTATGGCACATGCAAGTTTTACTACTACATCTTCCCAAACCCTTTCCAAAAATGGCAAATTTTATTCTTTACTTGTGTTTTCTTCACCAAAAATCCAAAAATGGAAATAAAATGCTTGATGAGTTTTCACGCGACTTTAGAAGCTTTCTTCATGTAAGTCGCACTTTTTGGGAAGAGTAATTTCTTCATGCAAGTCACACTTTTTGGGAAGAGCAATTTCTTCATGCAAGTCACACTTTTGGAAAGAAGCTTTCTTCCATGCAAGTCGCATTTTTTGGAAGGAAGGATTTAAGCTACCAATGGGAATTTTAGAGGTGGTAGGCAGGCGAGAATTTCTTGCCTGCATAGCAGGTTACTTTTTCCCATCAAGTCAAATCACTTAAGCTGCCAATGGGAATTTTAGAGGTGGCAGGAAGGTGGGAATTTCTTGCCTTCCTTGTAGGGTAAAAATTCTCATTATGAAAGTCAAGTCACTTAAGTGAAAAGTGGGAATTTCTGCTTGCCTTGTAGGGTAAAAATTCCCATTATGAAAGTCAAGTCACTTAAGTGAAAAGTGGGAATTTCTTAGTTTCCTTACATGGTAAATATTCCCATTTCTTTGACTTCCTATTTTTAGAAATTCCTCTTGCCAAAAAGTGCGACCCATTTTGGTATAGCTAAATGCCTAAAAGATGACTTTTTTATTAAATTGTAAGGAAGCATCCAGTTTTGGCACCTAGGGTTGGAGAAGCTTTATTTTTATTATTCATAGCATCTACATGTTGATGTGAGTGCACAAGTGAATAAAATAATATTTTTAGCTCGCTTGGCATGCAAGAAAAGTCTAAAAATAGAGGGCAACAAGATTTATAATCATATTTTGGTGAAGGAATTAAGCATTCATGCCATGGATTCTATGTTTGTCTGAATTATTTACAAGAATACTTCACTGGTGCTCATATTGGTGAAAAGAAGGAAAATTCAATGTCAGATACATTGAATATATCTTTAGAATCAGAAGGAGAAATTGCAAGTTCGCACAAATAGATCTAGCTCTCATAATTGCAAAGGCTTTCGGAAAAAAATCATTCTCTTGTTTCTAATGCAACCCATGTGGAAGTCATTACATGGAAATTTCCTTTCAGGAGCTTGTGCATATGCTCCCAATCTTCCAGTTGAAGCCTTCATTGAATTTACTTGTGTTTTCCTTTGCCCGGAGTGCTTTCTAGAATTTAAAATTGCTCATATGCAATTAAAAATAAAAAGATGAAGAGTTTTTTTATGAATTATTTATGACAAACATTGCCTTTGGTTCATATACTGGAGAATAATTGCAAAAGCTTCAAGGATAAGAGGGAAGACATGTTAAAGGCAGTACCCGCAAGAAAATCATAGTCAGTTGCTTCCAAATCTAGTTTGGTGAGAATCAAAGGAAAGAATTCAACAGCACATGGGAGTATCTCTGATCCATGGTAGAGATATCATTCAGATCATTCATTTCTAAAATAGATGAAGAATAAGTACACTACATATTGGATCAACATTCAAAGTATGAAGTACAATATTGAGAGTGTTACAGTGTTCTACTAATTTCTTCTCCTCTTTCTTCTTCTTTCTCTTATTTTCACTGACAAAGTAGTTGAGTAATCAATTAAATTGTAAAACTTAAGTGATTGGTTTAAAATCCATTACTTCAAGTTACTGGAAGAAGTCAATTACTTGGAAATAGGTGGCAGACATGCAAAATAGAAGGTTCTATTTTTAGTTATAAATCATGCATGTCATGCAAAGAGGAATTCTAGGAGGAAGATTTCCAGTTGCTTCCCTTTTTCATAGCTTCCACATGTGGGAATTCATTAAAAACTTCCTATTTGTAATTGCCCTCTGTACACTATAAATAGAGGAAAAATCTACGGGTTAAAGAATGAGAATTTGTAATCAACATTCTTGTGTTCCAAAATTTGATCTGAAACCCTTGATATCTTCCTAAAAGATAAGGAATTTAAAGGAGGAAGATTTATGGAGAACTTTGTGTCAACGGTGCATTTGTTTCTTATTTCTATATAGATCTTTGCATAAAATTTGTGTTATCTCAGATCTAGATTTGAAACTTTCATTTTCTTTAAATTCTATATTGTGAGATCTGTTTGTTTCATCTATGTGCACGAGACCTATTGGTATCCAAATTTGTTCTCCTTTTTAAGCCAAACAACAACACGTGCATTCAATCGGGAGCTTAGAGGCAGCTAGATCATAAATATATGTCATTTTGTAGCTGGGGAGGAATCTAACTATCCCTTTATTACTTGTATTTGTGGAGAGATGGATAACACCTTCAAGAGGATTTGATCTATCCTCATTATTTTAGGTTGTGCCTTTCAACCAAGGTAAGAGAACCCATTTTGTAACCTCTGTTATCTGAAAGGAGATACAGGTACCTTTCTTTTGCATAAATTTTATAGAGAAGACCTTGGGAAAATATGATCAACACACCAAATCTGACTCTCACGAGTTGTCACTTCTAGATTATGGAGATATTTTCAACACAAGGCTAAGGTTACTAAAGACATTTGGAATCCTGATCTATTCTGCATACTTTAGCAAATGGATTTTGGTCTTGTGTGGGTATACAAAGCAAAACAAAGGGGTAGTATGGGTAGGATTAAATGTTTTTAAATATATTTTGGTGGGAGGGAAGACAGAATCAACTTAACTCACCGATCCTTGAGAGATTATGCAAAATGGAAAGATTCAAACAACAAAATGCCACAAAATTTAAAAATATTTCTTCAACTAGAATATGTGCTTCAATGGAGGCCCAGATTAGCACTTTTTCATACAGCCTATGGGATTCTATCACAAAGGCTTGAGTCAGAGAACCCAATAAAGCACCAAGATTAAACCAAACCACGCTAAGGTACACCCAAAGGCTTATAGATAATCTTTTATCAAAAAATGAAAGAAAAGTGATTTTAAACCGTTTATCTCACTCCCATATGAAGGCTCTTATGAGAAATGAGATTAAAGATGCCACTAAACTATCACAAGGATTGAGACCTATGTGATTGGACTGGATTTTGGTACAAGATTGCAACATAAACAAGAAAAACTACTTGCATGCATTCAGAGATGAAATAAATACACTTTACTCAAGATTAACACAAAATAACTCAAGTTTGATCAAATTTATCAACAAGGGAAAGTTTCCAAAACAATCTCAAAGCTTGTCAATGGTTGTACACTTGTAACCACCTTGACACAATTAAATTTGACACAAAGAGAGATATACAAGCTTCTTAGATAGCTTCTCAAAAGGATGGGCTCTGTCAAGCTTTTTCTACTAGAAAAATCAGTCCTTGACCTCTCCAAAAACTCCCAACCATTTGCATGAAAATATGTGCCATTTATAACATTTACAACAAAGTTTCCCCCCAAAAATCTAGACATTGAGTGTACCAGTGCTTTCCATGATCACAATCATGATTTTGGGATCCGATCTGTAAAAAGTCACCAGGTGCTGAGGGCATATCTCTTTGAATATCTCCCACATTCAACTCCTTCCTCACGGTAGATCACTCTTTCTTCAATTTTCCAACCACTTCCACCCCTAATCTATCAAATCTGGCTCCTTGCATGCTTGGGAGAAGGAAAATGGAAAACCAGATCGGGCCCGATAGTCTAGACCCTCTTAATGGTGAAAGACACCTTCTAGATCTCCCCACCAAACTCAGATATCAACATTAACTCTCTTCTCTACTTGGCGTGTAGGAAATACCAAGAAATCATGGAAACTTGCACTTCTAGATGTGTTTTAAAAAAATGGGGGGAAAATCATATTAGACGTTTAGCGTGCCGTTGATCTTTTCTTTGAATTTGGGTCATCCACATGGAAGATTCAAACTTAAAAACAGACCGAGGGCTTCCTTTGAACTTTTACAACTTTTTGGAAAAATGGAAAAAAATCCATTTTGCTCCGCACCTCCACCCTCGAGAAATGAGCCGACAAGTTTCTGAGGTGGCCCCTAATGGAACCATGGCCAAATTCTACCATTTCACCTCTTTTTGGAAAAGGAAAATTTTCCAAATTTTCCCCGTAGCTCCGCCCTTCCGCCATTGATTGACCGGATGGGGAAAAATATTGATGCTTTCCTCATTGGGCTTGTGGACCATTTCGATGTTTTCATTCATTCGCATCTCAAGGGGAAAAATCCAAATTCCCCCAATGGTCCGCCTCCCCACCCCTTTGATTTTTCAAACTTTAGCCACATGTCACCATGGCGTATTTTGAGATGGTCCCAAAAATTTGATACCTTGAACTGAGCATGGGCTTGCCACGTGTCATGGCCTGAAAATTTTTGTCTTAATGCTTAAGCTCCTGGAAGGTGCCACGTGTCTGAAAATTTTGTCTTAATGCTTGAAGAAAGTGGAAGGTGCCACGTGTCATGCTCCTTCCTTTGGCCATTGAAAAGTCTAAGAAAAATGCAAAGTGAGCGGAGGCCTCCATGTGTCCTCCGATGCTTCTTTAAAATGAAACTCAAGGGCCGGCCCCCGGACATGCATGCAGTTCCTCCAAATGAGAACTCCCAAAACTCTTTGAAAAATATTAAGTATGGGAATCCTGGTGAAACCTCCACGTGTCCTTGCAGCGCTACTCCAAGGCTTAACCAAAAAATAGATCCTCAAATGAGTGTCGTTCTTCCACGTGGACACATTTTTGAGTTGAGGCTTTTATAGAATTTTTGAAGTATTTAGCTGAGCCGCGTCCAACCAAAAATTTCCATGTCCCCTGTAGATGCAAGGATGCAAATTTGACTGGGAGAAACACCCATCAAACCGTAAAATACAGAAAAATGACCATTTGAGCCTGGGAATGAAATTTTCTTCAAGGATAGAAAGTTTAGAAATGTTACAAGGCTCAAATACATTCTTCAAGGACACATCAATTCATTCTTCTTCAAGTATCTAGGATAGAAATGTCAAGGACAACAAATCCTGACTATGGGAAATAGGAGAATGGGAAAACGTGAGTTTTGAAAGAATAAGAGCACGGGAGACTCAAAATATAGACCTTTCTAGAGGAACAAAGAAATGAGGAGACAAACATGGACCCATACATGATCTTTGACTCAGGAGCTAGATTAAAAATGGCAACAAATACTAACCAAGCACAACACGAGGAAGGAGAAAATGATAGAGGCCGTAAATCAATAAAAAAGGCACAAATAGGGCGAGACTATTTTGAGCACCAACATTGGCTCCGACTTGGGGATGGGCACTCCCTAGGACTTCTACAAGAACCAAGGTAGACCAAGTGCCAAAAATATTCATTGGGTGACAGAGTTAGTTTGTAGAGCAGAGAAACAAAACCATCTCCAAAATGAATAGAGAAACCTAGCAAAAACAAGTCATCGAGGACCGAACGAGAAAAACACAAAAATTAGGAACAAATAACAAGCTATACACTATACACAAGATTTTCTCCTTAATTCAAAGAAAACAATCAAGGAAAATCTTCAAGTTCCTGCCATCCTAGATATGACCATGCCAAGAGGTTTTGATATGCTTTCATCAACTGGAAATATACCTCCTTTTCTTCTTTGTTCAGTTTGTAAACCATCCATTTTCTCTTAAGCTCCTTCATTTTGTTTAAGTCAAATTCGATAACATTTTTCAAGGCTGAATCATAGATTAAATTCCTAGAAAAAAAACATACTTAGGAGCTCTATTTTCAACACTTTCATACTCCTTGAAATCCACAAAACTCACAAAATTGTTAAGATCAACATCTTCTTGCAAAACTTCATAAGATGCATTTCTTGGGTCTTCAATCAGTGCACAACATCTTATTTTCTCCATATAATTTCACCAAGTTGACTTGATAGGGATAGTGGCATAAGACATGTCTATTTGCACACTACCACCAACACTTGTTGCCCACTTTCTTGACAACAACATCCCCCACTTGGCAGGGTAGTCAAAAATGACTACATCAAGCTTTAAGTTCCTTCCAGGATGAGATGCAAGTTACACAGCTAGATATTTGACACATCCCACCACTGGCACCTCTCTAGAGTCCATGGAAGTGCACTTCCCATATGTTGTTGTTACTTTGATACCTAATTCATTCATGACCTCAAGAGGCATGACATTACATGAAGCTCCGGAATCAAACATACAGTTATGTAACAACTTATCTTTGATAACCAGGGTAGTGAAAAATGGATCCACATTCAGCTGGGATTTAACCAAAGAAGTTCCTAAATAAACCTCTGGTGGTTCCCCAGCTCTTCCAACACTTGTGGATTTTCCAACTCTGCAATAGTAAGGGGAATCTCAACCTTGTTTACATCTCTGCCTTGTATGATCTCTTCCCCTTTGAATCCTAAATATTCAAAAGCCCTCTTCTTGTGCTCAGGGATCCTAAGCAGCTCAACAATTGGGATAGGAATTTTGATTTGGCTAAAAACTTGGGTAATGTCACATGGAACAAATTTGGGTAAAGAAACACTAGGAGAAAGATTGGCAAATTCATCAGATGGAATGGGATTCTTTTCAATTTGAGCATGGGGAGGAACACAAGTTTTGCTTGGGGAAACAAGCTCTTTGCCAGATGCATTTATCTTTGGGGTTTCTTTGGTAAGCAATGGAAATTTTGACTTGGCTTGTGCCCCTTGGTAGCTTTACTTCTGGTATTGTGCTCCTTTTCTTGGGCAACTACAACATTCATTAATAGTTTCCTATCTTCTTTTGAAGGAACTCCTCCATCATACTTTTCAATCATTAATGCCCTCAAGTATTCAAAATCATTAGTGGGCAATTCAAAAGCTTGTACAATGTCTAATTTTAAAGTATGAGAGGGAGGAAGAAAATGTACAGTGGATGCAATCAAAAAAAAAATAGTAGTTCTAGCACTTATTACCTCAGTTGAAGTTGCTTCCCTTGGTGAACTATAAGGATCTCCATCATGCAGGCATCATCATCATTATCATTAGCTTCCTATTCTTCTTGTTGATCTTCTTCACAAGGAGCATGAGGCATGAAACATATTTCACACCAATCAAAGAAATCTCTCTCCTCCACACACAACAACTTTGGCAGCCAAAGGATCGGCACCATTCTATTTCCCTGCCTTGGGGCTGCCTATTTCCAAATCCAACAGGTCCTTTTCCTTTGTCATCTATTTTTTGATGATTTGTAAATCTATCTTGGCCTTGTTTCTTGTGTTGTCCTTGTGAACTCTTCCCAACTCCTTTCTCATCTCGGGCTAGCTTGTAGGAGATCTCCTTGACAACCCCTGCCAAAGTCTTCACAACTTCTTCCAAATCAGCAACCTTGCTTGTTTGGGGTTTTTGGGTTAACCAACTTTACACCTTCCCTCTTTGGAGGCTTCCCAATTGCCTTGATGTTGTTCTCTATTTGTAGAGCCATGGTGAAGGCCTGCCTCAAATTTGTGGGGTTCTTATCTCTCAAGTAATATGCAACCTTTTTATCAAATGCATCAGTATATTTGATCAAACATGACTCATCACATGGCCTTATCCTAACAGGAAATCTCCTCAAAGTTTTATTAAACCTTGTATTGAAGTCATGTACTGACTCATTGGGATTCTTCTTGATGTTTTCAAACTCTGATAGAAGAAACCTAGGGTTAGTCCTATCACCATATTACGATCTAAATGAATTGTTCATTTCAGCCCAAGAATCAATAGAGTTATCTGGTAATGCTTTATACCAGTCCCTTACATCCTCCTCTAAAGTGTGGACAAACAATTTGATGTATACATCTTCATGTTCAATCTCAAAGTCTTCCATCATATTGAGAAAGAGCTTTAGATGTTGGTCACCAGTTATAGCATTGTTTCCCTGGAACTTTGGTAGTCATGTTCCTTACATCTTGAGGTACTGCATTTGGGTAACAACCATTCCCACAAAATTTATAGGTCCAAAGGTGTTTACAACAAATGGAGGTCTGGGTTGAGCCATATTGATTCGAGGAGGTGATCTTGGGGGAGAAACAAATTGATGAGGGGCAGGGGGTCTCTGAAATATAGGAGTGTAGCTTTCAAAATGGACACCCTCCAAAGGCCTAGCTTCTTGGAAATCCCTATTAACTTCTGAAAAGATAGGGGCAGAATGGGAAGAAAACCTTTCAAAATCAAATGAAGGCCCCTCTCCAGTTGGAGAATTCAATTCCACAAAGAGGCTACCTAATTTAGATTCACTTGAATTGGCAGTCTTCAATGATAGGCCATTCACTTTCATCAATGGAGATCCCTCTTCTTGTCTGATGTTCTCCCACAACTCTCCAGGCTCTTCTTCCTTCTAAATTTGCTTTTCCTAACTCAGGAAACAATGTCCTAGTAGGATCTCTAGCAAAGAAAGATCTTCTTCCTTCCATCTTTGCAAATATTAGTAACAAATATTACTTGATAGAGGTTTAAGACATTGGTCCTTA
This sequence comes from Taxus wallichiana var. yunnanensis, assembly GCA_018340775.1. Taxonomy (NCBI): domain Eukaryota; kingdom Viridiplantae; phylum Streptophyta; class Pinopsida; order Cupressales; family Taxaceae; genus Taxus; species Taxus wallichiana. Next base: position 163,625,649 of record CM031237.1, read on the forward strand.
TCAAAATCAAGTCAATCAGGAGTCGCCACTAAGGATTTCCACCTTAGTTGTGCAAATGCACTAAAATATGCTCTATCAACACTTATAAAACGGAGATGAAAGCTCTATCCTTCTTTTACCAAGATTTATTAGTGAATAATACTAGTGAAAAACTTGTAGAGATTGAAAATGTGCATACAACACTTGTAACTTGAAACTTCATGCAAGACCCAAACACAGGATAATATTTAAGATAGATTTCTGGCACTTTAGAGCATACAAGAAATGTTTACAGGTCGAAAATGGTCTGAAAAATGAACTGAATCACAATGTCCCCGATAATGGTGCCACCATTGTTGTTTATGGGAAAAATAGACATGAATCAATACATTGGCATTGAAACAACAAATTAGTCTAGACAACTGATGGTGGATGAAAATTAGATCCTGATAATTATTCAAAAAAAAATCCCAAACAAAGGCGCCATTAGTGTTGGTATCCAAATTTGTTTTTTTTTCAAGCCAAGAAGCAACACAGATTCAATGGAGCTTAGAGGCAGCTAGATCATGAATATATGTCATTTTGTAGCTGAGGAGGAATCTAACTGTCCCTTTGTTACTTGGATTTGTGGAGAGATGGATAACACCTTCAAGAGGATTTGATCTATCCTCACTATTTTAGGTTGTGCCTTTCAACCAAGGTAAGAGAACCTATTTTGTAACCTCTGTTATTTGAAAGGAGATACAAGTACCTTTCTTTTGCATAAATTTTATAGAGAAGACCTTGGGAAAATATGATCAACACACCAAATCTAACTCTCACGAGTTGTCACTTCCAGATTATGGAGATATTTTCAACACAAGGCTAAGGTTACTAAAGACATTTGGAATCTGATCTGTTTTGCATACTTTAGCAAATGGATTTTGGTCTTGTGTGGGTATACAAGGCAAAAAAAAGGGGTAGTATGGGTAGGATTAGATGTTTTTAAATAGATTTTGGTGGGAGGGGAGATAGGATGAACTTGACTCACCCGATCCTTGAGAGCTTATGCAAAATGGAAAGATTCAAACAACAAAATGCCACAAAAGTTAAAAATGTTTCTTCAACTAGAATATGTGCTTCAATGGAGGCCTAGATTGGCACTTTTTCATACAACCTATGGGATTCTATCATGAAGGCTCGAGTTAGAGAACCCACTAAAGCACCAAGATTCAAACCAAATCACACCTGAGGTACACCAGAGGCTTACAGATAATCTCTATCAACAAAATGAAAGAAAAGTGATTTTAAACCATTTATCTCACTCCCAGATGAAGGCTCTTATGAGAAATGAGATTACAGATGCCACTAAACTATCACAAGGATTGAGACCTATGTGATTGGACCGGATTTTGGTACAAGATTGCAACAGAAACAAGAAAAACTACTTGCATGCATTCAAAGATGAAATAAATACACTTTACTCAAGATTAACACAGAATAACTCAAGTTTGATCAAATTTATCAGCAAGGGAAAGTTTCAGAACAATCTCAAAGATTTTCAATGGTTGTACACTTGTAACCACCTTGACACGATTAAATTTGACACAAAGAGAGATATACAGGCTTCTTAGATGGCTTCTCAAAAAGGATGGGCTATGTCAAGCTTTTCTGTTAGAAAATCAGTCCTTGACCTCTCCAAAAACTCCCAACCATTTGCATGAAAATTTCGTGCCATTTATAACATTTACAATGAGTTTCCCCTAGAAAATCTAGACATTGAGTGTACCAGTGCTTTCCATGATCACAATCACAATTTCCAGGATCCGATCTATAAAAAGTCATCAGGTGCTCAAGGGCATATCTCTTCGAATATCTCCCGCATTCAACTCCTTCCTCTGGAAGATCACTCTTTCTTCAATTTGTCAACAACTTCCACCCCTAATCTATCAAATATGGTTCCTTACATGCTTGGGAGAAGGAAAATAGAAAACCAGATTGGGCTTGATAGTCGGACCCTCTTAATGGCGAAAGACACCTTCTAGATCTCCCCACCAAACTTAGATATCAACATTAAATCCCTTCTTTGCTTGGCGTGTAGGAAATACCAAGAAATCATGGAGACTCACACTTCTAGATGTGTTTCAGAAAAATGAGGGTGAATCAAATTTAGATTCTCAATTGTCGTTGATCTTTACTTTGAATTTGGGTCATCCACGTGGAAGATTCAAACTTAAAAACAGACCCAGGGGATTCCTTTGACATTTTACAACTTTTTGGAAAAATGGAAAAAAATTCCATTTTTGCCATACCTCCTCCCTCGAGAAATGATCCTAACATGTTTTCTGAGGTGGGCCCAAGTGGGACCATGGAAAAATTCTTCCATTTGACCTCCTTTCTGGAAAATGGAAAATTTTCCAAGTTTTCCTCGTAAGACTCTGCCTTCCACTATTGACCAAGGAAAAATATTGACTATTTCCTCATTGGGCTTGCAAGCCATTTTGATGTTTTCATTCATTCGCATCTCAAGGGAAAAAAAATCCAAATTACACCCCCCGATGGTCCACCTCCCCACCCTTTGACTTTTCAAACCGCCACGTGTCATCATGGTGCACCTTGAGATGGTCCCAAAAATTTGATACCTTGAACGAGTGCGGGCTCGCCACGTGTCCTGAACCAAAAAGTTTCTCTAAATGCTTGAAGCTCAGTGGAAGGTGTCACGTGTCATGCTTCAGAGGTAGTCTCCTTTGGCCGCTTAAAAGTCTAAGCAAAATGTAAAGTGAGCGGAGGCCTCCACGTGTCCTCCCTGCGCTTCTTTAAAATGAAACTCAGGGCGGTCCTCAAACATGCGTGGTTCCCACGTGTCCTAGACCTCCCAAAAATCTTTGAAAAGATGTAAGTATGGGAAGACCTGGCAGAAACCTCCATGTGTCCTCCCAGTGCTACTCCAAGGTTAAACCAAAAAATAGATCCTCAAACGAGCACCATTCTTCCACGTGGACACATTTTTGAGTTGAGGCTTTTTATAGAATTTTGAAGTTTTTAGTCGATCCACGTCCAACCAAAAAGTTCCACATCCCCTGTAGATGCAAGGATGTAAATTTATGTGGGAGAAATGCCCATCAAATCGTAAAATATAGAAAAACAACCATTTGAGCCTGGGAATGAAATTTTCTTCAAGGACAGAAAGTTTAGAAATGTTACAAGGCTCAAATATGTTCTTCAGGGACACATCAATTCATTATTCTTCAAGTATCTAGGATAGAAACGTCAAGGACAACAAATCTTGACTATGGAAAATAGGGAGAATGGGAAAATGTGAGTTTCTGAAAGAACAGAGCACGAGAGACTCAAAATATAGACCTTTTTAGAGGAACAAAGAAACGAGGAGACAAACATGGACCCATACATGATCTTCGACTAAGGAACAAATTAAAAATGGAAACAAAGATTGACCAAGCACAACATGGGGAAGGAGAAAATGAAAGAGGCCGTAAATCAATAAATTTTCAAAGGCATAAACGGGGCGAGACTATTCTCGAGCAGCAACAAGACCAACTTTGCCAACTATTGGTTGGATTACACATCTTACTTTTTTTCTTCGACATTCAATTATTTCCCCCTTTTGAAAATATTTCTTTACAACTGCTTACTTGTTGCAGAATTGCCTAGCTATGGCTCATGAGCTTTGTAATTAAAGTAAAACCCACAAACAGTTACTCAGATCCATAATTGATAAAATTCATACACGAGAGCCTCACCGGTAAATGAGGGAGATCTATCTCATGATTGCCTAGGTTTTTGGTTGCATAGAAAACCTATCCAACACTATATCAATCCCAATTCTTGTAATAGTTAATGTTTTCTCTTTATCTTAAGATTATGGCCTTGTTCAAGCATTTTGAATATTCTTTCAAACTCTTAAGATATAAGGAACAATTAGTTTAGTTTTTGGACAACATATATAATAGTTATGCCTTAGTTTATTATTATATGTATGCCTAATTGATAAATTGTGAAGGGATAAAATACTTCGTTCACAAGAACATTATAATAAAATAAATTTATGTAGCCTATTACATAACATGGGGAGAAGGAAAACTCATATGGTGTCATATTCATTATATATGCTATATTTTATGGTTTAGAGTTTGTAGAAATATATGCTCTAAAAATTCTCGAATTATATGCTCATCAAGAGGTAGGGATTAAGCTTTATTCAAGAAGTTAGAGACAAATAATAGTATAATAATTTAGAGAATTAGATGGAGTAGCATGAAAACAAAGGAAAAGTGATTCCAAAATACTTTGTTAAGACATAGAACTCTAGTCGAATGACCAATTTTATATCCATCAATAAATGTTGTGATCGTTATTATATCTTTTTCAATATGATAATTGGATTTGAGGTGTTAAGAATCCTTTTTGGGCTTGATCTAACTTATGAGATATGATCCCATTCCCTATGTATTTTATATGACCAAATAAAATATATTTTAGAATTTCCAAGTTATTTTTCATCAAAATAAAAATGCCTAATAAAGAGACAAGACAAGGCTATAATAAATCATATGAGTAAGGAGTTATTACAAACAACGAACCAACAAGAAGCTAGGAATAGGCTCGAGCCATGAAACCATAAAAATAGTTTGTTTAAGCCTAAAAACCAACAAAAATATTCATTTATTTTTTATAAAATATTCTAACACCCTCCCTTACTAACTTAACCATTCAAATAACTCCATGCTTATCTCAAAATTTTTACAAATTTGTCTTTACACAAAGGTTTAGTCATTGTATCAATTGTTTTTCCAGTACTATCTGCTTCCCAATCGAAGACCTTTGGCCTATTTGTCTACCCTATAGCCAAATGGTGAGCAAAGGGTGACTTAAGTCACAATAAATTAGTATTAAGTGTCTAAGAGAAAAATAAAATTATTAAAGCACTTATATTAATTTATTTGGCTTAATAAAAGGATGCACTTATAAATAAAATTTGTAATCTCTAGAAAGGTGCATAGGGGCAAATAGTGTGTTACAAAGGTCTAATATTATGTTTGTATCCTTCCTAGGGAGATTGGTGACTTGCCTAGAGAAAGGATATTGGCAATTTAGGAAGTATAAGGCCCATGTTAATTTTGTATCCTCCCTATGAGGAAAATGCGACTAGCATAGATGGGAAACTTGGGGCTTATGCTTAGAAATAATCATTGTTTGTTGATTGGTGATGTTGGAGGTCTTTTTGGGTCATTTTTCCTTTATAAAGGAGAGGTTTACTTAGAAGAGGGATCATACAATCATTCTAAAAATTTCATAATTCATCTTAAGCCTGGTGCTTTTATATAAAAAAACTCTAGAGGATGAAACCCCTTTTAGAGAATGTGAGGGATTTCCACATAGGAAATTATATTGTGCTTTGCAAGGGTAATGCCAATATTTCCAGCAGTAGTGAGAAGTTTTTGTAATAAAGGGTTGAAGAACTTATTTACAATAGTTGTTATTGCATTTTCAAGAGTGGAGCGACCCATCTTTGGGCTATTTTGGAGTTGTTTGGAGACTTTTGGATATGCATTGATCAATAATCAATTGTATTGCATTTTGGGGATCCAAATAAATATTTTTAAATTTTGGAGGGCTTTAAAGGTATTTTCCAGTCCCATTTTGTATGCAGATTTATGAGTATCATTTCTACCCCTATTTCCCTTAAAATTTGGACTCTATTGCATGTATTAGCTGCTAATAATCTGGAAAATTAATTTTGAGTGGAGAATATATTTGTAACTTATGTTTTGAGGGGATTTTATAATAAAACCTTTTCACATTTCTAGGATATAAATTACAATAGTTAGTATTGAATTTTGTAAGTCTTTATACATAATATAAATCTCGATCTTTGGGGCTCATAAAATCTGCATTTCATAGCTGAGTGGAAAGATAAACATTTATTCACTAGATGCATGGTTTTTCCTAGTAATTCCTAGTCGATTTCTCCTTTCTGAATCTGGTCTGCAGTTATAATTCTCTGTAATATCTTTATTGAGTTGCCTCTTATTAAGGGAAATCCACAAAATCCACCTAAGGTTAAGATTGTCCCATTTGGGGACATTACATTTTCATAGGCAGGAAAATTTAATAAAGATATACATCTTCATTATTAACCAACCGCCGATGTAGGTGGTGATGAACCTCAATGTGCTTAGTGCTAGCATGAAAAACTAGATTCTTCACCAAATTTGGTACACTCGAGTAATCACAATAGATAGGTGTAATGCCCCTAAAACAACCCACTTGAGACCCAAGAAAAAAACTAGGATTAGTTAGGAAAAATTATGGAATAATTTTTCTTGTTTAAAAGTGTCTACAACCCTCCTACAATACCGAAGTTGACACAAACAAGTTTCAAGGTCAATTAAAATCAATAGTTTATATTTTTCCCATTACAACAATTATTAAAGTTCTCGAGGTCAAAGCTTAGGTTAGAATAATCATTTAAAATTAAAAAGGGCAATTTCTCACTTACCCACTCCCAGAACTCTCTTAAAAGATTCAACCTAATTTTTCTCATAATTAACACACTAAAAAATTCCTGAAAACAATCCCATTAGATAGGAAATTTCCTCCCCTTTCGGTGATATAAAGAAGTCCTCCTAACTCCTCATATTTCCCAAGTTATGGGTCACAGGCCTTGGGAGGAAAATTTTCCCAAAGGCAGGCCTGGGAAGAAATTTTGCCCTTAGCGCTCTTGGGTGAAAAGTGCATTTCACCTCCACATGCCCACACACCCATGGCAGGGCTTCACACCCAAAAGGAAAATTTTGAACTTGGGGTCCGCTAAGGACACGTGTCCAAAATCCATGCCTAGGCGGGAAGGCGGGTCACGGAGGTAAAACATGATTTTTGACTTAATTTAAAAAGGGTGAAAAGGAACATTTCAGCCCGCTCCTCCGCCGACATGTTGAGATGCCATGTGCTAACCAATGATTGGCTGTGGGCCTAAGGGGAAAATTTTTCCCAAGTGGGCATGCGGGTTTGGGGGATAATTTAGCACTTTTTCCCTTCGGGTGAAATTTGAAGTTTATTCCAACGCCTCTGCTGATGCCCAAGGAGGCCACGTGTCAGCTCCTTATTGGCTACAGGTCAGTGGGCCAGTGTGGATCATTAGGAAGGTTTGACCTTTAAAGCACAAATTTTAAATTACTTCCACGCCTTCGTTGTGGCATTGTAGAGCCACGTGGTAGCCATCCATTAGCTGCGGGTTGGCGGGGCCGTGGAGAAAACTTTTCCAAATTTACTATTCAGACTTATAATTTTTTCTGGCAAACGGGAAGATGTGGGTTTTGAGCCGTGGGGAATTTTGTGACTTTTTTCCAAAGTGCTCTAAGTCAAATTCGGGCCATGGGTTCGATTAACAAAATTTTCCCCTTAGCTAAATTTAAATTTTGAGCCCGAGATGAAGTAAAAACTTCATAAGGTCATAAATTTTGACTAGGAACTCGGTTTTGGAAAGCAAGAACTTTTGGAAATCTCTTAAAGTCCTCTTTGCAAAGGAAGCTTAAAATTTTAATTTTTATAATTTTGAAGGGTCTATTTTAAGAAAAAGATCTGCAGGCTTCTAAAATGTGAACTGGACTTTTAACTTATAAATTTTGTTCAAATCCGACATTATTTCTTTCACAACATGCCATACAGACCTGGGGAATTGCACTTGGGAGAATTGAGGATGGATTGCAAGGGTTAAATTGTTTGATTGATTATCAATTTGAAATTCCCCAAATCGACAACAAAATGACTGTAAATTTTGACTATGCCCGATTTTGAAAAGTTTTATAAAATTTTCTTAAGTTAGGATCATTTTGGATCATACAATTTCAATTTAACGTTTCATTTCATTTTCCAAGGTTGTAGGGTTGTTCTATACATTTTTGATAAAAAGAATATTTTCCAGTTTGAAAATTATCTAACAGAGGTCTACAACTTCTAACTCGAATTGATCCATTTACATTCATCAAACTATAAAATATGAATACATTCTAAACCGATATTACAATGTTATATTTCCTTCAATCCAACAATGTGAAAAGAGAATGCAGTACCACTTTCCAAAATCAACGTTTCAAATGAAGCAGAGTAATATGTTTTCTTCATACGTGTTTCCTTTTTTCAATTTTCCAACAGAGATTTCATACCGCATTTCAAACACATATTTCCAATGAAAACAATATCATATGAACAAGGAAAACACTTCTATTAATTCAAAGGAAATCTCTTACAACTTCTTTCCCATTTATTTTAAAAATACAACATACCAAATGCATATCTTTCTTTTCTATTCACAAGACTGAATACAAGATATATTCTTCCATAATCAATTTCAACTTTCATAACTAAAAAAAAAGTAGTCTTTCCAAAACAATAATATACAAGATCATACACTTCAAAGTGGGAAAAGGTTACGATAAGAAATAATCTCAACAATGACTATCAAACTTTTTTTCTTCTCTAGAACATCAACATGAATATCCTCCATTTTCTTTATTTCTATTTGATCACACAATGCAGAATAGGGGAAAGGAAATTCTCTCCACCCAACCAAGACATTCAATGAAAAGGATAATTTGTCCTTCTTCATTGGCCCCTGAGCCCCAACCACATTGCAATAGAAGGTGTGTTTTCAACACATGGCAACAATAGGCTTCCACAACACAAAGATAAATTTCTCATTCAAAACACAGTCCAAAACAAAACTACAGTTTACAACCATAGAAACAAAATGACAACAATACTCAGGCTTCACCATGCAAGCCAAAGGAGAAAGAAACTATGGGGGATGTTGCTTATGCCTCCCGAGGGGAAATGGGTATCACCACCTGAGAACAAACCACCAAAATATACACATCATATCAAATCCCTGACATGCCCTTATGCCTCCCCCAAGTACCCCTTATTCCTCCCATTTCCTTATGCCTCCCCAACCTCTTATGGCACCCCATAATGAGTAAAGAAATGCAAGCTATTTCTTTGTAAGGTGGAACCCAAATCCCAACTCCCTCCACACTTATACCTCCCCAAAACACTTATGCCTCCCACAAAATACCCCATAGTCTTCTCCTACACCATTCCTAGGCCATCTACCCAAACAACCAACAAATAAAACATCACATTCAAACATTCTACCATTCACATATGCATAAAAATGAAAGGAGAACATTTCCAAGAGCTAAGATCTTACCTCTCCATGATGGATTTTGTTCCAAGTTCAAAACAACAAGCTCTCCAATGCAAAACAATCTAAGAGATCAACAATCAACAAGTATGCAACCATCTCCAACTTTCTCCCAATTTGCAAGAGCTCCCAAAAAACCCCAAAGCAAGTCGCCAAAAATGAAGTGATAAAAGTGAAGCCCCCCAAAACAAGGTAAGGAATTCAAATTTTATAGAAGAGGGAAGAGAAGAGGATGAGGTGGATCCATGTAGGATGCCACTTCACACATCCTCAACCCCAACACAAAAGTCAAATTCATTCTCCAATGCATATTAAATAGGTGGGTGAATAATATGACAATTTACTTACACACTCCAACACAAGCCCACACTCCATAAGGACTAAAATTAAAAATATGTAAGAAAGTGCAATTACAACTTACAACTTGACTTACAAAAATGCATAATAAAGGCTAGATTTAGACTCTCCAACCATAGGTAAGGTTGGTATGCAATTTTAAGAGGTATGGGACAAGTTTAACTTGTCCCACAAGCCTCCAAAATCAGCCTCCAAGGACAAATTCGAATTTCAAAGAAGGTGGAGTGTTTCATACTCCAAAATCAACTTACACATCACTTACAACACTTAATCCAAGAGCCATCAACTCTAATAAATGCAATCTTATGACCCATTTGATTACTTAATTTTAACAATATGATTACTCACAATATTGACACACAATTTAATTTAATAATGAAAAGGGAAAGCTCATCACTTAAAAAAACACATACAACATTAACAAAAGACCAATTAAAAGAAAAACATAATGGTCACATTCGAAGGTGATCCCCCCCATGGGAATCCCTAAGCAATAATCAAACACACATAAAAAAACAAGTTGCAAAGGTGTCCTTGTTGAATTCTTATAGAATTCCAATGTGGTTGGTCTCAATCCCGGATGTGTGTTGTGATATTTTTTTAAACTGCAAAACACAAATACCTCCTTCGGCCTCGTGGCCATATTGGAACATCCAATATATATCAATATATATATATATATATATATATATATATATATATATATATATATATATATATATATAATTATAATTCCAAAATCATCAATATATATATGAATCACAACAACATATCAGACAATCAACAATATCATTTGCAATCTCATCAACAACTATATGATCATCACATTTAATTCAATTTTCTAGGTCTACTCAACATATCAAAATATCATGTCAATATCCATATAAATGTCTCTAATAATCCACATGCATCATATATGAATCAAAGTCAATAATAATCCATGATCTTACATCTAACACCATACTAAATCAAAACTATAATAATGTCCATAATATAGTCAGTGATGATCAAGATCAATATCAAAAGTGTCGAAGGGAAGTGGGCACTATAATAGGTTTGGATGATGATGAGTCAAGTTAAAAATCTTCCAATACTAATTGAACCCACATATAATCTCTACCTACACTAATGAGTGCTTTGTACTCAGCCTTAGTAGAAGACAAGGAAAATGTACTCTAAAGTTTACTCTATCATTAAAATGCTCCTAAACCAAGAGTGAAAATATAACCTATTTATTTTCTAGAATCAATACATGAATCAATAGATCCTACCCAATCTAAATAAATAAACCATGTTATCTCAAAAGCAATATATTTCTTATACATAATGCCAAAGTCAAGAGTACTTTTGACATATCTAAGAACACACTGGATCTTGTCATTGTTTTCCATGTGGTTTAGCTATGAAGTGAGAAAGATAACTTACTACAAAACATTAATATAGTCTAGTAGTAGTAAGATAAATCAATCTACCTACTAATTATTGATACACCATATCATTGACTAGTGATGAATTGAGATTAGTTGATAGCTTTTTCTGAAATTCCATAGGTGTAGCCATCTAATCACAATCATACATTCTAAATTTTTCTAAAAAGGATTTGGAAATTATCATATTTTATTTTGGATAAAAAAATTGTAGTAGTGCCAAACTCCACATCTAGACAATATTGAAGCAGTCCTAGATCAATTGTTTTAAAGACATAATAGATGTCATATTTCACCTATTTAATAAATTCATTACTACTTTTGGTGATGGAAATATTATTAACATAGACAACTAGAACCACTATCTCATCACCAACCAACTTAACATAGATTTTAGAGTTTGTATCATCTCTTTTAAAAATAGACTCTATAAGATATTTATTTATTTTTAAATAACATACTCAAGGAGCCTACTTAAGTCCATACACAGAATTCACTAACCTACAAACTAGATGCTCTTTCCCATGAATCTAAAATACCTTATATGGCTATAACAAGCACACTTCCTCTTCCAAGTATCCATTCAGAAAAACACACTTTACATTGATATGATATACCTACCAGCCCAAATTGAGTAACAATAACAATAAGCATTCTAAATTTATTTATTTTTTCTATAGAGGAAAACCTTTCTTCATAATCTACCCCCACTTCTTATGAATAATTATTTTGAATAAAGAGGAGCTTTATACTTATCTACATAACCATCTGACTTACATTTCAATTTTTAAATCCATTTCTAACCAATTGATTTAATGAAATTTAAATCTTAATAAGAGGACTAATATCAAATAAATATAGTAGTAATAAGCAAGATCTATCATGCAAGAGACAAGAAAGTGCAAGCAATAGTGAGATAAGAGAGACTTAGCTTATATTCAAGTGATATGGGATGGAAACTAAGTGGACTAAGATGGATGCGGATTGAGTAAGATTCTTCTAGGAAACTGGAATTTGAAACCCCACAAACAAGACAGAGACCTCACAAATAAGGATAAGAATGCCCGAGTGGTAGTGTCTAAACTTTGTGCTATTGTCCTTGCATATGTTCTATTTTTGATCTTTTTCAGGGCATGCTCTTATCTTCTTCCTTTTACTTTTGTTCACATCCACTTCTCCATAAGGTTTCAATGTTGCACATGAACATGTAAAAAAAACCCTAGCTATCTATACCAGGATCAAGAAAACATCGTATGAAATAAATAATGCATATGCGTGAGTCATACTTACCTCTATGGTCACCCAATTTTTATTTCCATTGTGTGTGTGTATGTGTGTGTGTGATTGAATTATGTCCCTTGAATCTAGGTTTCCCTTGTTTAAATCACACTAAGATAGAAAACTATAAATGCGTTTACCCAAAGATAAATGTGTGAGATGGAATTTAGAAATATACCCTCATATGCAATGAATAATGCATCCCAAATACAGTCCTTGAATATTTCTCTTCACCTAAGTAGTAGATAGTAAGTAATATCCCATGTTTTGTATCCCCTAATAATAAGTGAGTAGGTCATTATATATATGATTCCCTTGTTTCAATTTCATCATTAACAACCAAAAATGCCAATCCAAAGTGATAAGAAATCTTTTGTAAAAGATAACTGTGAATGATGTGACATTTCAATTTTGAGAAACGGAGTGAAAATGACTGAAGCACCCAAAGGGGATAATATGGCCTAGGCACTTCGTCCCTAATGGGAGGTAGTGTCTGGGATGCTCAAAGGATAAAATAGAAAATACAAAGCTAGGTCACATGTTTTCATATGTCCAAAAGTAAAGTAGCCATTTGAGAAAATAAAATAATAAGAATATCAAAAGGATAAAGCAATGTAAAAGTAAAACAAGTGTTGTTAATGTCTAGTTTTCTTACTTAGGAATCATGCATATAATAACATACTTAGAGGTGTGATGTAAGTAGTAAGTGCATGATTTCATGTTTACATTTTCCCTCACTTTATGCTAGTGAATGAATATTTGGTAGCGAAAAGTAGATAAGAGGATTGTATCTTGTGGAAATTCAAAAGGAGTTATAACTAATAGCATGCCCGATGAGGATTTTACTTGATATTGTGTTGAATGGAGATTGTAGAATGTGTATCATGGAATCTATAAGAGGATAAGGATCCTAGGGTTGATCTCGTGTGTGTAGAGGCAATGCTATATGTGTTTGTTCCTTGAATATTTCTTTTACCTGAGCATCTTGTGCTTGAGATTTCTTCTTGTTCCATTTGTGTGTTTCCTTATGTCAGAGTAAGGTTGGACCTACAAAAGAAGATGAGTGTAATCAATTCTCATGATAAATGAAATTGAAATCAAGGATATAATACACTTGTATGTCATTAGAGAAGAGATATAATTGTTCATATATATTTTTGTCTTGCATATGGTCATATTATCTAAAATTACACCTCTTACAATTTTGAACAACTCATATAAGTTGGGACATAGACAATTTTTCTCAAGAAAAGGTGCGAGACACTAAGTTAGTATTCCATAGAGTGTGTAAAGTTAGTGTTTGTTTGGTTCTCCTAACCCGCCCAAAAAGGGAATGAACACTTGGAACTTAGGCATATTTTCAAAGATTTAGTTCTTTGTGGAGATTGTTAGTATTTCGCATCACTAGGGAAGTCAACCTTCCATGACATCAAATCACTCTCTCACAAGTTGAGGTAAGTCGAGAGCAACGCGAATTTCTACACATTGATGGAAAAGGTCAAAAATTAAGATAGCCTTTACCATTCCTTGGGGAACATATGTATATGTCGGGATTCTCTTACCACCCCTTGGGGAACCTCTTTATATGTCATGATTCCCTTTGGACTGATGAATGTTGGAGCAACCTTTCAAAGAGCAATGGATGTTGCTTTTGCTAGCTACATCAATGATTTTATTGTTGTCTACCAAGATGATGTAACTGTGATCTCTAGAAAGAGAGGTGATCATTTGCAACACTTGGAGAAAATGTTGATAAGATGTAGAGAATATGGCATTTCACTCAATCCAAAGAAGTGCCATTTCAGAGTATAGAAGGTAAAATTTCTTGGTCACATTGTGTCAAAATAAGGGGTAATGATTGATCTAGAAAGGGTAGAGGCCATCAAAGCAAGGTCTTAATTCGAGAACAAAGAAGGGGATTCGGTCCTTCTTTAGGTAGATAAACTTTATCAGGAGATTCATATCCAACTTTACTGAATTGACCATTCCAATCACCGGCATGCTAAAGACCAAGTCATCAAATGGGAGGAGGATTCCATTCAAGCTTTCAATGGGATCAAGGAGGCATTAAAGCATGCCCCTATTTTATCACCTCAGATTATAAAAATCCTTTCCAACCATTTTATTTTTCTTCAGAGAACACTATTACATCTATCTTGTTACAGAAAGATGATGAAGGGGTGAGAGGCCAATTACCTTTTTTAGTAAGGCATTACAGGGGGCTAAGTTGAAATACACTATTATGAAGAAAAAACATTTGCCTTGGTAAAAGTAATAAAGGTTTTCAGGCCTTACATTTTGAGCTCTAAAATTGTTGCCTATGTTCCCCACACTATGGTGAAAGACATCTTATCATAGATGGAAGTCTCAAAAAAAAGATGTATATGGGTGAACAAGTTGTAAGAATATGACATGGATATCCAAACCACGAAGTTGGTGAGAGGTTTGGGCTTGGCTAAGCTTATGGATGAGAGCAACTTGTAAACTATTGAGGTAAATGAGGTAGAAGAAGGAAGGTGTAACACCCACTAAAATCTCCCTCTTGAGACCCATGAACAAGCTAGGTTTAGTTACAAAATTATGGAATAATTTTTTTAAAGTGTTAACAACCAAAGTCTCAAGGACAATTAAATTCAATTGATAACTCTTCCCATTATAATAATTACTGATTCCACATTATAAAGCAACAAGTGTAATAAGTCCACACCTAGCTCAAATCTCCTTAGGCATTAATTTAATCACCGATTATAATGACATTTTGCTAAATATTCCCGATTAAAATTTTAGGGTAAGGAACCAAAACAATTAAATACCCAAGGTATTTAATTCGTAAGATCTAATACAAGAGAAAGGTTTAATTACAGTGGGGAAAAGAATACATATTAAAATCATCAAAGTAAATTCTTACTTACCCACTCCTAGAACTCGATTAAAGATTCAATTTTATTTTTCCCATGATTAACGTAATTAAAAATCCTAAAAAATTCCCATTAGATAGGAAATTTCCTCACCTTTTCGGTGATATAAAGAAGTCCTCCTAATTCCTCATATTTCTCAAGTTATGGGCCGATGGAACTTGGGGTGAAAATTTTCCCAAGAGCGGGCTGGGGAGGAAAATTTTCCCCAACTCGGGCCTGCGGACATTGGAGAGAAAATTTTCCCGAGAGGAGAAAAGTGGACCGGCAGAGTGGGGAAGGAATTTAGTACTTTTTCCCTTTTGGGACAAAGTGAATTTTATACCCGCACCTCCGTCAATGGCCGTGGAGACCACGTGGCGAGATCCTTATTGGCTGCGGGTGGCGGGTCGGGTGGGGAACATTAGGAAAATTTTCTATTCAAAAGGAAGGGCAAAAAGGTTCAAAGGAACCCCTCCTCCGCCCGATGCGAGAAGATGCCATATGTCAGCCAACCGTTAGCTACGGTTTGGTGGGCTAGCTGGGATAATTTAGAAATTTTTCCCAAAAGTTTTCTAAAGCGTTAAGGCTTAAAAAGATCTGCTCCTCCACCGATGCCTCGTGAAGCCACATGGCAAAGACTGATTACCATGGCCGATGGGGTGTGGGGAAAACTTAAAAATTTTTACAAATTTATTTGTGAAATCGCTTAAGGTTAAAATCGATCTGAGCCCCCGCCAACGCCCAACGAAGCCACGTGTCGTTCAATGATTGGCTGTGGGGCGGCGGGGCTGCGGAGGAAAAATTACCAAATTAACCTTTTGGACTTAGATCATTTTGACAAAAATGAAGGCTTGTGGATTAGTGGAGTGGCGGGAAACTTCATGAATTTACACCTTTTGGAAAAAAAAGGAAAAAAGAAAGTTTTAGCCCGTGGGTCCGCCAAGAATATTTTAATAATTAAATTTGATAGTTATAATATTTTTGAAGCCAAATGAAATAAAAACTTCAGAAGGCCATAACTTTTGATTGGGAACTTAGTTTTTGGAAAACGAGGACTTTCTAGAAAGCTCTCGACGTCCTCTTTGCATAGAAATCTTAAGAATTTAATTTTGATAAATTTTAAAGTGTAAATTTTGAGAAAATGTCTTTCTGTCACTTAGAAAGTGAACTAGTATTCTAACTTGCAAATAATTTTTCAAATCCGCCATTAATTATTTCTCCACATGTCAAACAGACATGGAGGATTTCACTTGGAAGAATTTAGGATAGTTTTCAAGGGTTAAATCATTTGATTGAAGATCAATTCAAATTTTCCCAATTTAACAAAAAATTGACTAAGAAATTGCTTGAGCTCAATTTTGAAAGGTTCTATAAAAATTTCTTAAGTATTATAGTTTGTTCGGGATCGTTTTGATCTTTATTAGCTTGTATTAATGTTTCAAATGTCTTTCCTAGTCTGCAGGGTCATTTTGTGCATTTGATAAAACATTTGCTAGTTTTGAAACATCTAACAGAGATCTAATTCAAAAGAATCTATTTTCCATTTATCATCTTCTAAGTATTAGAAATCATTCCAGATCCAATCTAACTCATCAAGTTGATTCAAATCAATGTATTCAAATGCCAAATTACAATTCGATTTTCAAAACTTTCATTTCTAAAGAATAGAGCATTATGACATTTCTTCATAGGTATTCTTTTTTCATCTTTCCAATAGAGATTTCAAATTACATTCAACAATTAGACTTCTAATAAAATAAATATCATTTGAACAAAGTAACCACTTCTATTTATATAGATCAAATACAACTTTACAATCGAACTCTTTCTCATTACATTCCTTTTACAACAAATACATAGTATATTTCTTTCACATTCAAAGGGGATTTATTTTCCAAAACATAGTAACTCTTCATCACAAAATGTATATTAAATTGTCATCCACATCAAGTGGGGAAATGGTTTACAAAAGTAGTTTCGCAAGGGATTGTCAGAACTTTATCTTCTCCCTCAATTACAATATACAAAATACAATTTCTTCCACATTTATTCAAAAATAGAGAACAAAGTATATCTCTTTCACAATTCAATTTACAACTTTCATAACCCATACAAACCATCTTTCCATCAAAAATAATATACAAGATCATCCACTTCAAGTGGGAAAATGTTACATTAAGAAATGATCTCAGCAAGGACTGTCAAATTGTCTTCTTTCTCGGCCTTAACAACAATATGAATTTCCATCATTCTCCAATTTGGTGACAACAAAACAGGGAAAGGAAATGCTCTCCACCCAACCAAGACATCCAATGAAAAGGGAGAAGCCATTTTTCTTCATGGCCCCTAAGCCCCAATCAGATTGTGATAAGAAATATTTTTCAACTCATGGCAACAATAGGATTCCACAACAAAAAATTAATCTTTCACATTCAACACATAGTCCAAAACATAATGCAGTTTGCAACCACATGAAAATAACAAACAAAACTCAGGCTTCATCATGCAAGCCAAAGGATCAAGAACTATAGAGGAAGCTACTTATGCCTCCTAAAGGGGAAATGGGTATCACCACCTGAAAGTAAACCACCAAAATATATATCATTTCAAATCCTTGACATGCCCTTATGCCTCCCCCTAGTACCCCTTATTCCTCACATTTCCTTATGCCTCCCCAACCTCTTATGGCACCCCATAATGAGTAAAGAAATGCAAGCTATTTTTTGTAAGTGGAATCCAAATCCCAACTCCCTCCACACTTATACCTCCCTAAAGCACTTATGCCTCCCCACAAGAATCCCCATAGTCTTCTCCTACACCATACCTAGGCCATATACCCAACCAGCCAACAAGCAATATCAAAACATCCACAACATTTACATATGCATAAATAAGAGAATATCATTTTAAAGAGCCAAGATCCTACCTCTATGATGGAGTTTGTTCCAAAGTTCCAAACAATAAGCTTTCTAATGTAAAACAATCGAAGATCAATAATCCACAAGCATTCAACCATCTCCAACTTTCTCTAAACATTGCAAGAGCTCTCAAAACCAAAATAAGTCACCCAAAATGAAGCAATGCAAGGTGAAGTAACCCCAAAACAAGCCAAGGAATTCGAATATGTAGAAGAAGAAAGAGAAGAGGATGAGGTGGATCCATGTGGGATGCCACATCACATATCCTCAACTCCAACTCATAAGTCAACTTCAATCTCCAAGGCACAATAAATAAGCAAGTGAATAAATGACAGTTTACTTACACACTCCAAAATAAGCCCACACCCCAAAGGACTGAAATTAAAAGCATGTAAGAAAAGTGCAATAAAAACATTCAACTTGACTTACAAAAATGAATAAAGAAGGGCTAAATTTAACTCTCCAACCATAGGTAAGGTTGGTATATAAATTTAAGAGGCATGGGACAAGTTTAACTTGTCCCACAAGTCTCCAAAATCAGCCTCCAAGGACAATTTCGAATTTCAAAGAAGATGGAGTGTTTCATACTCCAAAATCAACTTACACATCACTTACACATTTCTTACAACACTTTAATTTTAGGCCAACAACTCTAATAATTACTTTCTTATGACCCAATTTGATTAATTAATTTTTAACAATATGATTACTCACATTAATTAACACACCATTTAATAAATAAGGAAAGGGGTCAAAGCACCACAAAATAAACACATGCAACATTAAACCAAGGAAAATAAATAAAAGAAACATAAAACCCCTTGGTCACATTTGAAGGTGATCCCCCCCATGGGAATCCCTAACAACTATCAAACACACACAAACAAATAAAGTTGCCATGGTGACCTTATTGAATTCATCTAGATTTCCAAAGTGGTTGGTCTCCAATCCCCTGATGTGTGATATTTTAACCTGTAAAACACCAATACCTCCTTCGGCCTCATGGCCATATCAGAAAATCCAAATGAATATAATATAATTTTAAAATCATCAATATATATATATATATATATATATATATATATATATATATATATAATCACAACAACATCCAAACAATCAACAATATCACTTACAATTTCATCAAAGAACTATATAATCATCAATTTTAAATTCAATTTTCTCGGTCTACTCAATATATCCAAATATCACATGTCCTAACAACATCCATATATATATATATATATAACCATGTCCAACAACATGTCAACATCTATATAAAATGTATCTAACAATCACCATGCATCATATATGAATCGAGTCAACAATAATCCATGATCGACATCTAACACCATACTAAATCAAAAATATAATAATGTCCATAATATATCCAATAAAGATATCATGATCAATATCAAAAGTGTCGAAGGGAAGTGGGCACTACAAAAGGGTAGATGTTTTTGGAAAATTGATGAGTTCGAAAGTGGTACAAAGATGTAATTTTTATCTCAAACATCTATATTGTCCTAAGTATTTGAGTAAGAACCAGAAAAGATCCATTAAGTTGGCTTCCCGAAATATGTCATTACCGATTATGGGTTAGCTTGGAAAAACCCCGAGGGAGTTCTCTTAAGGTGCATTCATCGAAGATGAAGCCCCTAAGATAATTTCGATCTCCATGGAGGAGTTTATGGGGAGAATTTTGTTGGAAGAGTCACAACACACAAGATCTTGAGGGCTAGTTATTGGTGGCCAAATATCTTCAAGGATACAACTCTTTTATTTATAAGATGTGAGGGTTTCCAGTGCTTCTCTAGAAGATTGAAAGCTTCAAGCTCTCTACCTTTACATCCTGTATCAATTGAATCCCCATTCAAGCAATGGGGAATGGATTTCATTGGTGAGATTTCAGACCCTTCAAGTGCTGGACATAAGTGGATTCTTGTAGCCCTTTGGTTTCTTCACCAAGTGGGTGAAGAAATCCCCACCAAAAGAGCAACACACCAAATTGTCGTGGATTTTATGTTGAACCATATCATCTACAGGTTTGGAGTGCTAGTTAAAATTATTGCTGACAATTCCATGAGCTTCAGAGATAAACCTTTGGTGGAAATGTGTAAAGAATACAAGATCAATTTGACATATGCTTCTAATTACAATCCCTAAGGAAATGGACAAGATGAGTCCAAAGAATAAAAATTTGCTAAAGATTATCGAGAAGAACCTTGGAGCTGAACAAAATAAAATGGAGTGAACAACTGAAGTTCGCTATTTGAAATGATAGAATTACTATTAAAAGAGCCACTGGAAAAGTCCATTTGAATTGGTGTATGGCACTCAAGCTCTGCTACCCCTGCATATACAACTATCCTCATATCAGTTCATTCAACAACTGGAAGATCAAGAAGTTAGTCCATATGAGGCTCACATTAACTAGATTGTTGAACTTGATGAAGAAAGGAGAGCATCTCACCAAAGGCATGTGAAGTTCAGAGAAAAATTGAAGAAGTTATTTGACAAGAAGGTCACTCCCAGAGCTTTCAACATTGGAGATCTTGTGCTATTGTGGGATAGCAGACATGAAGACAAGGGCAAGCATGGTAAATTTGATGCACTGTGGATGGGCCCTTACTCCATTGACATTCAGATTGGTGAGCATACCTTCTTCTTGAAAGATTTGGATGGTGAATTGCTTGAATTTCCTGTTAATGGCGGGACTTAGAAACATTTCCTAGATTGATTCCCCATAATCAAGGTGAGCATCATTTGTATAGTGTACAACTTGTTGGTTGCTTTCTATCTTTTGTGTTTTTGCTTGTTCTAGTCCTTGGTGACTTGGTTTTACTGGTTTCTTGGAGGATGGTTGTGGTTTTTCTACTATGCTAGCTTATTCTTTGACTCTATTTCCCAATGGTCTATTCTTGGCACTTGGTCTGCTAGTTGTTCTTGTGGCACTCGCAGGGAGTGCCCATCCCCGAGTCGAAGCCGATGTTGGTGCTCATTTTGATCTCGCACCATTTGCCCTGATTTTCCTTTGATCTGCATGTTATGAAATGTTTTATCTCTCAATGTGGATGTTCTGAAGATTTTACCTCCATTTGAATGCCTTAAATTGTTTGTAGAATCCATTGTCATGCCCTTTTTTGAAGAAGTCTCTCGAGCTTGCCTGTTTTTGCCCTAATTTCTTCAAATCCACGGGCTCTGCCATTTTTTCCTATTTTCCCCAACCATGGAAGCTCAAGAATGATCAATTTATATTTTTATGCCTTTGAAAATCTAAATCCATGGTTGAAAGATGCTTGGAACCATGATTCACTTGGTTTTGTTTCAAAATTTTCCATCCTTAGCAAAAATCAAGTTCTTAGCGTGAATGGCGAATTTATGTGTTTTTGACTGATCAGCGATGTGCATCTTTTTCCTGTCAATTTATTCCTTAGCATTTAGTGGTCACGTGGCTTATTTTGGTTGGTTAGGGGATGGCAGGAAAATGTTTTAACTTGTCACTTTCTACTTTTTTGGCAAAAGGCAATTTTGGTCTCGTACCTCCGCTCAATTCCGATTGGTTCTTTTGGTACTTACGTGGCTTCTTCTAATTGGATGAGGTGTAGTGGGTCTTTTTGATGAAGTTCTCCACTTTGGTCACATTTGTAAAATGTACAACGTGTAGTTTTAATGAGGAACTCTAATATCATGAAAGTGTTATAATATAACAAATCATCAATACAAAAGGATAGAAGAATTAAGGAAGAGGAGGGGGCAGAAAAGCACTCTCAAGAAATATAGATAACAAAATAATTCTTTACGCGCGGAAGGGAATCATATAGAACAGAATCATTTGCATTTAAGACCATAGATGTTATTTCATAGACACAAAGTTCTAGAGATGACATCCATAAGAATACAAAGCTTCTTGAATTAAAACAAGACTTAATGATTCAATAATTTTAAATGGATAGCAATGAAAGAACAAGAGTAGGTGGAAAAAAAAGAGAGATCCTTTTGTATTGATAACTTTTACTCCTTTACACTTTCAAAAATAAATAGAGTTCCAACCCTTGAAAATGGTGCGAAGAGAGCCCATTATATAACTTACAAATTAGTTACACTTGGTAACTATTTCTTTTAACTAAAATGTTAATTAAGGAAGTGCTTGACACAAGATCCTTAATTAATTACAATGAGCCTGATTTGAGAAAAAAAGGAGGAGAGGAGAAGCTAGAAGGAAAACGTCCTTATTTATTTTGAGGAGGGCCCACCGACTTGAGGATCCGTTGCCTGAATATTTTCAATGCTTTAGCTATCTCTCTGCCTCGTGGGACTGATGTGTTGGCAGTGGCTTGAGACCAAGTACCTAGACATTTCTCCATGTCCTTATCAAACTCAGTATGTGCATGATATTCTTTATTAGCCTCTTCAATAGCAGATTGAAGAGAGCAAATCTCCTTTATCTTCTCTTTGGTAATCAATTCCTCCTTGAACAAGTTTTCTTTAACAAATGCCTAAACTGAGTTTTAATTTCTTGGAGAGAGAAAGGAACACCTGAAGTTTCATCGTGAAGATGACAGTGAATATCTTTGAAGGTAGACACAACACAAGTTTTGAAGGCTTCTCCCTTCTGCCAATTGTTCCTCAACTCTCCCAAGGCTTCTTCCAGAACTTTTATTTTCCATTCCACACTGAAAACCCATGACTTTGACAAGTTGTCTTTGGCATCATCAAAAACCTTATTGGCCATCAATATATTTTCATCAGCCTGTCCCATCAGGTGAAGATCCATGATGCAACTACTCCAAAGCTTCAGCTCTTTGTCCATAGTTGTAATTGAGGAGGAGAGTTTTTGTTGCTAGGTTGGCCACCTTCTCATTGAGTTTGAAGGCCTCTACAATGAAATTCAAGCCTATAATGATCATGTCATCAACCATGGCTTCCATATCCCTCCCATAAGTGGAATACCTATGTATATCCTTGATGCTTTGAACTTCATCTTGACTAAGAATCATAGGGGGCGGAAGGGCAGCCAGTGGAGTAGGATCCAAAACCTTGTCCTTAGCCAATAAAGACTTGATGAAGCTAGAAAGAACTTGATTTTGTTCTTCCAATTATTCTATAGTTTGTTTACCCCTTTCTACTCTCTCAATAACCTTGGTTATTATTTCTGGAGGTTATGCACCTCACTCTCAGGGGTAGATTCTCCCATTGGAATCCTAGAAAGCTCCAGATCAGAGGCTAATAGATCTTGTTCTACCTTATCAACCTTAGGTTTTGCAACCTCTAGAAATTGTTGGCCCTGAGCATCTATCACTATCCTTGAAGTTGTTTTAGCTCTCTTTGCTGGAGCAGGAGGAGTAGTGCCCAACAAGGCTGCTACCACAACATCAAAATTTGGCCCTATCAATCGAGAAGAAGGTTTTCTCTTCCTGTTGTTAACCAAGGGTTGCACCCATGCAAAAGTGGAGGAAGAAGAAGGAGGAGCAAGAGATCTAAGAGCAAGTGAACTCATGGCACTCAAAGTATTTACCACTGTTTCTTCAGTAGAGATGTGAGTGAGGTATCTGGAGCTTCTTGAGTAGAGGAACCGGTGGCACTTGGAGGTTTAGTGCTAGGCACTTCCTTCTCTTTATCTATTGTAGCCTCTGAAGTTCCACAGGGTCTGGTGCTTCACTATCATCACTTTCACTAAGAACAATAACATTCTCTAGCCCTGAAGGTAGTTCTGAATGCCTTAGAAGGGGTCTTCCTCAATTGGCTCTTGTTTAACCTCTTTTACCTTCTTTTGGTACACTTGAGTAGAAGAAAGGAGTGGATGATTCAGGTTCTTTATTTGAGGAAGGAGGAGGGGTTTGTGTAGGTACCTTCGTCTGGGTGTATGTGACTCCTTCCTAGGTGTTGAAGTATCTTTGGAGGAAGATCCACTTGGATTCTTCTTAAGCTCTCGGAATTTTCTATCAAACCAAACCTTGGTTCTTACAAGGACAGGGGCCAAAATCTCAACCAAGTCATCCTTCTCCTTCTTGTACCAGTCCAGATCTTCCAAGGGAGTATGCTTGATCAATGTCTCATATTCATAAGACAACAAGTCTTCATTATCATCTTGGAACCCTTTAGGAATTTGGTAGAGATTGAGCTCCTGTATAAGCTATGTAGGGAGAACCTACCATAGTGCCTCCACCTTGCTTCAAAGTCATCTGCACAATCGGCCCAGTAGTCCTCAGTATCTGACCTATGATGATAATTAATTCTGAGATTCAGCTCAATGAACTTCTTCAAATCAAAATAGGTCCTAGGCCTGAAAAAGTGAATAGTGATGGGAGCGAGGGCCCTTTCTATATTTTGAGCATCCAAGGTTGTTTTGCATGTATAGTTACCCAAGGAAATAGGGAAATGCAGACCAGAGATCTTCTTGTCCCTGCAGGTTCTATGCAATTTATCCAATTGCCTACACACTTCAATCAAAGCCATCTTGTCATTACAAAACATGGGGAGCTTGAGAGGTGTGTTCTCATAACCAGCCAACCTGATATATGAAAACCTCTTGAACTGAATGAAGAAAGCTCCATACTTTGCTATCAGGTTCATGGCTTCATCAAAAAAATCTCTGGTAGTATCACTTTCTAAAAGCCTCACAATATACATGGTAAAGGCATCATTCACCCTCCTGAAGTTGTGGTTACTAGTTTCAAGGGTGAATTGAGGGTAGTATGCATAAATGGGTTCATCCTTCTGACCCTCTATGTAAGTGAATCCAAACCACTACTGCCGGGATGCTGCTAGGGTATACATGAGATAGGAAGTCATATAGAACTTCTTAATCTATTGCACATTGGACAATTGCTCTATCAAATTCATGCAAATGATTTCTACCCAATTTATACTTTGACTACCTTCGCAGATGATGTTGATGAGTGGGCACATCCAAAAGTGAAATTCATTGGTAGAGGGTAGTCCCATGACATGAGCTAGTAAGATAATGAAATTAGATAGCTCTTCATTGAAATCAGCTCTAAATAATGCCTTGGAAAGTGGGATGCTCCCTTCTTAGGGTTCTTCAACCATGATTTTGCTATCCTCACCTTATATTTATCATTGTCTTGCTCGAATAGAGTTTGAGCTTGAGCCTGAGTGATAACAATGGAGTCCTCAACTTCTGGAATCCATAGCACAATAGCAATGGTGGTAGCATCTAGTTTAGCAATCAGCTCCCCATGCACATTAGACAATTCCTTGGTGTCAGGGTTAAAGTGAGCCCCACAGGTGAGCACGGTGTCGGCACATTGTACTGAGATTGGGAAACCGCAGCACATGCACAAGGCCACTATCATTGATCATTTGTGCCATGGGGAAGGATTAGGGCTAATCAATCTATTCCAGAAATCACCAAAATCCAAGTGTCGAACCTCACTATCCCCGATATAGAACATAGAGGACTCAAGTGGTGAAACGTGTTCTTGACCTTGGAATTTAATCTTCATATTTGCAATGTTCAGAAAAATAACCTTCACAGATCAAATCCATAATGAAAAATGCAAAGGGAATGGGAGCATGAGTAGATGGTCTTAATTGTAGGGATTTGAGTGAATGATAACAAGTGAGAAGTGTGCCAAATGCGTAGAGGGTAGTCCCATTAAATAGCCATTTAGGAGAGAGAAGGTCATAAATGCATTAAATTCATATGCACCGACTCAAAAAAAAGGCAAGAATCGGGAAGAGTGGAAAAAATGGCCCAGATGGTCTTTGGTACATTTGGGACATGGGGGATGCGAAGAGACATGATCCGATGGCCGATGCGTGGGTGATGGGCAAAAAAGGGCCAAATGAGCACAGATAGTTCAAAACTTGGAAATGTGAGGGACATGAAGATGCGATTCGGATGATGTGCGTGATGATGTGGGAAAAGTGGGGATAGAGGCATGGATGCTTTTGGGACAGATGGGATGAAAGTATGTGATAGACCCGATGCGGCCGATGCGGGTGATCGGGGAACAGAAAGCCTGAGCGAACTTGGAACAAACGGACCAAAAAGTTTCACTGCATAACTGAAAGTTAAAAGATTTTTGGGGAAAGTGGCGATCGGGGAATAGAAGGCCCAGCAAGAACTTGGGACATACGGGACAAAAATGTCTGACAGACCCACAAATCACCAAAATGACTCCAAAAACGTGAATTTTCACTAACTCCTCAACTTTTCACTTCACTAGAACATCATAAAGGGTGTTAACTCAAAATTTTCAATTTTTTACTTTCAAAAGAGGGGAAATTTTGAGAGGACAACAAAGCTAGCTCTTTCTGGGGATGACTTGGCTAGATTAGAAGAATGAGACAAGGAAAGAACTCTTAGAAAACTAGGGGAAGAAGACCAGTGCCTTATCCATTGGGCCATGGAGTCAAAAAGCAAACCAATACAGAAGACAACACAAAAATAGGGAAAGGAAACACACCAGAAGCAAGGGAAAGGACACACACCCTATACATAATATACAAAGAGACCTCCTATTCACCTAGGACTTGAACAATTTTAGGTACTACCCACTATAAGGAAGTGGGAGAGAGGAACCATCCATGTAATCAAGATAGAAAGAATTCTCACCAGCAAAGTGCCTGATTTTGAAAGGACCGAGCCAAAGAGAATCAAACTTACCATGGCTTCCTCGAGGCTCATGTCTTTTATCCCACAACAAAACAATGTCTCCAACTTTGAAATCCCTGGACTTGGCCTTCTTATCAAACAAATATTTTACCTTCTGTTGGTGGGTAGATATTCTATCAACAACTACTGTACCTATCTTCATTCAACTTATGAAGATACATGATCCTTTTATCTAAAGAATCATTGAAGCTAGTGTCTTCAATGGCCTTCATTAAATACAAAGCTGGTAGCTCCACATTGTGACTGGTAATTGAGCTTCCACACCATACACCACTTGAAAAGGGGACATTCCAATAGCTCTTTTAGGTGTAATTCTATCTACCCAAAGAGCATCATAAAGTTTCTTGTGCCAGTTCCTCTGAGATTCATTAACCAAGTTTCCTTACTATAGCCACCAGATTTTTATTTGTTGATTCTGCCTGTCCATTCCCTTGAGGATAATAATTTGAAGAGTGAGCCAGGGAAATGCCATATCCATAATAGAAATCCATCATCTCAGCAGAAGAAAAATTTGAAGCGTTATCAGTTACAATCTTGTTTGGTACACCAAACCTCACCAAGATGTTTTCTTTGATAAAATTACATACTACTTCAGAAGTAGTACTTTTTACTGGAATGGCTTCCACCCACTTAGTGAAGTAATATGTGGTAGTCAAGACATGAGTATGTCCTACACTTGAAGATGGGTTGAGTGTTCCAATGAAATCTAAACCCCATTGTTGAAAGGGCTCTTCAATCACAACTGGTTTAAGTGGCAAGGCAGCCAACTTAGGTCTACCTACAAAGGTCTGACAAGCTTCACATTTATCAACCCATTTTGATGCATCTTTAAACAAGGTAGGCCAATAGTATCCAACATGAAGAATCTTGTGGGTAGTAACAATAGATGAGTAATGGCCTCCACATGCTTGATCATGAAAAGATGAGAAAAGCTTCTTTTGTTGTTCTTTGTCAACACATTTCAGAAATCTTCCATCCATTCCACGTTTGAATAAAGCATTCTCCCATAACACATACTGGGCTGATCTTAGCTTGATAGCTCTCTTCTCCTTGGTAGTCAAGTTAGGGGACACTCACCATAGGTGAGAAAATGTGTGATATCAGCATACCATTCATCAGTCGAGCTAAGAAATAGAACAATAGGAATATCAACTTCTCCTTGGATAATTCATGACTAGCTCCTTCAGCAATGAGTTCACACAAGCCTTTACCCCGAACTAGTTTGGTTGGTCTGATGTCAATATCATATTCTTGAACCTTTGCTACCAGTTTCCTCTCTTAGTTCCAAATTCTTGTTGCGTAAGAATAGACTTGATGGTTGTATCAGGCACAAGCACCGGAGTGAGAGTTAAGAATATAAAAATGAAACTGCTTGACAACTTTAACCACTACAAAAGCATGTTTCTCCATCATCGTGTATTTCAACTCATGATTTTTAAGAATGTAGCTCATGAACACAATGGGAGTTCATGATCATCAGAATCTTTCTGAGTCAAGACAAGCCAAGGTGCTTTCTGTGGCATAGCAATAAATAATAAAATCCTTGCTAAAATCTGGACATGCTAAGATAGGAGTTTTAGCAATAGCCTTTTTAATACCTTCAAAGGCTTCTTTCCCTTTAGAGGACCAGCCAAACGTTTGTTTTCCTTTCATCATTTGAGAGATATTCAAAGTTAGCTCTACAAAATCGGGAATGAATCTTCTTAGGAAGTTGATCTTACTGAAAAAAGAATGCACTCCCTTCTTACTTGTGGGAAGAGGAATCTGTTGAATAGCTTGAACTCATTCAGGATCAATTTGGATTCCATCTTTAGAGACAACATGTCCCAAAAATTTTCCCTCCGTAACACAAAAGATAGATTTCTTGGGATTCAAAGAAACCCCATGTTCTCTGCATTTCAAGAGAACTATTTCTAGATGATGAAAATGATCTGCTCTAGTTTTAGAAAACACAGTCAGGTCATCTAGATACACAACAATACATTTCCCTTTCAAACTTCCAAAATCCAAGTCCATAGCTCTTTGAAAAGTGGCACTCGGCATTAATGAGTCCAAAAGGCATCCTCTTGTAGGAAAAAGTACCCCAAGGGGTGGTGAAAGTAGTCTTGTGTTGATCTGTGGTATTAACTTCCACTTGATTATACCCTGAGAAGCCATCAAGCATGGACAACATTTCAGACCCCGTAACACTTGCAAAACTTGATCCATCATGGGTAGAGGGTAGTTGTCTTTTAAAGAGGCCTGATTTGATTCCTGAAGTCAACACAGATATGAATCTCACCATTTTTCTTCCTGACAGGCACAATATTGGCAATCCATGTCGAATGGTGAATGGGAAAAATAATTTTAGCTTTCAATAACTTTTGTATTTCCTGAAAAATGGTGTCAAAGCAATCTTGGATTATACTGCCTTTGCTTTTTCTTGAAGGGTTTAATCCCAGGTTTGAGAGGGATGAAATGTTGCATTTCCTTTGGTTGGAAAGCTTTTAGATCCTCATATGAATATGCAAGAACATCCCTATACTTTTTTAAGAGGTTCACCACCTTCTTCTTTTCTTCTTGCGTACAACATTTTCCAACATTCACCATTTTGGGGTCAAGCAAGCGCTCCCAATGTTAACCTTTTCATACTCAGTGGATTGCCACACTCTAGTAGAAGCTTTAGACTTAACATACCTATCATGTTTATCAAACAAATTCCTCCAAACTCACCAGCCCTTTAGGAATCTTGTTACCTTTGAGTTGATGCACCCATCTTGATCTGTCTCCTCTTTGACACCCTCCTCATTGGAGAGATACACTCTCACGAGGCAAATTGTCACTTGCCTTTGAAGTACAATTGTTCAAAGTTATCCTTGAGCTCCAAGAAAGAAGAAAATGTTGATCATCATTGAAGATTTTCCAATTACTTGCATTATCAGGCACACTGGGCCTATGAATCATTTCAATGGTAAATTTATCCTGAGAGAAATCAGGGTGAGGTATCAAGCAATGATCCTGAGACTGCTAGTGAATCAGCCTAGTGTTCTTTTCTCTCTAGCACAACTTCAATGGAGAAGGCATCAAGAAATTCAATAGAATCCCAAACTTGATTCCGGTAATGTTTCAACCTTCTATTCTTTACTTGAAAAAGGTCTCTGACTTGTTTAACAACTAGTTCTGCATCTCCATGAGCTAGAAGATTCTTCACACCTTTTTCTTTTGCCACATTAAGTCCAAGAATGAGGGCTTCATACTCTGTTGTATTATTGGTATTTTCAAACTGTAGCTTGAATGAGAAAGGATGAATCTTTCCTTCAGGAGATATCAACACCACACCTGCTCCAGAACCAGTTGAGGAGTAGCTTCCATCAAATTCTAGATTCCAAACACCATTAGGATCATGAAGTACTTCGTTGGGAAGTTGAGTTTCCTCTGGAGACATAATCATATAG
Organism: Taxus wallichiana var. yunnanensis; assembly: GCA_018340775.1. Lineage (NCBI taxonomy): Eukaryota > Viridiplantae > Streptophyta > Pinopsida > Cupressales > Taxaceae > Taxus > Taxus wallichiana. The sequence goes on from CM031237.1 coordinate 163,655,785, forward strand.
TTACCATGTCCAATGTCCTCATAAAGTATCTGGGCTTTGGGATCATCCATTTTTACACAATATACTCTGATTGCTTCTCAGGAAACAACTTCTTCATCTTTCCATTGACTGGTATGAGGGCATGTGACCAATCCATTTGAATCTCTCCTCCCACATCCTTACAAAAATTCCTACTTAACAACATACCATATGAAGGAGGGATATCTCGCTACTAGAATAGTAGCCAAAACCTTCTTCTCTGGTAAAGTGGCAAAAGCTACTTGTGCATCTTTAATCCTTCCGACCAAGGGCACCTCCTTACTCTCCATAGAATAGCAGGATCCATAAGTGTGTGTGAGAGTAAGACCCAAAGCATGAGCCACTTTGGTAGGCATTACATTATCTGATGCTCTGAATCTATGACATAGTTGCTGAGTTTATGGCCTGCTATAAGAAGAGTCACATAAAATGGTTTGATCTTCTCATTAGGTGAGGTGACTGTAGCTACAAGGTTGGGTTGGGGTGTAGAGGATGGAGTAGGAAAAAGGCCTTTAGAGGTGGTTTTGGAATGGGAATTGACAAAGTGAACCATTTTGGCAAAGGCTTTAGGATGAGTTTGATAATACTCAGCCTCTGAAATTTGAACCTTTGTCTTCTTAAGGTGATCAATGATATCAAAAGATCCTAGAGGTGGATGGGCTATCATCACTAGGAATCTTAGGCTTATCAGGTTTAGGAGTTGGAGAAGAAAAAGCTTTAGCAGTAGTATTAGGAAAAGAAGAATTAGTAGAACTCACCTTCTGTGTGGATGTAGTGGGAATAGGAGACCCTCTTCTTGCAACAATGGGGATAGTCGTGGGAGGATCCTTGGATCTCTTAGTGGGCTGTATCACTTTCTCTTTCTTATTTTTCTATTCTCCGAGTCATGACAACATATGATTCACTATTCATATCTGCTACTACTTCATCATAATCATCCTCTTCATCAACACCTTCAGTGGTGAAGAAATTAACTCGAGATCCCTCAAGTTCCTCCAGTTCTTCATCAGCCTCTTCTTTAGGTTCTTCACAATCTTCATTAATCTCCTCATCTTCAGGTTCTTCAACCTCACAAGTTGCATTAACAGGGACCTTGATGGGTGGCCCCTCAATTTCCAGCCTTGTCTGAGAGGAAGGTAAATGATTTCTAGGCTGAAAATTCCTCCTTGAAACATCTGCATAAGGAGCGTGCTGAGCCAATTGTTTCTTGATGGCAATGAGGTCATTTGCAAGCTTTTGTACTAATGGATCTGTATTAGCTCTAGGAGTAGAAGAAGAGGAAGAAGAAGCTCTAGATTTGGAAGGATCTCTTTTCAACTTACCAGACATAATCAAGTCATCTTCAATGCTAACAACTAATCTCTGATCCTCAGCCAATGTTGCAAGGTTGGCCCTTCTCAATGCGTAACTAACCTTAGGAAATTGAGCATTCAGGAAGAAACATTTTTGAATTTGATCTACAGTGAGAGTGGTGGGATTTTGTTAATCAACTTGTTGAATCTGGCCACAAATTCCCTCATGGGTTCTTGTGATTCTTTCTTTATTTGAGAAATTTGGGCCAACAAAGCATGCACATCCTCTGCAGGTTTGAAATGGTTCTCAAACCTTGTTCTCATCATGGTCCAACTGGTAATGGCCCCATAGGAAGGTGATAGAACCAATCCACTGCATTATCTTGCAAAGTTTCTACAAAAATCCTCACCGAGACATCTTCATGTTCAACTCGAGAACTCCACACGCAACTATGAAGGCTGCAATATGTTCATCAGGATGCACCTTGCCATCACCTCTGAACTTGGGGAAGTTCTTCTGTTACCCCTGGGTAACTCATGCAAAGGCTGAGGAAGGGAAGAGAGGCCCAACATGATGGCCCCAAGGTAATGAACTGCCATCCTTGGAAAGACTACTTGAAGAGGAATTGAAACACTAGCAAGAATCAAAGCATGAGAGATTAGGGCTGGGTTTCTCTTGAGGAATATACCACACGGGGGGTTCTATTTTCAACAGAGGAGTGCTTGTAGAATGAGTTCTTCTATTTCTTCTATTGAAGGAAGAGGGAAACCTTGCTGCTCCAAGAGCTGAAACTGAGAATCTTCAATACCAAGGGCCCTCCTGCCATGAGTAAACCATAGAGTCACCAGATCAAAGAATGATCAAGAAATTGTTCATAAAACTGGAATACGTTCAAAACGAATCCCCAGTAGAGTCACCAAAAATTGTTGGTTGTCAAATAAGGACTTTATTGAAAGCAACAGTCAGGGGAAAAAAGTCCCTCCTCTTTAATGGGAGAGGTTCCCTTATTAAAGGAAAAAACTTATTTACAAATGTACAACGTGTAGTTTTAATGAGGAACTCTAATATCATGAAAGTGTTATAATATAATCAGATCATCAATACAAAAGGATAGAAGAATTAAGGAGGAGGGGGTAGAAAAGCACTCTCAAGAAATATAGATAACAAAATAATTCTTTACGCATGCCAGAAGGGAATCATATAGAACAGAATCATTTGCATTTAAGACCATAGATGTTATTTCATAGACACAAAGTTCTAGAGATGACATCCATAAGAATACAAAGCTTCTTGAATTAAAACAGACTTAATGATTCAATAATTTTAAATGGATAGCAATGAAAGAACAAGAGTAGGTGGAAATAGAAAGAGAGATCCTTTTGTATTGATAACTTTTTACTCCTTTACACTTTCAAAAATAAATAGAGTTCCAGCCCCTAAAAATGGCGCAGAGAGCCCATTATATAACTTACAAATTAGTTACACTTGGTAACTATTTCTTTTAACTAAAATGTTAATTAAGGAAGTGCTTGACACAAGATCCTTAATTAATTACAATGAGCCTGATTTGAGAGAAAAAGGAGGAGAGGAGAAGCTAGAAGGGAAAATGTCCACTTATTGTTGAGGAGGGCCCACCGACTTGAGGATCCGTTGCCTGAATCTTTTCAATGCTTCAGCTATCTCTCTGCCTCGTGGGACTGATGTGTTGGTAGTGGCTTGAGACCAAGTACCTAGACATTTCTCCATGTCCTTATCAAACTCAGTATGTGCATGATATTCTTTATTAGCCTCTTCAATAGTAGATTGAAGAGAAAATCTCCTTTATCTTCTCTTTGGTAACCAATTCCTCCTTGAACAAGTTTTCTTTAACAAATGCCCTGAACTGAGTTTTAATTTCTTGGAGAGAGAAAGGAACACCTGAAGTTTCATCGTGAAGATGACAGTGAATATCTTTGAAGGTAGACACAACACAAGTTTTGAAGGCTTCTCCCTTTTGCCAACTGTTCCTCAACTCTCCCAAGGCTTCTTCCAGAACTTTTATTTTCCATTCCACACTGAAAACCCATGACTTTGACAAGTTGTCTTTGGCATCATCAAAACCTTATTGGCCATCAATATATTTTCATCATGCCTGTCCCATCAGGTGAAGATCCATGATGCAGCAACTACTCCAAAGCTTCAGCTCTTTGTCCATAGTTGCAATTGAGGAGGAGAGTTTTTGTTGCAGGTTGGCCACCTTCTCATTGAGTTTGAAAGGCCTCTACAATGAAATTCAAGCCTGCAATGATCATGTCATCAACCATGGCTTCCATAGCCCTCCCATAAGTGGAATACCTATGTATATCCTTGATGCTTTGAACTTCATCTTGACTAAGAATCATAGGGGTGGAAGGGCAGCCAGTGGAGTAGGATCCAAAACCTTGTCCTTAGCCAATAATGACTTGATGAAGCTAGAAAGAACTTGATTTTGTTCTTCCAGTTGTTCTATAGTTTGTTTACCCCTTTCTACTCTCTCAATAACCTTGGTTACTATTTCCTGGAGGTTATGCACCTCACTCTCAGGGGTAGATTCTCCCATTGGAATCCTAGAAAGCTCCAGATCAGAGGCTAATAGATCTTGTTCTGCCTTATCAACCTTAGGTTTTGCTACCTCTAGAAATTGTTGGCCCTTGAGCATCTATCACTATCCTTGAAGTTGTTTTAGCTCTCTTTGCTGGAGCAGGAGGAGTAGTGCCCAACAAGGCTGCCACAACATCAAAATTTGGCCCTGTCAATCAATCGAGAAGAAGGTTTTCTCTTCCTGTTGTTAACTAAGGGTTGCACCCATGCAAAAGTGGAGGAAGAAGAAGGAGGAGCAAGAGATCCAAGAGCAAGTGAACTCATGGCACTCAAAGTATTTACCACTATTGCTTCCTAGTAGAGATGTGAGTGAGGTATCTGGAGCTTCTTGAGCAGAGGAACCAGTGGCACTTGGAGGTTTAGTGCTAGGCACTTCCTTCTCTTTATCTATTGTAGCCTCTGAAGTTCCAGCAGGGTCTAGTGTTTCACTATCATCACTTTCACTAAGAACAATAACATTCTCTGGCCCTGAAGGTAGTTCTGAATGCCTTAGAAGGGGTCTTCCTCAATTGGCTCTTGTTTAACCTCTTTTACCTTCTTTTGGTACACTTGAGTAGAAGAAGAGAGGAGTGGATGATTCAGGTTCTTTATTTGAGGAAGGAGGAGGGGTTTGTGTAGGTACCTCCATGAGCTGGGTGTATGTGACTCCTTCCTAGGTGTTGAAGTATCTTTGGAGGAAGATCCACTTGGATTCTTCTTAAGCTCTCAAACTTTTCTATCAAACCAAACCTTGGTTCTTACAAGGACAGGGGCCAAAATCTCAACCAAGTCATCCTTCTCCTTCTTGTACCAGTCCAGATCTTCCAAGGGAGTATGCTTGATCAATGTCTCATATTCATAAGACAACAAGTCTTCATTATCATCTTGGAACCCTTCAAGAATTTGGTAGAGATTGAGCTCTGTATAAGCTGCAGAGAGAACCTGCCATAGTGCCTCCACCTTGCTTCAAAGTCATCTGCACAATCGGCCCAGTAGTCCTCAATATTTGACCTGTGATGATAATTAATTCGAGATTCAACTCAATGAACTTCTTCAAATCAAAATAGGTCCTAGGCCTGAAAAAGTGAACAATGATGGGAGCGAGGGCCCTTTCTATATTTTGAGCATCCAAGGCTATTTTGCATGTATAGTTACCCAAGGAAATAGGGAAATGTAGACCAGAGATCTTCTTGTCCCTGCAGGTTCTATGTAATTTATCCAATTTCCTGCACACTTCAATCAAAGCCATCTTGTCATTACAAAACATGGGGAGCTTGAGAGGTGTGTTCTCATAACCAGCTAGCCTGATATATGAAAACCTCCTAAACTGAATGAAGAAAGCCCCATACTTTTGCTATCAGGTTCATGGCTTCATCAGAAAATCTCTGGCCAGTATCACTTTCTAAAAGCCTCACAATATACATGGTAAAGGCATCATTCACCCTCCTGAAGTTGTGGTTGCTAGTTTCAAGGGTGAATTGAGGGCAAGTATGCATAAATGGGTTCATCCTTCTGACCCTCTATGTAAGTGAATCCAAACCACTGCCGGGATGCGTTGCTAGGGTATACATGAGATAGGAAGTCATATAGAACTTCTTAATCTATTGCACATTGGACAATTGCTCTGTCAAATTCATGCAAATGATTTCTACCCAATTTATACTCTGACTACCTTCGAGATGATGTTGATGAGCGGGCACATCCAAAAGTGAAATTCATTGGTAGAGGGTAGTCCCATGACATGAGCTAGTAAGATAATGAAATCAGACAACTCTTCATTGAAATCAGCTCTAAATAATGCCTTGGAAAGTCGGGATGCTCCCTTCTTAGGGTTCTTCAACCATGATTTTTCTATCCTCCTTATATTTATCACTGTCTGCTCGAATAGAGTCTGAGCTTGAGCCTGAGTGATAACAATGGAGTCCTCAACTTCTGGAATCCGTAGTGCAGCAGACAATGGTAGTAGCATCTAGTTTAGCAATCAGCTCCCCATGCACATTAGACAATTCCTTGGTGTCAGGGTTAAAGTGAGCCCCGCAGGCGAGCACGGTGTCGGCACATTGTACTGAGATTGGGAAACCCGTAGCATACGCAAGGCCACTATCATTGATCATTTGTGCCATGGGGAAGGATTAGGGCTAATCAATCTATTCCAGAAATCACCAAAATCAAGTGTCGAACCTCACTATCCCCGATATCGGGAACAGAGGACTCAAGCGGTGAAACGTGTTCTTGACCTTGGAATTTAATCTTCATATTTGCAATGTATAGAAAAACAACCTTCACAAATCAAATCACAATGAAAAATGCAAAGGGAATGGGAGCATGAGTAGATGGTCTTAATTGCAAGGATTTGAGTGAATGATAACAAGTGAGCAGTGTGCCAAATGCGTAGAGGGTAGTCCCATTAAATAGCCATTTAGGAGAGAGAAGGTCATAAATGCGCATTAAATTCATATATGCACCAACTCAAAAAGGAAAGAATCGGGAAGAGGCAAAAACGGCCAGATGGTCTTTGGTACATTTGGGACATGGGGACATGAAGACGCGATTGATCCCGACGCGCGATGATGGAAAAGTGGGCCAAATGCCAAATGAGCATAGATAGTTTAGAAACTTGGAAATGGAGGGATGAGAGGGATTTGAAGATGTGATGCTAATGACATGCGATGATGTGGGAAAAGTGGGGATAGAAGAGAGGGCACGAATGCTTTTGGGATAGATGGGACAAAAGTACGTGATAGACTCGATGTGGCCGATGTGGTGATCGGGGAATAAAAGCCCGAGTGAACTTGGAACAAATGGACCAAAAAGTTCCGACAGAACCGAAAGTTAAAAGATTTTGGGAAAGTGGCCGATCGGGGAACAGAAGGCCCAGTAGAACTTGGGACATACGGGACAAAAATGTCGACAGACCACAAATCACCAAAATGACTCCAAAAACGTGAATTTTCACTAACTCCTCAACTTTTCACTTCACTAGAACATCATAAAAGGGTGTTAACTCAAAATTTTCAATTTTTACTTCCTTGGCACACAAGGAACCAGATTTGACAGATTAGAGGAGGAAGTAGTTAGCACACGAGATGAGGAATGACTTACTGGCAAAGAATTGAATGGTGGAAATATTTGGAGAAATTTGCCTTTTGCATAATCGCCAACCTTTTTGTAAATCTAATTCTAGAGTCACGGTCAAGGTCATAACACACAATGGTGCTTTGAATGTTTCTGGTTTTGGGGGAAACTCTGTTGTAAATGAAGTATTATAAATTACATGAATTTTTCATGTAAATGGTTGGAGTGTTAGAGGTTGGGACTGATTTTTCTAAGAGAAAAGCTTGATAGAACCCGTCCTTCTGAGAAACCATATGAAGAAACATGTTTATCTCCTTTTTGTTAAATTTGATCATGTCAAGGTGGTTGTGAGTGTATAGCCATTGACAAGCTCTAAGATTGTTCTAGAAACTTTCCCTTGCTGATAAATTTAATCAAACTTGAGTTAATCTATGTTATTTTTGGGCAAAATTTGTGTTTGCTTCATTTTTGAATGTCTACAAGTAGTTTTCTTGTTCTCGTTGCAATCTTACATTGAAATCTTTATGAATCACACAAGATCTTATCCTTGTGATAGTTTGGTGGAATTTGCAATTTCATTTATCAGAAGAGCTTTCATTTGATAGTGAAATAAATAAATTTAAAATCAATGTGACTCCTAGCATGACTATAAGATTGTTTGTTAGCCTTTGAGGGTATCTTAGGCATGATGAAACAAAGGTTGATAATGTTTAGTTAAGTTTTCCAATTTGAGCCTTTATTTTGGATCCTTGAAGTTTGTGTGAAAAGTGTTGATCTGGGCCTCCATTGAAGCACATATTCTAGTTAAAGGAACATCCTAGCTATCCTGAAGCATTTTTTGTTCAAGCTCTCCATTTTTGTAAAATTTCTCAAGGATCTGGTGAATCAAGTTCATCTCTACCTCACCTCCCACCAAAAATTCATTTAAAAACAACCAATCATACCCATACTACCCCTGTTTGTCTTGTGTGTGTACAAATGCATAATCTCTATTACTAAAACATACAGAAGCAATCAAGTTTTCATTGTCTTTAGTAGCCTAAACCTTGCTTAGAAAATATCTCCATTATCTAGGGTGACAACTCGTGAGAGTTAGATTTTTTTGTATTGATCATGTTTTCTTCAAGGTCTTCTCAATAACTCTGTAACAAAGGACATCTCCATCTCCTCCACAAACAATAGGCTACAAAAGGGTCCTCTCACCCTAGTTGAAAGGAACAACCATAAAGCAGTGAGGATAGATCAAATCCTCTTAAGGGTGCTACCCATTTCTCCACATCTGAGTGACAAAGAGCAAGCTGCATTCCTTCCCGGCTACAAAACAATACACAACGTGCTCTGCTTGCCTCTAACCTTCCTGTCAAAACCATGATATTGCTCAGCCTTCTGAAGGAGAATCAATTTGGGTACCAACAAGACCACTAAGGGGCATGATATCTCGTCATTTTGTAAAGTTGAAAAAGAGAAAAAAAGTATTTATTTTACTCCTAAAGGAGATATATGGACAAAGTTTTTTTTCCTTTCTATTCTTCTACATGGTTTTTATTTCTTCTATTAATCTACCAAGGTTAAAGAAAGGACCATTTTCTCTTTCTATGTTCTAGTTTATTTGTTAAACTTCAAGGCCAAATCTCCTCAATTATAGTTTTATGATGTTTGGGTGAGTCAAATTGTCAATTAAAAATTTAATGAGAAGGAAGGGTAAAGGTAAATCAACACATCACATTTTTAATTCTAAGGAAACAAGGGACATTCAACATAGAAAACACATTATTAATTTTGTAAGAACTAGGAAACAATCAACCAACATGGATCACAACAATATTTCGAGATTTTTCCACTAATCACAAGTATCATAAAACATTCCTAGTGGGTTCTACAAGTCTCAAAAGAGGTTACAAGGAAATCCCATTAAGGGAACATAATTACTTTAACAATGTTTGTTGTTTTGGTGAAAACATTTTACTCACATGATAAGACAAGGAAAGTTTTCAAATCTACACCCATATTACCACAGGATACCACCAACCAAGAAATTGAAATGACAAGGAAAGATTTCAATTATAAGAACACCACATACTTACTAGAAAGCATCAAATGTAAGCAGAAAATCAACTATCTATTCAACATGGCTTTACGACCAAGAGTTACAGTTTTACAAGAAGAATCACATTATAAAATACCACCGAGATTAAATTATCAAGGTCTAATTATACTAACATCACCAGTGGCATGGTCCAAAAGACTCAAAGCATCCATAAGTGTCTCCATGTAACCCCAAGATTGATAGGTCAACGTGAGCAAAACAAACACACTTAATTAAACACACTCGAATGGGCTTAAATCTAATCATAATTACCAAGATGCATACAATCCACAAGTCAATACTTTTTATAATGAAACACAGAAATCATGATAAAACTTAGCATGCCATTGATGAAAGGTCCTACCAAACAACCATCTTTCCACTAATATCCATAGCCAGCCAAAAGCAATCCGATCCTAACATAATTCATCAGCCCACAATTAAACACCTCTACTCTGACGAGGTTCAAGCTCTTACCGGATTGTAAGAGAATCACCACCACCATTAATAGACTACCAACTAGAACGCACAACACAACAAACTCTCTATCTAGCAAGGTCAAGCAACGAAAAAGTCACTCTAAGATCCTAGACACACTCAAGGTTCCATGCATCTAAAACCAAGGCATAACTTTAAGCACCTAAGAGGACATTCAAAACACCTAGGGTGTACCCCCATATGAAAAAATGTCACAAGGAAAAATGTAGAACAAAATCAATAATATGCAAGTGAGAATCATGTAACATTTAGCTAAGTAGCCAACAGATAACGAGCTCTAAGTCACTAGTCAAAGTAAAATCCAAGAAATATTGGCGATCAAGGAAAGTGGCTAAGTAGCCACATTGCAAAGAATAAAAATTCTCGCAAAAATATAAATAACTAAAAGAGCCTCAGAGCTTCTCAAATCAATCATAAAATAAGATGTTGGTCCTTGATAAAATAACACAAGATTACAAATGTAAAGCACAAAAGTTAACACCACATTCACTCCACAACCCTTCATGGCCGCCAATAGGGGTACTCTACCTCAAGGTCAGTTCCAAGGACACATACGTAGGATTGGGTCATAAACAACACCCAGACTTAATGTCTACTCTCCCATATGGGTAACAAACTAAAATCGACAACTGACCATCTTTCCTAACCATTGAAGGAAGGAAGCTCTAAACAACTTTTAATTAACTCTTCCCGACCCCAGATCACAATCACTATTGTCCAACCACAAGAATCACACCATACAATTTATCATTCCAACCACTCCAATAAGGAAGGGTCTTAAAAGGGCTTAACGCATCATACAATTAAATCAAGATTTAGGACTTGTAAAACAACACATTTTCAAAGGGGAGCCAAGTTTCCACTACACTAGAAGTTCACAAAAATCAATTTAATTTGACATTCTTGGTTACCCAGGTTTAGAAAAATGCCACTAAGCAAGCACAACAATTTAAACAACTTATTATTTTATTATTATTTTAATTCGACTGTTCAGAGTAATGTAATATTTCTTCATACGTATTTTTTTCAATTTTCAAACAAGGTTGTTTTCTAGATTAAAAGTGTGTTAGGTTTACAGTTCATGTCTCAAGTTTTCTAGTGTGCCCAAGGGTCCAAGATTTAAACCCTGACTACGATACCAAGTGTAAGCAGTAGCTAAAACAACCCACTTGAGACCCAAGAAAAAAAATAGGATTAGTTAGGAAAAATTATGGAATAATTTTTCTTGTTTAAAAGTGTCTACAATTGATCCTACAAGACTGAAGTTAACAAAAACAAGTTTCAAGTTCAATTAAAATCAATATTTTATATTTTTCCCATTACAACAATTATTAAAGTTCTCAAGGTCAAAGCTTAGGTTAGAATAATCATTTAAAATTAAAAAGGGCAATTTCTCACTTACCCACTCCCAGAACTCTCTTAAAAGATTCAACCTTATTTTTCTCATAATTAATGCACTCAAAAATTCCTAAAAACACTCCCATTAGATAGGAAATTTCCTCCCCTTTTCGGTGATATAAATAAGTCCTCCTAACTCCTCATATTTCCCAAGTTATGGGCAGCGGGCCTTGGGAGGAAAATTTTCCCAAAGGCGGGCTTCATGGACCGGGGAAGAAACTTTTCCTTACCGCTCCCGGGTGAAAAGCACATTTCACCTCTGCATGTCCACATGCCCACGGTGGGGCTTCACACCCAAAAGGAAAATTTTGAACTTGGGGTCTACTAAGGACACATGTCCAAAATCCATGCCTAGGCAGGAAGGTGGGTCGCCGGAGGTAAAACATGATTTTTGACTTAATTTAAAAAGGGCGAAAAGGAACATTTCAGCCCGCTCTCTACCGACTTCTTTGAGATGTCACGTGATAACTAATGATTGGCTTCAATCCTAATGGGAAAAATTTTCCCAAGTGGGCGTGCGGGTCTGGGGGAGAATTTAGCACTTTTTCCCTTTAGGCGAAACATGAAGTTTACTCCTACGCCTCCGTCGACGCCCAAGGGGACCACATGTCAACTCCTTATTGGTCTGCGGGTCAGTGGGCTAGTAGGGATCATTGGGAAGGTTTGACCTTTGAAGTGCAAATTTTTAATTACTTTTTGTGCCTCCACCGTGGCATCGTAGAGCCATGTGGCAGCCATCCATTGGCTGCGGGTGGTGGGGCAATGGAGAAAACTTTTCCAAATTTACTTTTTGGACTTAGAAAATTTTCTACCAAATGGGAATATGTGGGCTTGTGGAGCCATGGGGAATTTTGTGAATTTTTCCAAAGTTCTCTAAGTCAAATTCGGGCCGCGGTTCGATTAACAAAATTTTCCCCTTAGCTAAATTTAAATTTTGAGCCCGAGATGAAGTAAAAACTTCAGAAGGTCATAAATTTTGACTGGGAACTCGGTTTTTGGCAAGCAAGGAATTTTGGAAAGATCTCGAAGTCCTCTTTGCAAAAGAAGCTTAAAATTTTAATTTTGATAAACTTTGAAGGGTCAATTTTAAGAAAATGATCTGCAGGCTTTCTAAAATGTGAACTGGACTTTTAACTTATAAATTTTGTTCAAATCGACATTATTTCTTTCACAACATGCCATATAGACCTGGGGAATTTCACTTGGGAGAATTGAGGATGGATTTCAAGGGTTAAATTGTTTGATTTAATATCAATTTGAAATTCCCAAAATTGATAGAAAAATGAATGTAAATTTTGACTATGCCCGATTTTGAAAAGTTTTATAAAATTTTCTTAAGTTGTAAAGTCTATTTAGGATCATTTTGGATCATACAAGTTCAATTTAATGTTTCATTTCATTTTCCAAGGTTGCAGGGTTGTTCTGTACATTTTTTATAAAAAGAATATTTGTTAGTTTGAAAATTATCTAACAGAGGTCTACAACTTCTAACTCGAATTGATCCATTTACATTCATCAAACTATAAAATATGAATACATTCTAAACCAATATTACAATGTTATATTTCCTTCAATCCAACAATGTGAAAAGAGAATGCAGTACCACTTTCTAAAATCAACATTTCAAATGAAGTAGAGTAATATGTTTTCTTCATACATGTTTCCTTTTTTTCAATTTTCCAACAGAGATTTCATACCGCATTTCAAACATAGATTTCCAATGAAAACAATATCATATGAACAAGGAAAACACTTCTATTAATTCAAAGGAAATATCTTACAACTTCTTTCCCATTTATTTTCAAAATACAACATACCAAATGCATATCTTTCTTTTCTGTTCATAGGACTGAATACAAGATATATTCTTCCATAATCAATTTCAACTTTCATAGCTAAAACAGAGTAGTCTTTCCAACACAATAATATACAAGATCATCCACTTCAAAGTGGGAAAAGGTTACAATAAGAAATAATCTCAACAAGGATTGTCAAACTTGTCTTTTTTTCTCTGCTCCAGAACAACAACATGAATATCCTCCATTTTCTTTATTTCAATTTGATCACAACAGAACAAGGGGAAAGGCAATGCTCTCCACCCAACCAAGACATCTAATGAAAAGGAGAATCCATCCTTCTTCATTGGCCCCCAAGCCCCAACCACATTGTAATAGAAGGTGTTTTTTCAACACATGGAAACAATGGGCTTCCATAACACAAAGACATATTTCTCATTCAAAACATAGTCCAAAATAAAGCGTAGTTTACAAACCACGAAAAAATGAAAACAATACTCAAATCTTCACCATGCAAGCCAAAGGAGCAAGAAACTATGGGTGATGTTGTTTATGCCTCCCAAGGGGAAAAGGGTATAACCACTGAGAACAAACCGCCAAAATACACACATCATATCAAATCCCCGACATGCCCTTATGCCTCCCAAAGTACCCCTTATTCCTCCCCTTTCCTTATGCCTCCCCAACCTCTTATGGCACCCCATAACGAGTAAAGAAATGCAAGTTTTTTCTTCATGTGGTGGAACCCAAATCCCAACTCCCTCCACACTTATACCTCCCCAAAACACTTATGCCTCCCAAAAAATACCCCATAGTCTTCTCCTACACCATTCCTATGCCATCTACCCAAACATCCAACAAATAAAATAGCACATTCAAACATTCTACCATTCACATATGCATAAAAATGAAAGGAGAACATTTCCAAGAGCTAAGCTCTTACCTCTCCATGATGGAGTTTGTTCCAAGTTCAAAACAACAAGCTCTCCAATGCAAAACAATCCAAGAGATCAACAATCAACAAGTATGCAACCATCTCCAACTTTCTCCCAATTTGCAAGAGCTCCCAAAAAAAAACCCCAAAGTAAGTCGCCAAAAATGAAGTGATAAAAGTGAAGCCCCCAAAACAAGGTAAGGAATTCAAATTTTATAGAAGAGGGAAGAGAAGAGGATGAGGTGGATCCATGTAGGATGCCACTTCACACATCCTCAACCCCAACACAAAAGTCAACTTCATTCTCCAATGCATATTAAATAGGTGGGTGAATAATATGACAGTTTACTTACACACTCCAACACAAGCCCACACTCCATAAGGACTGAAATTAAAAATATGTAAGAAAGTGCAATTACAACTTACAACTTGACTTACAAAAATGCATAATAAAGGCTAGATTTAGACTCTCCAACCATAGGTAAGGTTGGTATGCAATTTTAAGAGGTATGGGACAAGTTTAACTTGTCCCACAAGCCTCCAAAATCAGCCTCCAAGGACAAATTCGAATTTCAAAGAAGGTGGAGTGTTTCATACTCCAAAAATCAACTTACACATCACTTACAACACTTAATCCAAGAGCCATCAACTCTAATAAATGCAATCTTATGACCCATTTGATTACTTAATTTTAACAATATGATTACTCACAATATTGACACACAATTTAATTCAATAATGAAAAGGGAAAGCTCATCACTTAAAAAAACACATACAACATTAACAAAGGACCAATTAAAAGAAAAACATAAATCCCTTGGTCACATTCGAAGGTGATCCCCCCATGGGAATCCCTAGCAACAATCAAACACACACAACAAAACAAGTTTCCATGGTGTCCTTGTTGAATTCATCTAGAATTCCAATGTGGTTGGTCTCCAATCCCCGATGTGTGTTGTGATATATTTTTTTAAACCTACAAAACAAAAATACCTCCTTTGGCCTCGTGGCCATATCAGAACATCCAAAATATATATAATTATAATTCCAAAATCATCAATATATATATGAATCACAACAACATCCAGAAAATCAACAATATCATTTGCAATCTCATCAACAACTATATGATCATCACATTTAATTCAATTTTCTAGGTCTACTCAACATATCAAAATATCACATGTCCAAACAACATCCATAAATATAACCATGTCAACAGCATGTCAATATCCATATAAATGTCTCTAATAATCCACATGCATCATATATGAATCAAATTCAATAATAATCCATGATCTAACATCTAACACCATACTAAATCAAAACTATAATAATGTCCATAATATAGTCAATAGTATCAGGATCAATATCAAAAGTGTCGAAGGGAAGTGGGCACTCAATAGGTTTGGATGATGATGAGTCAAGTTGAAAATCTTCAAATACTAATTGAACCCACATCAAATCTCTACCTACACTAACGAGTGCTTTGTACTCACCTTAGTAGAAGACAATGAAAATGTACTCGAAGTTTTCTATCATATTAAAGTGCTCCTAAACCAAGAGTGAAAATATAACCTATTTATTTTCTAGAATCAATACATGAATCAATAGATCCTACCCAATATGAATCAAGTAAACCATGTTATCTCAAAGGTATTGATTTTGGATCAGACTTGCACAGGTAAAACACACAGAATAATTATATTATTTCTCTATATTCAATTCATACGGGATTAATACATACTTGAACAAGCTGCATGAACATACGGGAGATAGTTTCCTATTAAGTAGGAAACAACTCAACCACAAATCTATATATATGTGAGTTGTTATAACTCCCAAATAACTCACGTATATAATATAATAACCTGATATTATGAGTTTGTTTATTACAACTCATAATATATTACATAATATTATTCATCCAAATATATGAATAATGTGAGCACTATATAAGTATTCCTAACATTCCCACACACACTATCACCACAGCTTTGTGCGGCCCCATCGTTGGTGACTGACGAGAGGTCACTGAATGACCTCCAACCTTTTGTGCCTCCATCCTCTAGTTGCATGCTACTAACTCAGCAAGATGTGAACATGAAGCACATTTGTTTCCACATTGATTATTCTTTTCTTCCCTCCCGCAATGTGAAACACTTTATTTTTTTCGGACGTCGGGTAACACCGAAAATGCGTCGTGAGGAAATTTTTTTATTTTTTTACAATTGCCGACTTCGACTCTTTACAAAATGACTTAAAAATTTTAACTCTTTTGACGATAGATACCACTTTGACACTTTGGACTAAAATTTTAACAACCTTTGACCACAATGATGATATGTATAAACAACTCTTTATTTTGACAATGACACTATAACCTACAGACTATAAGACCGAAACAAACATTGATTTGACTTATTTAAGGAGCCCAAAACTAAGTAACAAACCCGTGGTAGGTACTAACAAGGAAGCTAACAAAAATAATTCCTAAAACAAACTATATTGAAGATTAAAAAAATAATCCTATCGACTTAATAATGCATGGATATAAACTTTTAATCTAGACAAACAATAATATAAAACTCAACTTTGCATGTAGACAAGGGCCGCCACGTGTTGGGTGTTGGTATGACACGTCACATCCAATACAATCTATTTTCCTTTTAATGCAAAAAATAGTCCATGGACTGTGCTGGCATGCGTGCACAACTACCAGAATTCTCCTCTTTGATCAAACACGCATGGCATGTGGCACATGGAGACGAAAAAGCTATCAAATGCATGTTATTCATGATTGCAAGAGCTGGAAATATCAAAATTTACCAGACATAGATAATACAGCTGCTTGTAGGAGAATGGACGAGCCAGTAAAGACTTCAGAAGTTTAACAAATCCGCAAGATTTGGATCTCCACGTTGAATCAGGTGGGCCAGCGATGTATGAATGGATGGCATCAAATCTTAAAACACATACATTGCACGCATGTTAAGAACTACTGTGTGGATCTCGCCTTATTGTTTATTATCTGCAACAAGTGGTGAGCTGAGCGTGAAGTCGTAGAATTAGAGGAGGTCGATTAGCAAATTTCCTGAGATCTTTCTACGCTGCAAGTGTAACAGTCTCCTTCCAACACTAAAATCTTCTCCAATTAGCTTGACACAAACCCGGTGGTGGAGGATGCTTGGATAAGCATATATTTGATGGATAACAATTATCAAACCGCCTCTAAGATACAACCAATAGTGAATTGGTTGATCCAATGCAATGAATAATAACTTTGAAATTTAGTCAGAAACAACCACGTAAACTTTAAAATTCATGTTTTTAATAGCAAACGCAAACCTCCAGCATATGCTGTGTGAATTGGACTGCACTGGATTCGACAAACAAGACAGGCAGAAACCTTGCAAATCAATGCATGTTTCCAATCATCAGGTCTGCGGCCAACTGATGGACTGCATCTTTCAATGGGAAATGACTCTCATTCGGACACAACCTCAGACCTCTGATCACTCTGATACCAAATATTGATTTTGGATCAGACTTGCATAGGTAAAACACACAGAATAATTATATTATTTCTCTATATTCAATTCATACGGGATTAATACATACTAAACAAGCTGCAAATATATAGGGAGATAGTTTCATATTAAGTAGGAAACAACTCAACCACAAATCTATATATATGTGAGTTGTTATAACTCCCAAACAACTCACGTATATAATCTAATAAACGATATTATGAGTTTGTTTATTACAACTCATAATATATTACATAATATTATTCATCCAAATATATGAATAATGTGAGCACTATATAAGTATTCCTAACAAAAGGCAATATATTTCTTATACATAATGCTAAAGTCAAAGTACTTTTAACATATCTAAGAACACACTAGATCTTGTCATTGTTTTCCATGTGGTTTATCTATGAAGTGAGAAAGATAACTTACTACAAAACATTAATATAGTCTAGTAGTAGTAAGATAAATCAATCTACCTACTAATTATTGATACACCATATCATTGACCAATGATGAATTGAGATTAGTTGATAGTTTTGTCTGAAATTCCATAGGTGTAGCTATTTGATTACAATCATACATTCTAAATTTTTCTAAAAAGGATTTTGAAATTATCATATTTTGTTTGGGATAAAAAAATTGTATAACCAAAATTGTAGTATTGCCAAAACTCCTCATCTAGACAATATTGAAGTAGTCCTAGATCAATCGTTTTAAAGACATAATAGATGTTATATTTAACCTATTTAATCAATTCATTACTACTTTTGGTGATGGAAATATTATTAACATAGACAACTAGAACCACTATTTCATCTCCAACCAACTTAACATAGATAGTAGATTTTGTATCACCTCTTTTAAAAATAGACTCTCTAAGATATTTATTTATTTTTAAATAACATACTCAAGGAGCCTACTTAAGTCCATACACGGAATTCACTAACCTAAAAACTAGATGCTCTTTCCCATGAATCTAATATACCTTATATGGCTATACCATGTACACTTCCTCTTTCAAGTATCCATTCATAAAAACACACTTTACATTGATATGATATACCTACCAGCCAAATTGAGCAACAATAGCAATAACCATTCTAAATGTTATTATTTTTTTCTATATAAGAAAACCTTTCTTCATAATCTATCCCCACTTCTTATGCATAATTATTTGAATAAAGAAGAGCTTTATACTTATCTACAAAACCATCTAACTTACATTTCACTTTTTAAATCCATTTGTAACCAATTGATTTAATGAAATTTAAATCTTAATAAGAGGACTAATATCAAATAAATATAGTAGTAACAAGCAAAATCTATCATGCAAGAGACAAGAAAGTGCAAGCAATAGTGAGATAAGGGCAACTTAGCTTATATGCAAAGTGATATGGGATGGAAACTAAGTGGAATAGGATGGATGAGGATTGAGTAAGATTTCTTCAGGAAGCTGGAATTTGAAACCCTCACAAACAAGACCTCCCAAATAAAGATAGGAATGCCCGAGTGGTAGTGTCTAAACTTTGCACTATTGTCCTTGCATATGTTCTATTTTTTATCTTTCAGGGCATGCTCTTATCTTCTTTCTTTTACTTTTGTTTGAATCCACTTCTCTTTAAAGTTTCAATGTTGCACATGAACATGTAAAACAAACCCTATCTATCTATACCAGGATCAAGAAAACATCAGATGAAATAAATAATGCATATGCTTGACTCAGACTAACCTCTACAGCCACCCAATGTTGATTTCCATTTAGCGTTCCACTACATTTGAGAATCTATGTAGTGTGTGTGTGTGTGTGTGTGTGTGTGTGTGTGTGTGTGTGTGTGTGTGTGTGTGTGTGTGTGTGTGTGTGTGTGTGTGTGTGTGTGTGTGTGTGTGTGTGTGTGTGATTGAATTATGTCCCTTGAATCTAGGTTTCCCTTGTTTCAATCACACTAAGATAGCAGACTATAACTAATTTTACCCAAAGATAAATGTGTGAGATGGAATTTAGAAATATACCCTCATATGCAATTAATAATGAATCCAAAATACAGTTCTTGAATATTGCTCTTCACCCAAGTAGTAGATAGTAAGTAATATCCCATGTTTTGTATCCCTAATAATAGTGAGTAAGTCATGTATATATATGATTCCCTTGTTTTAATTTCATCATTAACAACCAAAAAGGCCAACCCAAAGTGATAAGAAAGGTTTTATAAAAGATAACAAATGATGTGACATTTCAAATTTGAGAAATGGAGGGAAAAGGACATAATCACCCAAAGGGGATAATATGGCCTAAGCACGTATGTCCTCCAAGAGGTAGTGTCCAGGATGCTCAAAGGATAAAATAGAAAATACAGAGCTAGGTCACATGTTGTCCAATGTCCAAAAGTAAAGTAGCCATTTGAGAAAATTAAATAATAAGAGTATCAAAAGGATAAAGCAATGTAAAAGTAAAACAAGTGTTGTTAATGTTTATTTTTCTTACTTAGGAATCATGTGCATATAATAACATACTTAAAGGTGTGATGTAAATATCATGTGCATGATTTCATGTCTACATTTTCTCCCACTTTATGCTGGTGAATGAATATTTGGTAGCATAAAGTAGATACGAGGAGCGTATCTTGTGGAGAGTCAAAAGGAGTTATAATTGATAGCATGAGTGATGAGGATTTCACTCGATATTGTTTTGAATGGAGATTGTAGAATGTGCATCATGGAATCTATAAGAGGATAAGGATCTTAGGGTTGATCTCATGTGTGTAGAGGAAATGATATATGTTTTTTCCTTGAATATTTCCTTTGCCTAAGCATCTTGTGCTTGAGATTTCTTCTTGTTCCATTTGTGTGTTTCCTTTTGTTGGAGTAAGGTTGGACCTACAAAAGAAGATAAGTGTAGTCAATTCTCATGATAAATTAAATTGAAATCAAGGATATAATACACATGTATGTCATCGAGAAGATATATAATTGTTCATATATGTTTTTTTGTCTTGCAGGATGGTCGTATTATCTAAAATTACACCTCATGCAATTTTGAACAACTCATATAAGTTGGGACATAGAAAATTGTTCTCAAGAAAAGGTGTGGGGCACTAAGTCGGTCTTCCACAGAGTGTATAAAGTTAGTGTTTTGTGGGTTCTCCTAACCCGCCGTAAAAAAGGAATGAATGCTTGGAACTTAGGCATATTTTTAAAGATTTAGTTCTTGGTGGAGATTGTTAGTATTTCACGGCACTAGGGAAGTCAACCTTCCATGACATCAAATCACTCTCTCATGGGTTGAGGTAAGTCAAAGCAACATGAGATTCTACACACTAACGGAAAAGGTCAAAAATCAGCTATGGATAGAATCCGCGGAATGAAGGGTGAGAAGATAGTGCTTTGGGAATGGAAAAAACAATGTTACATGGAATTGGAAGAAATAGAATTCCATAGAGTTTTTCAATTAGGCATGAATAAAATTACATGGTCCATTGGGTAATGTCGCGATGTAGAATGAAAATGTGCCACATGGCGCCACACAATAAAGGTAATAAAGTTTGAAAGTGGGATGCCGTGAAACACCATCATAGTATTTAGAAGGCTTCCAATTGTAGCATTATAGGGGTCCTCAAGAGCTATGAAACAATGGAATGTAATCACAAATAAGTCTCATGAGAAAGGAAGAAAATAACTTCCTCGGAATAGGAGCGTCAAACGAAAAGCATGGAAACATTTAAGCGCCAAAAATAAAGGAAACTATGCTCATCACTCAAGGAATATGGAATTCCATGGAAAATCATGGATCAAAGTAGGTCTACGAGGCACAAGCAAAATCCACTTGTAATTTGGATATCAAACGAAAACCACCTCAACCATTGAAATTTAATGAAGTATGGCGTCGTCTTATGTAGTTTGATGCCATGTGATTGAACCAAGGAATCATGTTGTGGTAGTTGGCTCTTTTCAGATGGTGCCCATGCCTGTACTACAAGTCAACATTGCAAGAAATCATGGCCTCCATGTTTGTTCAACAAGATTTCAGGGATTGATATTGTAGCATGACGTTTTCCTTCCCTCTTCTCTTTCTCCCTCTTCCTCCCTCTTCCTCCACAAGTTGTATTAATATAAGTGCTCACGCATATTGTAAGGGTTCTCCTCCTATTTTCTTCTTCAAATATTTTTGAGTTTTCCTCTTGTGAACTCAAAAAGTTTTAGGCTTTCAACCTTTGAAACTTGTATATGAAGGTTCTCTTTCCTCGGCTTTATGTATAAACTATTAAGCACCAATTAATACAAATGTGGTTTCTTACTTTCCTTCAAGTGTAGTTTCTTTTTTAGATTAGATAACTTGATAAAAACTTTTTTCATTAATGTCATATACATTTGGTTCCATAGTTTAATGTTTGTTTTCTGGATTACTATTTTTTCAAATTACGAATGTTTATTACTTTAAACTTGGATAATGAGATTATTGGAAAGATATTTTCTTTTATTTCTTATACCATATAACCTTTGGATACTACTCTAATTTGATAAATACTTAATTAAAGTGAAAAAACAATAACCTTCGTCATTGATTTCATAAATGAAATCACAATACATATATGGGACCAAGTAAATATTCAATGGAATATCGAAGAAGGAGAATGATTCTCTTATCATATCTTTTGATTATCTTGTTGGGAATGGGAGTTTCCTTTAGTCAAACCAATCAATCTACTTTTCGAGACATTTGAAGAGCACAAGTTGGGTTGGAATCAGGCGCGGAATTTCAAATTATATATCCCTATCAAATCAAAATTTGTTAACAGCCTAGCTTTGTAAATAGTTGTATATTATAAAAAAACTTATAAATTTTTTTATGTTTTAAAAGAAAAATTAAGTTGTATATTTTTACAACTATTTAATTAATTATATGGTTTTCCAAATTTTTACCTCTCATTCCCTACTACTACCTAAAGTTTTTAGGTGTAAAATACAGTTAAAATCACCAAAAAAAACTGCCTCCAACCTGTCAATTTGCAGGCCTGGTTGGAATAAGATCAAAAAGTATCACATTCTTCAAGCTGAGAAAGAGAGTGATTATCCTATTATTAAGTCTGATGCTAAATAATAGGCGGACAGAGGGCATGATAATTTTAACTTTGCTAAAGATATAATGGAATCCATCCGTGGTACCATACAGAGGATTGAGAATCCGTAGGCGCTAGTATTTAAAGGTATGCGCTGATAGTAGATTGATCAAGATTATAAGGGGTTTTAAGGGAAGGGTGGAAGGTACAAATTATATTGTTCTATTTCCTACCCTTCTTCTTTTACTCCCTTGTTAGCACCCTTGCTTGGTGTCTGGTATATAAGATGCTCCAGTTTTGTGGGTGTAGAATCCCTTATGTTAGTAAAACCATTGATAATGTTTATTCTAAAAGGCTTCCAAGAAGGAAAATGAAGTTATCCTAGACGTGCTACAGAGACTTTTGTTTGAGTTGGCTAGTGAAGATTCTATTAAAAAATGTATATTCCCAGAATGTGAAGGGAATAGCTTGACTAGTTACATTTTCTAGTGTAGTTATCTTTTACATTTAATGTTGTATGGCCCATAAAAAGGACCACGCAGAAAATCCTAGATATCCAATACCTCCTAATATATGCAATAGGAGCGTAAGCCTTTGGGTCTTATTACATGTTCTTTTGAATGGGCATCCGCCTTTGTGGCTTGTGGGCTTTTCACTCTTCATTATGCTTTGTTAGATATTGGGCTTATCAGTTCAAACACGTACGTCTATGTATTTATATATATATAAACCTCTGTTTCCACCTCTTATAAATATATACACCTCTGTTCACACCTCTTACAAATAATAATTCCAATCATATCTATGTCCCTGTTGGGGCTTTCGCTGTTTTATGCTTTGTTAAATATTGGGTTTATCAGTTTAAACTCGTACATATATATAAACCTCTGTTTCCACCTCTTACAAATAATAATTCCAATCATATCTATATTCACAAATTCTGGCTACATAAGTAAATTGTAATGTAAATAATTTCACAAAAGAATAATTTACAGCAAAAAAGCATATCTTATCAGAGAACTAGATCCATTTCTATTATTAAAAACAACATAAATAGATGGGAAACTAGACTCCATTCATGGAACACCTTTACCAGTTCACAGATGACAGCAAACATTATTATATGTATTATCATTAAATTATTACAAATATGGTAACTGTGCTCACACTATAAAGGGTTGGGTTGAGTGCATGGATGGCCCCATCCCCATCCCCATCTATAGAAATAACAAGATCTAAGCAGCTACTCTCCTACCTCTTAAACTTATCTGATTTAATTGCCAATCTACAGAATAACATTAATTAACACCGAAAAATGTTAAATATATGTATTGAAGAGTTAACTGTATAAAGTGCTCAGATGCTACTGCTCATGTTGCAGCCATTACAATACTTTTGTTGTTGAAACATTTATATTATAAGTCCCTGCCCCCGTTGAATCCACAGAAACTTCAATGCAAGATAAGTCTTTCTTGAGATAATTCGATAGATGCTTGTGTCCCACGGTCGGATCTGGAAGCTGCAGAGATTCCATTTTCAATGGATCGAAAACTCTAAGCATTCCATTCTTGTTACTCGCATAAATCAAGAAATCTGTACATGAAGCTTTGACAAGCCAGGAGGAAGAATAATCTGATATTGAATTCTTGGCAGGCATTGCAAGAGCACATTCATCCATATTACGCTCCCTCCACTGTTTGCGAAAGTGGTGGGAAGAAATAAGTATGGTACGCCATGAATTACAGACACTCTGAAGTTGAAAGACTTTACGAGGTGGCAACCTGGACAAAATTTCGACCAGGATTTCCTCCGGAAGAAGTTCAAAATGATCTCGCAGTCTTCCGCTGCGTCTTTTGCTTGCAAGAACAGTCTTTGCTGAGTGTTTTGCAGCCATTACGATTTCCAGTCTTGCTCAGAAACCAATTTACAGTATGGTGTTTACAAATGTATATGATCTGAGTAACGGGGAAATTTATAAGAGACTTACTTGTATATTAAGCATTAGATTTATCTGTACCGTTTTTAATTTTCTAATTTGGGGAAGGAAAATTTATAAGAGACTTACGTGTATGTTACGCAATAGCTTTTAATAAGATTTTCCCCTCCTCTTTAAAGGATTGATATGATAATAGTACCAAAATAGACACGGGAGGATTAAAATACACTTCTAATTATAGAAAGACAAAGGAAAAAAATATGCCATTTTAAATACATTTTATCATTTATGATGACTAAATTTAAATAAAACATTTATTTTTAAAAATATATGACAAGACAAATCCTTATATTTGATGGAATTATTTATGTTATGCGCATGACATTAACATTTGTGTTAAGAGGTGGGTTATGTATTATTCACTTATTTGCCTTTCTTATATTTCTTAAAACTTTTAAAATAGCGTAGTACTTATTATTATATAGTTGACTTTTTTTTTAAAAAAAATCCCCATTACAATTTATTGGTTTATTTAATAAAAAATTATTTGTTAAAGTTTTTGATTTAATATAAATTACATCAATGGATTATAATGGGGTTATTCTCATATTGTTGTGTATTATTTGTTTATAAAACTATGTAGGATATTTAAAATTTCGACATTTCAAGTCATATATTGCACTCATCATCATCAAGAGTGAAGCACTAACTTGAAAATTTTAAATGAGATAATCAATCATAAATATGACAAGAAGGAAAATAAAAAGAAAAATAAGGTAAAGGGGATCGGTGTCGGCCAACAACATCAAGAAAATAATAACTCAAATAAATGATTAAACAAGGGTGGGGATGAGAGTTATTTATTAAATGACACAAAGAATAAAGAAACCATGGGTATTAATACCCTCTCTTAAAAGTTATAAAAATAAGGCTAAGGAACAATAAAAACAAAGGATTAAGAGTTTGATAAAAATAAAAATAACATAGGGTAATACAAACAATAAACCAAACAATGAAAGGGAGAGAGAAAATTCAACCGAGATGAAGGTGAGGAAATATGAAAAAGAATAAACATAAAAATAAAAATAAGGTGTGTCAAGGCCTTCATAACCTATGCAATAAAGATTTCCATGAGTTACTAAGATTACACCAAGCATCACGATTCATGTTGTTAGGGTTCTCTTCGATCTCCACAACCTCACAAAGTCTTCTCTCAATGTAGTGGCTCTTCATTGTAATTAATTTGCCAACATTTAGACATATGGAGTGCTTAGTGATATCCTCATGTTCTGCTAAGGTGGATTTTCTAACTCTTGAATGTTCCAAATTGTTACAATATTCTTTTAATCTTGTTTGTAGTGAGCATCCAGTCTTAGCCAATATATATTTTTCCAAAAGATCATGCGATATAACATACCCCTTTCCTTAGATGTGCATTGATGGGATCCTTATGATTTCTTAACATGCTTTTTTATAGCATTGATAGATTTGATGTAGTACGAATGCATTTTTTCTAAGAATTATTGAAAAAATTTAGACGTAATGATGCAAAGAAAATGATCAACATCTTACAACCAACAAGTTATAACGATTACTTTTCATCATCAATCAAAACCATACCATTTTCACTTTTTCTCAATAAGCAAAAACTTGATTTTCAACACTTGAGATACTATAAGCAATTGTTTCAAAGTTCAAGACTAATTTGAATAGTTTGAATTCGGCCATACCATCATGTTCCAATGCTTGAAAAGGTTTTAACACTTCAATTTCCCCAATCTCTCTCTAGACCTCAATTTTGCTACTAGCCCTCCAAAATGTATTTTTGATCGAAAAGACACAAACACATGATTCAAGATTCATTGTTAAACTTTTATGATACCCATTCCGCCCATTATGGACACTACAAAGTTTCATCACTCAAAGATCAACCAATTTTATATTATTCTCTCTCTACCATTTTTGCTTAGGTCTCTCAATTAGCCCTAGTTTCATACAAGTCTCTATAATATGAGAAAACTACAAACTTCCATGCAAAAGTAAAATATGTTCTAAATACCCATTCAATTTTAGGTGAATTTTATGAGCTATCTCCAACCAAAACCTCCCTAACTCCACTTTTCTCCTTGTAGGCTAATGTAATTAGGCCTAGGCTAGGGTTTTTGCAAGCTTCTTAGTGTTTTGAATCTTTAGCTCAATTTCAATCACTTAAACCTCTTAAATCACCTTAACCCAACTTGTTCAAGGTCTCCTCTCACCTTCTTTTCCCTTATATCATGATTCATGCTACTTTTCCACTTTTTTCCTTCTCAAGCTCCTACTTGTTATGGACATTTAATTGTTCCTATGCTCTTTTTGCCTTCCTTGGCTTGCGCATTGATTGAAAGATCTTATTACTCCATTCACCATTATCATAAATAATCTCACATTATATTTCATTTACTCATATACTTCCTATTGAGACATTCATTTCCCAATACTCACTTGCTCTTCTTAGTTCCTTTCTAGCTTATCACAGGACAAACTTATATTCACTTTGAATGAGACTATTCTTAAACTCTTGTCCTCACCTCATATGCTTTCTAAACTTACTAACTTGTTATTATAAGAACATTGAACAATAATTTACTCATAACCTAACACCACAAAACCCCATTGCTCCTAAAAGACCATGATCATTAAGTGCACAAATTGATTGTGTTTCACTTCATTTATAGTCATTCAATGACCTGCATATGCTTATATTTTTATGACACATTAATTCACTTGTACCCTTATTGACAAATCATCTTTCTTCTTATGAAATATTTTTAAAGAAAGATTAGTTCTTTTCTTAGTGTCGATCATATTACGGTCTCTTCTAGACATGGGCCTAATAATTACTTGGTCTCCACAACTTTCTTCGTCCCATAAAAATCCTAACAAGAATTTTCATTCTCCTAGGACTTCATTAACACCAACATAACCTCTCAAAGGTTCTCAAGATCTAGATTAAGTTAAGTCACTTTAATCAAATCTCTCCAAACTCCATAAAAACCTATGTCACAATCAAGACTATCATTACTAGTTCTTCGACTATCTAATTCCCTTTTCAAAGATCTTAAGGTTTTTTCCTTTCACCATGTTTGTATAGGACCTAATTCAATTCTCTCTTCATCTCAGATCACCATCTTAGAACTCCATATAGGTTTTTCTAATGTATTATATAGACTTTCTTTTTTTTCAACCCTACAGAACATGGTATGCTATATGGTGGAGAACACTTCTAAATTTTCCACTTTGTATTAGTCTTAAGAACTCTATTGATGACCCAATATATTCCATCCAAGATATGTTAATGACCTACCACCCTTCAACTTCATAAATACAAATTAATGTTGCAAACCCTCAATCAAGACACTAATTATAATGTACACAGTTTGTTTCTCAACCATCTATGCCTAATAAGACCATTCATCATTATAACATTTTTAGTGATTAGATTGCACAACTTGTTTCCATCATAAGATATCTTACTCACTTACAAAGTCTAACCTCTTTTCCTTACTCAAGTTTTCTTCAAACTCTCTCTCTCTCTCTCTCATGATTATGCTCATGATCATTATTAGTCCTTGAAGCCATGAAATATTCATTCACCTATAGCATATTAAAATAACCCTTTCAATTAATTGTAAACACAAATCTATTGTTCACTGCATAACACTACACAAAAACCATCATACATAATTTTGTCTAATTAAATAAGATTTCATTAATGAAACCATAAAAGTACATAGCTTCTAAGATCCTTCAGGGCTTTGAGAAATCTCCAACATAGCCTCATTTATCTTCCCTACACACTCATATCATCCTCGTCAATTTGAATAACTTCGTAATAATGGAAGATTGATAAGGTAGTTAAGGTCTAAACCATTAACTCACCTAGGAATAGTCTAACCAAGTGAGTTAAATCCATAGTAGAGTCCATGAGAACATGTCTTAGGTGGTGAAAAAGTCTCATGACCCCATCTAATGTCATTTATTACACTTTCACTAACACCTAGGCTTATGAACTACAAACTAGACAATTTGAAAATTCAAACTTGTGGTTTTGGAGGGAAACCACTTATTACAAGAAAAATGAGTCCAAATGGACTAATTACATCACAAAAACCTCCATATGGACTTAAAACACACCTAGATATCATAAAAACACCAAAATTTCCTATTTACAATGATGCTCCTGCATCATACTCCATAAGAGGAGAATTGAGCCCAGTTTTTGTTTTTCTTTCTTCCTCTTTCTCCAATTCTTTTGGTTCTTTGCATTTATTCCTCTTCTATTGCATTTGAACTCATCTTTATGTTTCTTAGCTTGCTTTTATCTTCTCCTTTCTTGCATGGTTCCTTGATTTCTTGCCTTTTCATTTTCTTGCTTCCTTATTTCTCTTTCTTCATCTTTGTCTTCTTCTTCATATGTCAATTGTATCTTCTCTTTAGTTTCATGGTTCTTATCATCTTCCTCATCATATCATTAGTCCATACGTGCACATACAAAACTAAAATCCATCTTATATTGTAAAAATAGAGGAGAATCGGTTGACACAAAATCACACACTTATTACTATTTACTATACCGTCAAGTATGTTATTTTATCTATTGATCTTGAGTAAGAAAAATATTCATTAATGGCACACTTCTTAGTCCACTTGCTTGTGTTGTTTGTTTCTATTAATTTTATCTCTCACACTTATCACTCATACACCCTATTATATTCAAGTCACAGGATCCTTGTCTCTCGGTCTTCACATTTTTCACGGTTGTTTTTGACACTAGCACCAGGCATTTCTATCCATCCTAGGTGCTCGTGACCTAGTTATTTTTTATCTTATTTTTGACATTTGAGGTTGTTTTGTTTTTTGTTTTTTGTTTTTTTTTTTTGTTTTTTGTTTTTTCACTCATATCTCGAGGTACTAGTCTGAATTTCGTGTCATTAGTATTGAAATTCAAGCAAGAGATACATACCATTATAAGGCCAAGTAATTTCTATCAAGGGTTTTCTATCTACATATCAAAGGGACTGCATTTTGGGCTTATTACTCTGCATACACACTACATAGGAAGGGGAAGTTAATTTTTCCATCCACACATTTTTATTTTATCTAGATATCATATGTTATCTCGACGTCAATGACATGATGTCAACCTAGGAGCACTATTACACATATAAGCACATAAAACTACATTGGGTATGAGATGTAGTGTAATGCTCAGTGATAAGATCACTCGTTTTACAGTTGGGGATAGTTTGACCCCTCACTTTACATCTTTATTTTTAAGGATTGATGTAGTTTGAGGGTTTTACATTAGGTAATTTGTGTTACAGATTTACATGTACCTCGCAAAATCCAAGTGCCACATACAACTAATAAAAATAAAACAAGTATGAAACCCTAACGATAGTGTCAAAACCAAATCTAAACCTTTTTGGCAAACTCCAACATCCCACGAGAGGACTAGGGTGCCTGCAAGCACCCTCGCCCTTGCCTTTTCCTAGATGCCTGTGTTGAGGCATTCCCAAAATATTTGCAAGAAGGTGAGCATGAAAATAATACGTCAAAAAGTCTTAGTATCACATATGTTTTAGACATCTACCACCTTTAAATAACCATTTTGAGAGATTTTAACTTCAAAATCACCTTAAACCCTCATTAGACCTTATAAAATCAAAGGATATCCTGTAGCTCATCATTTTGAATTCATAGTAAAATCATGCAATGCAACACATGTTTGTAGCCCAATCTCTAAAGCACATCTTCTCAAGGAAGACTCAAACACTTCATTCAATTTTGTGTCAAAGACACATCCTCAGACATGAAGTTCCATGTACATACTTGTTAAGGATAACATGAGAAATGTGGAAACAATACTGAAAGAGACCAACTTGATAGAGAAAATAAACTTTTACAACATTTGGGAAAAGACCTTTGACTTGACAATGTTACCATTCTTCGTGAAGCATAATGAGGTCAATGAACACCTTTAACACCTTTAGCACATATTCGACCATCTTGAGAACTTTAAACAATTTGTGCAATATAATTGATTTTTGAAACATATAAGGTCTAATGTGGACTTCACTGTCTAAACTCATTACTCAAAATTCCTTCATAAAGTTATAACCATTTCAATCCTTCACATATATATCTTACTTTGATGATCCTCAAACAATAGAAAACTCAAAGAAACTCCCTATTAATACTTAATTTAAGACCACTTTACATATCTCTATCTTTTAGGCTCAATGAATTAGGGAATGAAGTGAAACAGATACCAAAAAAAAATACAAAGACTTCTCACTATGTACTTCACTTTGAGTTATGACCACACATTGATACACCTTAAACTACATGGATGGAAAACATAACTTTTTTACTTCAACTATGAGGATGGATGAACATGCCTTTATTGTGCACTATACATTCTTCCAATATAGTGATGAAAACATAGTATTTTATAAGATTTCTTTTCCTATAAAACGCTTATCAAACCTATATATGCATATTTTCAAACTCTGAGCCCGCTATGTTCTTAAATTGCGAACATTTCCTTCATTATGACACTGAATTGGAATGAAATGGACCATAGAAACCACATTTTATCATTTGGAGGAAACTTTAAGACTTTTATTAAGCTTTCATACTCTCAAGAAGTTCAAAAGTCCATCATAAAAGTAAATCACTACATATAGGTCTATGATCATTTATTCAACAATAAACATTGTATATGATGCACTAAAATGCAAACACCACATATCCATGACCAACAACATCTTCAAGTGTTCATGAAAAGATAAAAAACCTTATTTCATGTATTGTAATATCTAAGAATCATTAAAACTTATTACACCATCTTCACACGACTTGATTTACACATACAACCAACTAGCCCTTGAAGAAATGAAAATCACATCTAGTTTTTGATGAATACACTTTCATGAAGAAACTTTACCTATTATGTATACCCATTTGGCCATAATATCACCTCCATAATCCTTGAAGCATAATCTTGAGATAATACTTCCCAGTTTGCACTTTCATCCTTTTCAATCATGTCTCTTACATCTTCGTAGTAAAAACTCAACACTATCAAAGATTCCCAAAGTTTTAGACATTTTTAGGGACTGAAACCACTATAATCTTGAAGTACACAATTTCTAGATGATTTTCACAAATTTTTATCTTTGACCTCCTCCATTTTCACCTTTAAATATAACTTTAGCTTTATCCGCTCAATAAGAACTTATAGGACCCAATCATGATAGAGATGCATCACAAATGCACAATGTTTTATTTTATGAACTCAAACTTGGCCATTAGCATTGTATCTCCACCTCCTACCATCCTAAACAACATTTGTATTTATTTGGAAGCATGAACATCATTTTCATACCCAAAATCACCTTGGTTTTTCCTTGAATTCACCTAATTTTGATCACACCACTGCCTCATACCACATTTGGAGTGATGGTATGATCAAGTCACCATATTGATGAATTATTACATATTAAAATATCAATTTAAAATCATTATTTAACATTGAAATCATGATAGGATCTCCATACTAATCAAATAACCATGAACATTTTGACTTAACAGACCTTAGATGACTAGACAGACCAAAAAATGACCTTGAGGACTTGGAAGGACAACTCAAACTTTGGTTTACAATTTGAGACCACTCCACAACTTCATAAATACCATAAAATATTAGATAATATTGATTCATGAACTAATTTCATACGACCAACCCATGATGTACTATTTTTGTCTAAGATAAAAGATCGTGAGACAACCTAGATCATATACACATCCATCAATATAACTACGACTCGGACCAAAAGAAGGAAGTTTTTCATGAATGAAAAGACACAAAAACCTCTCATGATACCTCATCACGACTCTTACACTCACTAATTCATCTCAGGTGACAATTTCACTATGACAATGCAAACCTAGACTCGTGAACAAAGACATGCACACTTGAAGAACAACAAGACTTGAATCTTGACATACACAACATGACTAACCATTTTGAACCATAAGTACATGCTAAATTATTTGAAGTGACATACCTTAACACCATGGAGAAGACACACATAGACCAAGACATCTCCCCCTCACTCCAATGCTTCATTTTAACCAATACACCTCTAAGAATCCTAGTAGAGGCATATGTCATCATGGAGGGGATAGATGAGAGACCTAAGAAGGTCTCAAGCCTTCTTTGGCTCCTTGATTGATTCATTCTTTTCTTATTCTTCATTTAACATAGTATAATCATCCTTTTTATCAATCACACCCTTGGGATCATCTTGAAAACTTTGGATAGCCTCTTCCTTCTTCTTGTACTCCTGGACTTGTGGCTTGGATCCTTGAGTCCCTTTATTCAATTGTCCTTGCATCAAAAAAACTTGCAATGTGCCCTATCTTGTGGCACCTAAAGCATTCCACCTATATTTTCTTGCACTCAATTTCCTTATGTCCAAAAACCATTGCAAGTAAAACAATATCCATTGAACTTGCTTACATACCTTTTAGTGTTTTATTTTCCATTTTTGTAATACTTTGCAAGATTTCCCTTTTCATGAAAAATGTAACATTCTACACCATATCTTTGACCTATATTTTTCTCCTTCTTTCCTTTAAATTCCTCTTCATTATCTCATTCAAAATTATTTCTCGACATTTTCCATTGCATTCATCCTTCTTCTCAAACTTAGAACTCGCACATACTAGCTTTATGTCTATAAACATGATACCATTAAATAATCCATACTTATATGCATTTGATTTTCTGATAGATGATCTTCCATGATATGGAAGCTTTGAATTCTCTCCCATGCATGTATTTATGCTATTATTATATCCTTGAGTATTCTTCCATAGTTTTCTCTCGATTTTTTTAATCCTAGACTTTTCTAAGCAACATATGCATTTTTTCCTAACATCTTATATAAACTATCTGAACTTTCATGAAAATATGATACCTTGCTTGTAATGGTAGATAACTCTTTCTTTAAATCCTCTTTCTTAGCCTCATGTTTGAGACACTCTTCTCTCTTAATCTTCAACTCAGCTAGGGACTCCTCAAGTTGAGTCTTTAAAACATTGATTACTTCCTCATGAGATACACACAATGCCTCCAACTTCTCTTCACAACATCAACAACATACTTTAAGTGGTAAATATCAACCATCTTGTCACCAAAGATCTCCCTCTAGCTTATTATGATACTTCCAAGGGCTTTCTCTAATACCAATTGTTGGAAGTGACAATGGATTTATAGGGGGTGAATCAATCCCGATAAAACCTTTTTTAGGAAATAAGAGATAAAATATGTGGAACAATCCCACATAGAATCGTAATAGTAGAAACTAATATGTAGAAAATATTACAAATATGAAATAAAAGTGTAGAAAATCAAAGAACACAATATAGAGACAATATTTAACATGGTTCACCCAATTTGGGCTATGTCCACCAATAATCACTTGCTTATATTTTATTACAAGCCACCAATCTCTCAATAAAATGTCTAGATCTATTTGAAGTTATGCTCAACAATCTCTCCTGGATTCACACTTGAAATCCCACACAATTGCAATAAAATGTCTCACCTATCAAAAGTACATTAATAAGAAACTCGCTTAAGAAACTTTATAATACCGTGGGTACCAAAACCATGGAACAAAACCTCCCCATAAACAAATGGGTCAAAAATTCTGCCCATATAAGAAAAGTGTGTTTCTTGAGATATCATGCACATTTTTAGATGCCAATTTTTTTCTCAGGGCTGTATCCCGAACCCCTGCTATCGAGGGTTGTTATCCCTAGACCCTTGCTGGGGCTCCGACTTCAGCCCGAACCCCTGGTAAGAAAACTATGGAGAGTGTATAGTACTTTTAGTGTACATTCTTCAACACTTCCACACATGAAAATAGGCTCCACAACATAACAATCTCCCACTTGGAGACTAATTTTCCTATAAGAAAGCTTCTTAACCCTTTCGAGTTATCCATGAAGACCAATCAAAGCTAAAAACAACTTCATTTTTTCCTTGTGACCACCTTGGTCATCATCTTTATAGGATTTTGACTTGTATGAATCTTCTCCAGCTTCAACTTCTCTTCCTCTAAAGTTGTCCTAATGAAATGGCACCTAAGTTGTATATGTTTCATCCTAGAGTGGAAAGTAGAGTTCTTAGCTAGGTGTATAGCACTCTAACTATCAATATGCAAATTCCCTTCCCCCGCTATACCCTAACTCCTAAATAAATTTTTTAACCAAATCATCTCTTTGTTTTCCTCTCGTGGCAACAACATACTCAACCTCTGTGGTTGACAAAGCCACAAGTTTTTGTAGTCTTCAAATCTAGGTCATTGTTGTCCCACCTACAGTGAAAATATAACTTGTTATGTTCCTCTTGTTTTCTACATCTCCATCCATATCTGAATCTACATAACCACTAAAATTGGTGTCCGATCCACTATAGCACAAAATTTTCCCCATGGTCCCTCTTAAGTAACAAAGGATCCACTTTACTACCTGCCATTGATCTTTACCTGGATCACTCATAAATCTACTCACAACTCCCATTGCATGGGAAATATTAGGCCTAGTACACACCATGGCATACATCAAACTGCCAACCATTGATAAGTAAGGTGACTTAGACATCTGGTTTCTCTCCGATATTTTTTATGACTCACCTCCTTTAATAACTTGAAATGGTCTACTAAAGGAGTCCCAACTGGTTTAGCATCCTGCATATTAAACCTCTCCAAGACCTTCTTAATGTAATCTTCCGAGATAAATTTAGCTTTTGTTCCTTCCTATCCTGGGGATATCCTCATACTAAGGATTTTTTGGCTTCCCTCAAATCCTTCATAACAAAGGAGTCACTTATTTGCTTCTTGAGTACTTTTATTTTCTACATGTTTTTTCCTTCAACCAACACATGTCATCCACATACGGCACATAGGATAATATAACTTCCATCCTGAAATTTCTTTGTATACATGTAATGGTCAAAATGACATCTAATATAACCTTGTTCCATCACTATCAAATTTATTATACCATTTACGTGGAGCTTGTTTCAATCCATACAAGATCTTCTTCAATTTGCACACCATCTCCTCCTTACCTTTGACCTCATATCCCTCTAGTTGTTGCATATATAGATCCTCCTCCAAATTACCATGGAGAAATGCAATATTTACATCTATCTTCTGTAAATGAAAGTATTATGTTGCCACTATTCAAAGAAAAGTTATAATAGAATCCATTTTTACCACAAGAGAAAAAATCTCATCAAAATCTATACCTATTTTTTGTACAAACCCTTGACCACCAACCGGTCCTTGTATCTTTTCTTGCCTCCTTCCTCTTTAACTCTGTACACCCACTTTTTTGCAATGCTCTTTTTCCTTTGGGTAGCTTCACCAAATCCCAAGTCTGGCTCTCCATGAGAGCTTGATGCTTCTCATCCATGGCTTGTACCCACTTCTTCCTGGTATCTACCTACATTGCTTCCTCAAAGCTCTCTAGCTCTCCACTATCAAGTGAGTAATAAATAATAGAGAGCAAGAGAAAAGCATTTAAGTTTCGTCCTTACCCTAGAAGACCTCCTCAATATACGAGTTTTGGGTTCTGTTGAGTAGGTTCCTAAACTGATTCATGTGTCACTTTGCCATTTGGAATATCCTCTACCACTACATATTATTTCTTGGATTCTTCCCTATTTTCATGTAATCTTGGTTTTTATACTTGAATTTCTCATTAAAGACCATATCCCTAGATCAAATGATATTCTTTTCCTTAATACTCCAACATTTATATCAAAAGTCATCACCACCATAACCAATTAAATTAAATTTCTCTCGATTTATCCTCTAGTTTGGTCTTATAATCCTTTTCTATATGGACAACCACCTCACATCCAAAGACCTACGAAATGAATAATCAAGTTTCTTACCATAGCAAGCCTTCTCGTATGCCTCCATCCAAGGCACTTAAGGGTCCTCTATTTATCAAGTACATAGTTGTACTCACCGCTTCTTCCCGAAAGGAAAGAGGCAATCCCGCATGTAACCTCATGCTCCTAGCACACTCCATTAATGTCATGTTCAACCTTTTAACACCCCATTCTCGCGTGCACTGAGTTCTTGGAACCGTATTTTTCCTATGGATTCCATTCTTAGAATAATAGTCATCAAAATCATTGTTGTAATATTCCCTCCATTATCTAACCTAAGAAATTTTAGCTTAAGACCTATTTCATTCTCTACCAAGGATTTCCATTTAACAAAAGTGTCAAATACATCATATTTATTTCTAATACAATATACCCAAACTTTCCTTGTTACATCATCAATAAAAGTGACATAATAATTTCAACCCCCAAGAGATGATACCTGAGCCCCCACACATCAAAATGTACCAGCTCTAACATACTCTCTTTATTTGTAGGTCCAACCTTGAGAAACCTCACTCACTTCTATTTCTCATATACACATTTCTCACAGAACTCTAAACATGTTTCTATATATCTAGGAAAATTCTTTTTATGATCTCTATGCCCTTATGGATCATGTGACAGAGCCTATAGTGCCACAATATTGTAACCGCATCTAAATCCAAAAGATTACAAGCATTAGTGTTATCAGTGGTTAAATACAAGGTTCCAACCTTCTTATCTCTTACTACCACAAGAGCACCTTTGGTAACCTTCCAAGAGTCTATTGTAAATATCACAAGATAACCATCACTTCCAAACCTGCCTCATCGATATCAAATTTCATTTTAATGTAGGCACATGTCGACATCCTTTAACATCCATATATTTCCATTCTACATATTAACCTGAACAAAAAAATTTCCAACTATGTTGTAAGTCTCATCATCACCAAGAAAAACATGCCCAAAATCCCCTTCAACATAATCAACAAAATAATTCCTATGTGGAGTAGATGGAAAGAATCCTTGAATATAAAACCCAAGACTTAGTAATATTATGCAAAGAAAGAATCAAGGTATCTGACATATATTACATGTTGCCACATTTACCTCCTTGTTTTCTTCCTATTGTTTCTTCTTATCCTGAAGCTCCCAACAATCCTTTTTTGCATGCGTAGACTTTCCACAGTGCCAGCATACCATCTTGCTTTTAGATTTTTACCTTGCCCAATCTTTCTATTTTCCACGACTTCCTCTATTCTTCAAGTATCCCTCTATTTTCCATCTGTCAAAGAATTATTTGAAGTAGAGGATTCCCCAGTGTTTTCTTCACATTTCCTTTCTTAGAATCACCCCTACAACATCCTCAAACTTCAACTTTGAGTTAGTTGGAACCACATTTCTTACCTTTATTACAAGCTATTCGAACTCTCGTAAAGAGAATAGAATTACTATATCCCTAAATTCTTCATCAAATTCTATTGAACGAAGCTAGCATATTCAAAACATATTAAAATAATTTAAATGATCAACTCTTTTGAACTATTCTCATACATCCTCATATTAAACAAATTTTTCATTAAAAATATCTTGTCATAGGTAAAGGGTTTTTCATATAACTTCCCTAATACATCCATCAATTATTTTGTAGTCTTTTCTTTTGAAACATTAAATAATACCAAAGATGCAATAAATATCCAGATTACTCCAAGTTTCTTCCTATCTAGCAAATCCCATTCTACATCCGTCATGATCGAGGGTTTTTCCCTTTCTCGACAATAGAAAAATGTAAAGATCCTTCGATAAAGGTAATATTCCATATACATCTTCTAAAGACTAACATTCTTCCCATTGAATCTATCAAACCTTGATCTTCCATCATCTCGACATAGCTCCCACTCAAGATAAAACTTTCCTTGTGATTTAACTCTTCAACAAACCAAACTAGGATCTAATACTAATTGTTAGGAACTAAGGGATCAAATATGCGTAACAATCCCACACGAATCACAGTAGTAGAAACTAATATGCAAAAATATTATAGATCTAAAATAAAAGTCCAGAAAATAAAAGAACACAATATAGAGATAGTATTTAACATGTTTCACCCAATTTGGGATATTTCCACTAAGAATCATTTGCTCGATTTTATCACAAGCCACCGTTCTCTCAATACAATACCCAAATATGTTTGGAGTTGTGCTCAAAAAAACTCTCCTAAATTCACACTTGAACTCACACACATCTGCAATACAATGTATCACCTATTAAAAGTACATGAATATGAAACTACTTAAGAAGCTTTCTAATACTTTGGGTACCAAAACCATGGGCCAAAACCACCCCATAAACCTATAGGTCAAAAATCCCACACATATGAGAAGAGCATGTTTCTCGAGATATCAAACACATTTGTCAAAGACAAAAATTTTAATCTCGGGGATTGCACCCCCAAACCCCCGCTATCGGGGCTACCACCCTTGGACACCCACTCGGGACCTAACTTGGCCCCGAACCCCGACAAGAAAAATGTGGAGAGTGTACAATACTTTTAGTGTACAGTCTTCAAAACTTCCACACATGAAAATAGGCTCCACAACACAACAAAATTTTCACTCTATACTTCAAACATAAAACACACATGTTCATGAAAAACATATATTAATGCATGATAATAACCAAATATACTTCACTTGAAACAACTCAATTCAAGGATCACAAGATATACACAAGATCTTTCTTTTTGATATTCAAAACATATCATAATGGATTTATGTCTTCAACAATAGTCAACAAGATACAATTAAGAGTTACCAATACAATTAACCTTGTCTCATGAATACACAAGAATATATTCCTCTTTGTAAATGAATTCAACTCAATATAAGACTTGAAAATACTTCAAAAATCTTGTAATGACATCAATATGTTATGAAATTAGCATTCGAAACATGACATCAAATCTTCCCTCTTACATCATCTAGTCATCA
Organism: Taxus wallichiana var. yunnanensis; assembly: GCA_018340775.1. Classification (NCBI taxonomy): domain Eukaryota; kingdom Viridiplantae; phylum Streptophyta; class Pinopsida; order Cupressales; family Taxaceae; genus Taxus; species Taxus wallichiana. The sequence goes on from CM031237.1 coordinate 163,694,997, forward strand.
AAGAAACTTCACCATCCTTTTCTTGGATCAAATACATCTCGTGAAAAGACCATAATATACTAACATAGAATGAAAATTATAGGGGTTTTATGCTAGGCCCAAGGGGGTTTGATTTGAAGCAAAATTTCTTCAAAAGAAGATAAAAGGGTTTGATTTGAGGATAAAAATTATTCAAAACATCACTTTTATAGCTTATCCTTCATTTAAATTCAAAATAGGTCAGTTTCCCTCCATTATCTTGATTATATAAACTCAAAAAAAAATCATATGAATCATTGTAACATATATAGGTCGGCCATACCAAAAACCTTCAATCGTGCACTAAAAATCCTCAAAATGCCATCACTAGAATGAGAAAAAATCTATCATCCAAAAAATATTTTTAGTCAAGATTTACAAACCACCACACATGAGTAATATGTCATTTACGCATCATCTATGGTATCTATTTTCATGAACCATTCAGATTATTTCATTTAATGGGCCCATTGGCTCATTTCCTTCACTAAACAATGTTACTAGAACAACCTGTTTTCATATTTGGGCCAAAAACACACCCAAGAACACCTAAACTGTGTCATGTGACCATGAAATGTAAATCATAGGAATTATACAACACATCTATGAAATATATAGCTCATGAAACATTCATTGTTTCATATCATAGAAATTTTACCCTTTACCAAATCAAGCTTCCCAATAAGCAGTTTTATAAATGCAACTGGTTTTCACCCTTTTGAAACTTTCAAAACCTAAAAATTATTAATTAGATTAAAAATTCATCCTTATTCACATTCTGGGTAATATCTATCATTACCCAATCCATTTAATTCACTAACCAACTCAATCTTTTATGCTGTTTTGTGCTATAAAAAAATTATTTCTTATCCGCAAAATGAAATGGAAACCTGATAAAAATTAATCATCATGAAACCAAAATTATACCAATGGAAATATATCTTAATCCTCTTTCCATAACATATTGTAACTCCTTCCAAATCCAAGTGAAAGGCCTTAAACCAAGCTGATCTCTGCAAACTACCTGAAACTGCCCAAAAATGCCCTTTAACTAGGCAACATAAATGAAGCATACTAGACCATTTAAATTCATCACCATGACCTAAAATAATTATTGAAATCATGAAAATATCAAATAATTTCCATGATTTCCATTTAGTTTACATATCCTTTAGATAATCTTGTCCCAAACTAAACATCTTCAGAAATTGACATGTTTGAGTGGGGTCCACTCATCACCATAAGCTCTATCATAACTTTTTACGGGAAAATGAGGTAGTACTATACATCATAAAATCACTAACAATAAAAACTATCCACTTAGGAAGTAAATCTTTCCTACGCTTTTGAGCTAGGGTTCCAAATTCATAATTAGGTTGTTTACCTTCTTAACATTCATTCATAAAAATATGATGATTAAATGACCTAATTATTTTTGTGAAATATTATATAATTGATTTACAAACATACTTGGATTCCAAATGTCCCATGTAAAGCACACAATTCAAGGTGAGCATTAGAAGGTGCAATTCGAGATGGAAATGCCCTTCTTCTTGACCCTATTTCACCAAAATTGGCATAACCTCGCAAAATATTCTTCAAAATGATTCCAAATTTTTATCACACCTCAAGGATACCCATATACATCATATTTAATCATTTACATATCACAGATAGCTCTCCATCTATCTATCCTATCTCATTTACATAGCTATCCCTTAGGATTTTACACTGTAAAGACTAGGGTCAACTGACACAACCTCATAACATATCATATAAACACTCCAAAAGGTATTAAAATAAATGTTACATAATAAATAAACATCCTACATGCATCCATGAGCTCATATATCCTGAAACTCAATATCATGCATTCTAACAACCATACCTGGTCCAAATGAGCACCTGAAACATGGTCATTGACATGTATCTTCACCCTGAGACTCATGTGAGTGCACAAGAACTCATAAAAAAAAGTTTTCCATCATGAAACAATGCTTCTAAAGCTACCAAGAATCTCATACCACCATACACTATCACCTAGGCTAGCTAGGTCACCTGAATAGGCTTGCAAGAACAAGATATCCTTCATGAAACACATGATATCACCATGAACACATATGAATCATCATTTCATCATCATCCTCTACATGCTCTAACCCTACTCCATCATCCACTTTGTTATTAACGAGGTTTTTCATCAACGAAAACACATATACAACAACATGCCAACAGACATGAGATCATAAAAACTCGCTCTTGGGGTGAGATCTCCCTAAAACCTCAACTTTAGACAATAAGAAACTAAATTTAAGTAGCATGTCCAAAGTAATAGGAAAATTTCTATACTTACTCTCTCATACATCATATGCACACTTTCCTATACACTCGTTTACTCGCTTATACATACATTACTCTAATTTTAAATATACATAACTTTGACTGCTTTCTCACTCTTATTTTGCAGGTCCATCCTTAATAAACATAAATAATCATCTCACATAAAAAGAACAAGCTCCAATAGCACACTACTATTCATAAACCTCACCCCTATTGTCTACTTCCATTTCAGTCTACATTCTTCACATCACAACCACTTCACTTTGTTCACTTGTCCACTCGACATGATATCACTACACTCTTCTCTACAAGATAACAAGGTACACATATTCTATCTAATTTATTATATTAAGTATTTACTCAACAAAATAAAGTGGGGAAAATGTAGACACAAAATCTATGCACTTCGGTACATTTCTAGGTCCTAAAGAATACTAATGTCTACATAATTCCTAAGAAAGAAAACTAGTGATTGACAACATCTTTTGGGCCTTTTGATTTATCTCTTACCTTTTTCTAGACTTACACACCTTACAACCCTTTCAGAATTGGGCATATTTATCTTCTATGGCCTTAGACACTAATGCCTAGTTAGGATAGAAGCACCTAAGTGCTCTTGTCCCTATTGAGAACTTCTGACCTTTTTTATCATTTTCTTGTTGTTTTGGATCTCTTTTACTTCTTAGGAATTTTTTTAATACTCTAGTTCACCTTCCAGCTTGTCAATTATGAAATTAAATAAAAGGAATCATATATATACTTATTTATTGCTCTCAAATAACAAGACAATAACTAAGCATTATCTAATATCACCCGAAATTACATCCAAAGGAACAAGAAAATTTCAAAGGCATCCATCTAGGACATCCACAAAAGAGACATAGATCGCATCACTCTGCATACACAAAAAATGGGGGAAGTTCATTCACTTCATCTCACAAATTTGCATACTTGGAGAATTCTAAATCTAGCTTGCTATCATGGTGCAATTTTCACAAGGGCAACAAAGGGATCATTACACACATACACACATAACTACATGGAGTCTGAGATTTAGTATAAGTGCTCATTCATAATATCACTCTTTTGGTGACCAATAGGGTCAGTATGACACCACATTATTCATCTTGCTTATTAGGTTTCATGTGGTTTGTGGGCATGTGCAACTAGCTATCTAATTTTTAGGTTACATGTATGACCAAAAACATTGGAGAAAAACCATAGCGACAAAGAAGGACCAACAAAAAGATATTCCAGCCTAGAAAAGGACAAAACATGAGCACCTGAGTGGACACTAGTGTCCATATCAGTCACTAGTGCCTAGGTGCTTGGCCATGTACATATTTGAGCTTCATAACCTCCAAGTAAGTCTTGATGACACTCTTTCTAGTCTATTCTAGTAGTTCCTCAACCCTAGATCACTCAAAAATCAGCTAATTCATATCCTCTCTCTAGTGCTTAAGGTTTCATATTGTATATGGTTATTGTTTGTGTGAAATCATAGCACCCCCAAATGAGTTTTGGATCTCGCTTTTCTAAGGCAGGCGGTGTCATTTGGTGTGATTGCATAACATTGAACTTTTCTTAAGGTGTGGAACCTTGCAAAAATGGAAAAGCTCTCCAGATTAAAGGTTGGTTCCTTATCCTCTGTTTAGGTGCATACATAAATATTTGCAGAGGATCTATTTCTACACCTAATCTAAAACTTTCCAAGGAGACAGGGATAAAATTGTATAAGAAATAAGAAATAACTAAACTACTAGGTGATGCACCAAAGGAATGATGAACACTTATTTTACCAATAGACAAAAACCAACAAAATGCATACAATAAACAAGCATAGATAGCCAGATCTGTAATGGGAGACCAAATGAAAGAAAAAGAGACAAGAAAGGATCTAAGATTGATCACATATGTGTTTTATTACTCTGTGGATTGATACAGTTCATTACAAACTAGCCAAAAGGAAAAAAATGTATTACAATTTTTATGGAAGGCTTGAACCCCACAAATCCTTTTGATAGAAGGAGAAGGGAGCCTGCAAAACAAAGAATATCCAACCCTTTACAATGAATCCTGCCCCCATATTTATAGATTTGATCAGAGAGAAGAAAGAGAGAGGGAAACAAGAAAAATAGGTTGAAATTCAACCACTATTGTTAATGCTTCTGATAAAATATACCTCAAATCCATCTTTACTACATGAATCCTTGATTCGGCACCTTGAAAGAAGAGGAAACAGTGGAAACAAATCGAATTCATTCGGGTTGTTGAGACAGATGGATCCTGTATTAAAATATTGAAGTTGTTTCTCCATTTTACTCCCACCTAACATCATCAAAATTAAAGTTTCAGACCCCCATGGCATAGATGAGGTCGAGATCTTTCCAATGGTGTCAAATTTGTAATATTTTGAGCCCGATTCGAAAGATATGCCCCTTGAAGTTTGCATCGGTTCTGCATACAAATGGGTGGGAAACCAATTTGAAAAATATGCCCTTCTTTAATATGGGACATGTGGTAGCAGCATTAGGGAAAAATCAGGTTTGCGGGCTCGAATTTATCTTTTCCCCTTTTTTCGTGAGAATCACAAAATCCAGAAAATTCACGTGGCCCCACTACTCCACTTGGACACATGGCACCCTTTGGTTGGCTAAGGAGGTGTGATCCAATATTTTCCTTTGTGCCTTTTTTTCAAAAGGAAAATTTTCACCTTTTCCTCCAACTCCCCACTTTGGTTTGACTCGGGTGCAAACGCTGAATTTTTCCTCTTGGTGGAGTCACGGCCCATTTTACAAATTTTACACCATTTGGGGTAAGGGGCAAAAAAATTAACGTTTTCCCCGACGACCGCTTTGACTGGGACACGTGGCAAAATGTGCTTGCTTGCAAACCCGACCCAAAGTTTGCCTTTAGAGGAGTGTTGAGTTGACACTTGTCGGCCTCACTGATCTATGGACTTTTCAACAGTCCCTCTTACTTTTAGATTTTGGGATACATGATGGGAGCTCGCGCTCATTTGGGTCTTTGCTTGGGACCAACTCTGGAGAGGCTTCAGGCTGACACTTGGCACTCTCCGCTTGCACATTTATACTTAGCCAATTTTTGAGACCCGCCCTATCCACCTTTGACCCTGTTTGACCATTTGACCTTGTCTCCATTCGGCCTAGGACATGTGGAGATGTGGTGCTTGTTTGAGTCTCTCTCTTTGGATTCATCTTTGGAGGAGCATCGTTAGACATGTGGCTCTCTCCGCTAGCTCTTCCATAGTCAATTTTAGACTCTTTCTCAAATTGTTTCGAGCCCGAAAACTTTGAATCCTCATTTTTCCTCCCTTCTCACTCTTGGCCTTCTTGTGGCATTGCTCCTTCTTCTCTTGCCTCTGCAATTTTTTTATTGAGTCTACGGAGCTTCGTAAAATAGATTTAGGACATGAAACAGCTTGACAAAGTTGTTTCCTTCTTGCATAGGGTCATTTCTTCTCTCTCAGCCTCCGTAACTCCATTTTGAGTCTTTCTACTACCTATTCATAGGATCTGAACATGATTTCTCAGGTTCTTTCTCTATGGGGTCATGGCCGATCCAATATTCTACCCGAGGGTGATATATGGATAAAAATTTGGTGACTCACATGGGTATCTTCCTGCTAGATGAATTATCAGTATGGCCCTTTTTGCATCCATTGGGCATGGAGTCGAGGACATCGGTCGATGTAGATTCTACCTCGACTCATGAGCATGAATGTTTAGCACTCTCAATTTTATAAGAAATCTCGAAACAAAAATTTCGAGAGTAGAAAATTATTTTGACCCAAGGTTCATCGCACTCTCTCGAATGGGTGATTAAGAGCAACAAAACAACACCACGACTATATATAAAATTGAAAATCATACATGTTCCAAGTAGAACATGTAGAGCGTGCAAAGCACTTAGGAGAAAAGCAACCTAGACTATAACAAGACAATGTGCACAAGCACTTAGAGGAAAAGAAACTAAGCTAATATGTACAAGGTGAGAACTTTCCTATTAGTATCAGTGCTTAAGATAGATCCCATTCACTGGAATCTACAACTCCTCACCATCCAATGTAGATAATTGGAAAGCATTGCTACTTTTACATTTTATGACCATGTAAGGGCTGCTCCAAATGGCATCAAACTTGGAGTGTCTCCCTGGTTTTTCTCGATCTACATCCCATTTCAACACCAGGTCTCCTTCCTAGAAGGTCCTTGTTCTTGCCTTCTTGTCAAAGCATCTTTTAATGGAGGCCTGGTTCTTCTCAATTGTTTGGAGTGCATGTTCTCTAGTTTCTTCCAACTCCATCATTTCTACATACCTAGCCTCCATTGGTTCAAAATCAGACATCTCCAGCTGTCTCATGAGTTCCAATGTTGGCAACTCTAATGATATAGGAAACACTGCCTCTTTCCCATAGACAAGCTTGAATGGGGAGCTTCCTGTGGATCTTTTGGGTGTTATTCTATCATCTCATAAGGTCATTTTGAGCTTGTGTGTGCAGGTCCTCTCGATTCTCATGAAGATTTCTTCGAAGATCTTTAGCGAGTTCTTGTTTGTAGACTCAGCCTGACCATTACCTTGAGGGTAATAGTTTGATGAGGTGCTCAAGTAAATCCCATTCTTGACTGCTCATTTCGCGTGACCTTGGAACCTATGAAGGCTAATGTATTATCGATATAATGGTATTTGGTACCCCAAATCTGGTCACTAATCCTTCATATAAATCTAGTATGCTAGATTCATTTGCCTCTTTGAGTGCCACTACTTCAGTCCACTTGGTGAAATAATCAGTTGCTGTCAAAATCCATTTGTGGCCTTGGCTTGAATTCAGATTGATGACTCCAATGAATTCAATCCCCATTGCATGAAAGGTTGATCAATTGAAATTGGGTGCAATGGAAGTGTTGCTAGCTTTTCTTTTCCCTTGAAGAATGCACAATTCTTACACCTTTTAATCCATGCATAGTAGTCACTAAACACTCTGGGACAATAATATCCTGATTTCAAGATTTTGAGTGTTGTCACCTTTGGAGAAAAATGACCTCCAACTGTCTCAACATGGAATTCTTGTAACACTCTTTCAACTTGATTTGTCCCAATGCATCTTAGAAGAACACCATTGATGTCCCTTTTAAACAAGACACCATCAATGAAAACATATGGGATGGCTTGGAGTCTTAAATGCCTTCTTTTTGCTTTACTCATCTAATGAGGACACAAGCCCATTTGAAGGAAGTGCACCATGTCTTGAGTCCAACAAGGGGCAAGTACATAAGCATCTTCTTCTTCTTGACTATTTTTGGAACAAAACAACCTCTTTTTCACTTGTTTGCTCCTTCTTGCTGACTTGAGGATAGTTGTTCACACAACCCCTTACCATGGACCAGCTTACTGACCTTGATGTCAATGTCATACTCCATGACACGAGTGATCCATCCTGCTCTTTTTCATTCAGATCCTTACTGAGAAGGAAATCCTTAACTCTTGCATGGGAGACTAATAATTGGATCTTATTTTTGAAACCAGATGTTTGAACTTTTTAGTCCCCGATCACTTTGCCAAGACCTTCTTTTCAATGAAGGAATATCTTACTTCATAGTCCTCCAGACCTTGACTGAAAAAGGAAATTGGTTGTTTCTATTTCTTCTTTGTTCTGCTGAACTAAGATTACAGAAATGGTGTCACTGCCACCAAAGGCATATAGTATAAAATCCTTGGAGAAATCTGGATTCACAAGAGTGGGGGATTGTGATATAACTTCTTTGATAGCTTCAAATCTTTCCTTTCCTTTAGCTTTCCATCTGAATGCTAAGCTTTTCCTCAACATCAATGTTTTTGGCTTAACAAAGGTGGCAAAGTTTGGGAAAAACCTTCAAACAAAGTTGATCTTCCCCAAGAAGCTTTGAAGAGCTTTCTTTTGGCTTGGCAATGGCAGTGCTCTTATTGCTTCAACTCTCTCTGGTTCAATCACCAGAGCCTCCTTAGACACAATATGGCCTAAAATCCTTCCCTCATGGGCCAAGAATATGCATTTTTTAGAGTTCAAAGATACCCCAAATCTCCTACATCTTTGAAACACTTGCCTTAGGTGAAAAAGGTGCTCTTCTGCATTTTTGGAGAACATAGTGATGTCATCCAAATAGATCAGCACTATTTTATTAATTATCCCTTTGAATTCCATATCCATCGCCCTTTAACATGTGGCACCAACATTAGACAATCCAAATGGAATTTTTCTGTAAGCATAGGTGCCCCATTTAGTGGTGAAGGTTGTTTTGAATTGATCATCTTCTTTCACCATGATCTGGTTGTATCTTGAGTATCCATCTAAGAGAGAGAATCTCTCTGACCCAGACACCACTTACAAGATCTGCTCCATTGAAGGGAGTGGATAATGATCTTTGAGAGAAGCTCTGTTCAAATCTCGAAAGTCTACACATAACCTGATTTCTCCATTATTTTTCCTGATTAGGACCATATTAGCAACCCAACTTGAATGTTTGACTAGAAATATTATACTTGCCTCTATCAACTTGTTCAACTCTTTCTTCATCAGAGGCTCAATATGTGGATTGACTAGTCTCTGCTTCTTCCTGATGGGCTTGGAAGTTGTATCTAGTTCAAATTATTGTTGTGCTAGCTTCGGATTAAACCCTCTTAGGTACTCATAACTCCAAGCAAACACATTAGCAAACTCTTGGAAAAGTTGTATGAATTCATACCTTTCTTGCTTGGTGGCCACTTTGCCAATTTGAAGTGTTTTGTCTTCTCCAACTGGGATTGACTTTGAATCTTCTCCTTTGATCTGCATGTTAGCCTTCTCCTTTCTGAACTAATCATTAGGATTGAAAATGGATTCTAGTGTCACTAAGCCCTTGGGAAGCTTGTTTATATGTAGTTGTACTATCTGATTCCCGTAGTGTTGTTCTAATCTACTTGATTATTAGCTGAGAATTAAGCTTCTTCTTACAGAAAATTAATGATCTATTGATCATTCTCGAACACTTTCCAACATGTGTTGTTATCTGGCACTACTGGTCTCACAACCACATGGATATGTGGTTGTCCTTTGTCTCTCTTGATGTTGTCCACCACATCAAATGCTGCTCCAACTACTGCAAGTTTATCAACAGCTTCATTCTCTTTCCTGGGTATGGACACAATGTTGAAAGCTTTAAAATCCTCCATGAGATCCCATACTCTACTCTTATAGTTCTTGAGCATGTCATTCTTGACAACATTAAGTCCTCTGACTTGATTGCAACAGTTCACTATCTGTCACCAAACACTTACAAATTCTTGATTCCTAGCTTCCTTACCTAATGAAGACCATGGACTAAAGCCTCATATTCAGCAAAGTATTATTTGAACAAGAAAACTAGAATCTAAAGGCTGAATAATATTTCATACCTTTATGGGACACAATCATAGCTCCTCCTCCAGCTCCCTATCTACTCCTTGATCCATCAAATAATAATTTTCATACCTCATTATCATCTTTATGTTCTCACTTAATTAGGGTAGGAAGAGGATGATTCTCTTCATGTAGACATTAGACACCTAGCTCAAATTCTTATACCTCCTTATAAGGGTCAAAAGCATGTCTCTTGTTAGCCCATTCATCTAGAGTCAAGTTTGGAATGCATCCCACCTTGGTATCTTCTTCATCGAGTGTTTAGGAGGTCTTCTTGATCAAAAGCTAGGAGTTGGCATTGATTGGGCTAGGCACATAAGATTCAATATGGTAATCGATAATGGGCTCAGATCTTTGGTGGCCTTCACCCCATACCTTTTCTCAAGAGCATATGTGAGAAATCAGCATGAGACAGATAGCCTCAATTTTGGTTGTGAAGTCCTTGGACAAACACAAAGTAAAATGTGGTGGCAAGTCTATGACTGACACATTCTGCAATATAGTCACATTGGGGTAGGCATGCAGAGTGAGGCTCAGATCTTTGATGATTCCAATAGTTGTCATTGTTGTCCCATCTAATTGTACTACTCCCCTAGAGATGAATTCATATTGGAGACCCAGTTGATCAACTATTTTCTTGGGCATTACAGAACTACTTGCCCCAGAATCAATCATACAATTATGCACCAACTTGTCCCCAATAATCAATGAAACATAGAAAGGGGAGGTCTCAAGTTCTTACCTTGTTGTTCTCATGGTTTCTCCTAGGTTGAGCTGAATTGTTGAGCACCCTATCTTGTTGATTAGGGGCTGATTTGAGCTTGACCAATTTTGTATGGCAGGCAACTGCAATAGATCCCTTTGCCCCTGGAATGGCCAAGTGACTCCCATAGTGAAATTTTCACACTTTTCTTCTTCATCTGCTCAATGATATCAAATGGGCTATATTTTTGCAATCCTTTCTCAAACACATTTCTTTCTTACACATGGGTTATTACAACCGGTGCCTGACTGGATTTGGAAGGTGGGTTGGATTGGTTCTACATGTTGGGAGTTGTACTTGGAACACCAAGACCCTATGGAGTGATGGAAGGTTGAGGGTTACTTGAGTTCAGTGGTTGGCCTTCTCCAATGTTTCTCCTTTTAGACCATGTATTGGCAGCTACACTTTGAGAAGGGAACTAGTTCATCCCACATAAGTCCTCAGCTTGCCAATTTACAAGCATAGTCTCACCTGGAGATGTCTCTTGTTGAGTTCCTTGTTATTGATCCCCTTCTTGGCTAGGTTCTTGTGACACCATACTAGTTTGCACCATCAAATCCTGATTTAGTGCTCCATTGAAGCACATTGACTGATTATGTGGCTGACTACATGGAAAACACCATTCATACTCTTGTGCCATGTTATTCTGTGCTGGAACCAATGCCCTTGATGTTGAGGCTGTATTTGGATCATAAGACCTGAAAGGTCTAGCAAGCTTGAGGTTATCCTTGGTTTTGACTCGATTTATAGTCTGAGATGGTGGTCTATTTTGTTGATATTGAGGTCTAGCCTGATACTGAGTCTGAGGCTGATATGGCCTAGAGCTCTAGGCTTGTTGTCTTTTGATGGTCACCAACTCATTCCCTAGGTTTTGAAGTTGTTTCATGACTTCCTAAAGTTATTTTGAGGTATTATATGATGAGGTGGAGGCTTCAACTGAGCTTTGAATCCTGGGAGTAGGTACAGGGGCTAATGTGGGCATTTGGCTAGTATTTGGGTTTCCTAACTCAGGGTATAGAGGCATGGATGGCCTAGGAGCTATTTTTCTAGCCTGAATCAAATGGTTCTCATCCCCTATAGAAAGGCTATAGGATGTTGGTAAGGTTGTACCCCTATTGATCGAATCAAGAGAAATAAGAATTTAATCTAAGAAAGTATAAGAAGGACCTTCATTAGTGGGCTTTACTGCTGTTGGAATCCTATCCCAAGTCCGCTAAAATCTGAGGTTGAATTCTATCAGTTGCTCGTTTGGGGCTCTCTTGATTGTTGTTAGTTTTTCCAATAAAGATAAATTATCACCTTTCTCTCCAAACTGGTTATGGAGGGCTGTGCACAACTAGTTCCAATTTTGGATAGAGCCCGCCTCAAGGCTTCTGAACCATTGTGAAGCTTTCCCTTTGAGTGAAGAGGTGAGAAACTTAATTGCAATGTCCATCTCATGGATTTTGTGGATTGGGCAGACATTTGTAATATCTTGGACATGATCACCAGGAGAAGTTTGGTTTTCCCAGTGAAATATGGGATGCTTTTTAATGCTGCAATTGGGACTGGATTTTGTGCATTCAAGGCGAGTGGACTGCTACCAGTGAAGTTAACATAAGGATTTGGCTAAGCCATTCTAATTGGTCTAAGTACTCCTCTTGATTGAGAGAATGGCCTACCAGGAGGAGGTGTCGATAAGGCTTTGATTGGTGGGGATAGAGACCTCTCGGGATTTTCTTCCTTTTCCCCCTCTCGTGGGGATAAGTCTAAATAGACAAATAGTCTCTCTTCTCTGGTTCTTGACCGTGTTTGTATTCTTCTCATGAACTTTCTTAGACTAGTAAAACTAGTAGACTTGTTTCTTTTAGAGTTGTTAGATGTAAAATTTTAGGACTTCTTAAAAGCCAGAATCACAGCAAGTGTACATCAATTTTACTGTAATAAGATGGAGACTTCTTTGTCCCACTCGGGCATGCCAAAATTGTTAGTGTGAAATCACAGCACCCCCAAATGAGTTATGGATCTACTTTTCTAAGGCAGGGTCATTTGGTGTGATTGCATAACATTGAACTTTTCCTAAGGTGTGGGACCTTGCAAAAATGGAAAAGCTCTCCAAATTAAAGGTTGGTTCCTTATCCCTCTGTTTAGGTGCATATGTAAGGATTTACAGAGGATCTATTTCTATACCTAATCTAAAACTTGCCAAGGAGACAAGGATAAAAGATTATAAGAAATAAGAAATAACTAAACTACCAGGTGATGCACCAAAGGAATGATGAACACTTATTTTTCCTATAGACACAAACCAACAAAATGCATATAATATGTTGGTGCTCGTTTTGATCCTCTCACCATTTTTTTTCCTAATTTTCCTCCTCGATCTCATGTATTATGAAATGGTTTGTTTCTTAATGTGGATGTTTTGAAATCTTTTACCTCCTTTTGAATGCCTTGAGTTGTTTTTGCAAAATCCATTGTCATGTCCCTCCTTGAAGAAGTCTCGAGTTTGCCCTATTTTTTCCCTAATTTCTTGAAGTCCATGGGATTTGCCATTTTTCCTATTTTTCCTCAACCATGGAAGCTCGAGAATGATTGATTTATATTTGTATGCCTTTGAAAATCTAGATCCATGGCTAGAAGATGCTCGAAACCATGATCCACTTGATTTTGTTTGAAAAATTTCTATTCTTAGAAAAAAATTGGGTTACGGGCATGAGTGGTGAGTTTTATGTTTTTTGCACAGTCTGACGGGTGTCTTTTTCCTGTCAAAGTTATTCCTCAATGTTTAGTGGTCATGTGGCTTCCTTTGGTTGGTCAGGACATAGAGAAGATGCTTTAACTTATCACTTTTTTCTTTTTTGGAAAAAGGAAAATTTGGTCCCGTAGCCCCACTCAAATCTGATTGGTTCTTTTGGTGCTTACGTGGCTTCTTCCAATTGGATGGGGCACGGTGGGTTTGTTTTTTTGAACTTGTTATTTTTGGATACTTTGGAAAAAGTTTGAACCTACCCGTGGCCCCACCAGGATTTGATTAAAGAAAAATTTAAGTGGCAGGGAAAAGTCTTACCTTGACCCCGCAAAAGGACACCTGGCAAAGTTAAAGGCGGAGATGTGGGCCTTTAGAGGCAAGTTGGATGTTTTTCCCTTTTTGGAAGAATGGAGTAAAATTCTAAAATGGAAGCGTGCCCCGCCAAATCATTTTTGAAGCCTTAAGGTTTTTGAAGAAGTGCCAGGAGGACACTTGGAGGCCTCCGCTCACTTTACTTTTTGCTTGGACTTTTCAATGGCCAAAAGAGATTGCCTCGGATCCTGACACTTGGTGCCTTCCGCTGAGCTTCAATCCTTCAAACAAATTTTTCAGGCCAAGACACGTGGCGAGCCCGTGCTTAGTCAAATCCTTAAATTTTAGGGAGCATCTCAAGATGCGCCATGTGGACGTGTGGCATTTTGAAAATTCAAAGGGACAGGAAGCAGACCATCGGGGGTAACTTGGATTTTTTTCCCCCTAATGGTCAAAAGATTAAAACATCAAAATGGCCCACAAGCTCGATAGAAGAAAGTTCAAAGCTTGCTTGATCTAACGGCGGAGGTGCGGACCCTTGGGGGAAATTTGGAAAAATTCCTTTTAGGAGAAAAGAGTTAAAAGTGAAAAAGGAAGCACGGTTCAGCTTGGGTTCCACATTAGGACACGTGTCGAATAATTTCTCAAGGGCAGAGCTACGAGTAAAATTTGGAAAATTTTCCTTTTCCAAAAAGGAGGTGAAATATCATAATTTGGTTGTGGTTCCTTTGGGACCCACCTCAGACACGTGTAAGGATCATTTCTCAAAAGGAGGAGGTGCGGAAAAAAATGTGAAATTTTTCCATTTTCCAAAATTTGTAAAAAGTAAAAGGAACCCTCAGTTTGTTTTTAAATTTGAATCTTCCATGTGGACGACCCAAATTCAAAGTAGATCAACGTCACTGTGATTTCGAATCTGATTTTCCCCCATTTTTACTAAAACACCTCGGAAGTGTGAGTCTTCATGATTTCTTGGTATTTCTTAGACGCCAAATAGAGAGGAGAGTTAATGTTGATATCTAAGTTTGGTGAGGAGATTTGAGACGTCTTTCACCATTAAAAATGGTCTAACTATCGAGATCGAATCAAATTTTTGTTTTTCTTCTCTTGAGCACACAAGGAGCCGATTTGATGATTAGGGGTAGAAGTGGTTGGCGAGTTGAAGAAAGAGTGATCTACCATAATTAGGAGTTGAATGTGAGAGATATTTGAAGATATCTTCCCCCTGAGCACCTAGCAATTTTTACAGATCTGATTCTTGGAAATCACGATCATGATCATGGTGAGCACATGTAGCACTCAATATTTGGATTTTTGGGGAAAAGGGGCTCTATTGTAAATGTTATAAATGGCACAATTTTTTCGTGCAAATGGTTGGAGTCTTAGGGGTTGGGACTAATTTTTCTAACAAATAAAAGCTTGATAGGGCCCATCCTTTTGAGAAACTCTTTGAGAAGCCTGTATATCTCTTTTATATCAAATTTGATCGTGTCAAGGTGGTTACGAGTGTACAGCCAATGAAAATCTCTTAGATTGTTCTAGAAAATTTCCCCTGCTAATAAATTTGATCAAACTCGAGTTATTCTGTGTTAATCTTGAGAAAAATGTGTTTGTTTTATCTCTAAGTGTACGCAAATAGTTTTTCTTGTTCTTGTTCCAATATTGTATTAAAATATGTCCCATTCACACAGGTCTCAATCCTTGTGATAGTTTAGTGGCATATACAATTTCATTTCCCAAAGAGCATTCATCTGGGAGTGAAATAAATGATTTAAAATCACTTTTCTTTCATCTGTTTGACAGAGATTGTTTGTAAGCCTCTGGGTGTACCTCAGGCATGATTTGGCTCAGATCTTGATGCTTTGTTGGGTCTTCCAAACTCAAGCCTTCGTGTTAGAGTCTCATAGATTGTATGAAAAGTGTTGATCTGAGCCTCCATTAAAGCACATATTCTAGTTAAAGAAATATTTTAGCTATTTTGTGGCATTTTATTGGTTTAGTCTTCCATTTTGTAAAAGCTCTCAAGGATCTGGTGAATCAAGTTCATCCTGCCTCACCTCCCACCAAAATTCATTTAAAACAACTAATCCTACCCATACTACCCCTATTTGTCTTGTGTGTGCATAAATGCATAATTTCCATTACCAAAGAATGCAGAAACAATCAGGATTTCAAATGTCTTTAGTAGCCTGAACCTTGCCTAGAGAATATCTCCACTATCTAGAGTGACAACTTATGAGAGTTAGATTTTGTTGCATTGATCATATTTTCTCCAAGCTCTCCTTAACAACTTCATTAGGAAGGATATCTCCATCTCCTCCACAAAAAAATAGGCTACAAAAGGGTTCTCTTACCTTGGTTGAGAGGCACAACCTAAAATAGTGAGGATAGATCAAATCCTCTTAAGGTGCTACCCACTCCTTTTCAAATCCTGAGTGCTAAAAAATTTAGATAGATTGCTTCCTAGCTACAAAATGACATACATGATTATCTATCTACCTCTGAGTGTCCTATCAAATCCATGATGCTACTTGGTCTTTGAAGGAGATTAAGTTTGGGTACCAACACGCTTCTAGCGTTGTTATTCTTAGGATTGTTTTGAATTGTTGGGAACTAATTTTATTTCTTGAGACTAATTTTTTTATCTATTTCTAGTTCATATCTATTTGGCCCATCAACACGCTTTTTATGTACGTCATTGCCAAGGAATTACAAGATTTACATTCTGCACTTAGTAAAACTCTTCTTGTATGCTCCAAGTGCTGTTTGTAATTCTTGCAGTTTTCACATCTAGTGCACTAGCTTTCATTTGATAAATTTGGGTAAAGAAAAGTCAAAATCTTTCCATTTCCAGTTTCTAGTGTTGATAGACATTTGACAGATCATATTTAGTGCATTTGCACAACTAAGGTATAAATCCTTAGTGGTGACTCCCTGTTGATTTGATTTTTAATGAGTACTAGTGTATTAACGTCTCTATCAAGTGAGATTTGTTACCAATCTTTACATTTAGTTGGAAGGAACAAGATCTTTCTTTTGCTAGGGATCCTGCTAGGACATTGTTTCCAGAGCTAGGAAAAGAAAAATCAGAAGGAAGAAAATCTTGGAGAGTTGTGGGAGATCAAGTAGACAAGAAGAGGGATCTCCATTGATGAAAGTGATTGACCTATCATTAAAGACTACCATTCAAGTGATTCTGAATCAGGTAGCCTCTTTGTGGAATTGAATTCTCCAGCTGGAGAAGGGCCTTCATTTGATTTTGAAAATTTTGCTTCTCATTTTTCCCCTATCTTTTTTGAGAGCTATACTCTTGTGTTTCAAATACCCTCTACCCCTTATCAATTTGTTACCCTCCAAGATCACCTCCTTAAATCAATATGGCTCATCCCCCACCCAGACCTCCATTTTTTGTAAACACCTTTGGACCTATAAATTTTGTGGGGATGGCTGGTTATCCAAATGTAGTACCTCAAGATGTAAGGAACAAATTACCAAAGTTCTATGGAAACAATGCTATAACGGTGATCAACATCTAAATATTTTTATCAATATGATGGAAGACTTTGAGATTGAACATGAAGATGTATATATCAAATTGTTTATCCATACTTTGGAAGAAGATGTTAGGGACTGGTATAAAGCTTTTCCAAATAACTCTATTGATTCTTGGACTAAGATGAACAATGCATTTAGATTGTAGTATGGTGATAGAACTGGCCCTAGGTTTCTTCTAGCAGAATTTGAAAACATCAAGAAGAATCCTAATGAGTCAGTACATGATTTCAACACAAGGTTCAACAAGACCTTGAGAAGATTTCTTGTTGGTTTAAGGCCATGTGATGAGTCATGTTTGATCAAATATTTTGATGCATTTGATAAAAAGGCTACTTATTACCTAAGGGATAAGAACTCTACTAATTTGAGGCAGGCCTTCACCATGGCTTTGCAGATAGAAAACAACATCAAGGCAATTGGGAAACCCCCTAAAAGGGAGGGTGTGAAACTGATTAACCCAGAGAAGCCTCAAACAAGCAAGGATGCTGATTTGGAAGATGTTGTGAAGACTTTAGAAGGGGCTGTCAAAGAAATTTCCTACAAACTAGCCCGGGATGAGAAAGGAATTGGGCAGAGCTCACAAGGTCAACACAAGCAAAAAAGCCAAGACATGTTTACAAATCACCAAAGATCTGATGACAGAGGAAAGGGACTTGTTGGATTTGGAAATAGGCAGCCCCAAGGTAGGGAAAATAGAATGGTGACTGATCCTTTGGCTACCAGAGTTGTTGTTATGGAGGAGACATATGTCATTGATTGGTGTGACAAATGCTTCATGCCTCCTACTCCTTGTGAAGAAGATCAGTAAGAAGAATAAGAAGTTGATGATGATAATGATGATGATGTATGCATGATGGGTTGTTCCACTAGCTCACAACAAGGGGAAACTTCAACTAAGGTGATAAGTGCCCGGACTACTGCCACTTTTTGGGACTACATTCATAGGGTACCTTTTCTTTCTCCCTCTCATACTTTAGAAGTAGATATTGCACAAGATTTTGAATTTCCCAATAATGACTTTGAATATTTACGGGCTTTAATGATAAAGAAGTATGATGGAGGAATTCCATCTGAGGAAGATAGATAGATTTATGATGAATGTCGTTGTTTCTTAAGAGAAGCAATATAACACAAGAAGTAAGGCTATTAAAGGTATAGGGCCTCAAGCCAAGACAAAAGCTCTATTACTTTCAAATATTCCTAAAGAGGCTCCTAAGAAAGATGCATCTACCAAAAGCTCTTCATCCCAAACAAAATCCATATCCCTCCTCATGCCCAAGTTGTTAAAAATCTTGTACCACCTAATGAGTGTGTTATCTTTCCTTCCAATTTGCCTTGCCAAAGAATGTCCCATATGAAATTTCCCAAGTTTTAAGTCAAATCAAATTCTATGTTCCAATTGTTGAGTTACTTAGGATTCTGAGCACAAAAGATAGCATTTGAGTACTTGGGGTTGAAAGAAGAGAAGACTACCCTAGGCATAAATGTAAATATTGTGGAGACTCCTCCAATCATTGAAGAATTAGAGACACCACCAAGCATTGGAGGAACTAGGTGAACCACCTGAGGTCTATTTGGGAACATCCTTGGTGGATTCTCACTTAATGTGGATCCATTCTTTACCACTTTGATCATTAAGGACATACTGCTACACAACTGCATGTTTGACTCAAGTGCATCATGTAATGTCATGCCTCTAGAAGTCATGAATGAGCTGAATATCAAAGTGAAAACAAAATATGGGAAGTGCACTGCCATGGACTCCAAAGAAGTGCCAAGTAGTGGGATGTGTGAAGGGTTTGGTGGTGTAGCTTACAGCTTACCCAAGTAAAAATTTAAAACTTGATGTTATCATCATTGACTACCCAGCCAAGTGGGGCATGCTATTGTCAAGAAAATGGGCTGCAAGTGTTGGTGGGAGTGTCCAAATGGATATGTATTATGCCACTATTCTGATTGTAGGAAACCTTGTTAGGTTGTATGGGGAAAAGAAAATGTTGCACCTTATTGAGGATCCCAACAATGCATCCTATGAAGTATTGTACACAAATGTTTATGCTGATAATTTTGTAGGATATTCTGATGGAAAGGAGCACAAGATTGAGGAATGTCAGTGTCTTGGACAAGGCCTCTCCTTGGACTCTATTGTTTGATGGATCTTTTTCCAAGTTTGGGAATGGTGTTGGTGTTGTTCTACTTTCTCCAAGTCATGGAAAAATTTTTTTCCTTCAAACTCAAATTTGAGTGCACCAACAACATTGTTGAGTATGAGGCACTCAATTATTTGTTAGGTTTAAGAATTTCTTGGAAATATGGTGTCAAGGACATCATTGTTAAAGGAGACTCATAATTAATTCTAAATCAAGTCGTAAACTGTATGCCACAAAGAATCAAGTGAATGAAATAGTATAAGCATGCAGTTTGGGATTTCATTGAGATGTTTGATTCATTCAACATTGTGCATCATGATAGGAAGTTCAATGACTTGGCATACAAGCTTACATTGTTGGGGTCTCGGTTTGACAATTGTACAATGTCCCCATATTGTGAATATGATGTTGAGGTATTGATAAGACCTCTTGTCCCCGACAATATTAAACACTGGAAAGTTTTTGATGATGATGCTCAGATCAGAAGATTTCTACAGAATAAAGGGGAGAGTTTGTTGATCAATACATTGATTGGGAACCAATGGTATGTGTAACAGAGGGAAAGGAAACCTTGTTTGGCAAGGGCATCATCTAGCTAAAGACCAATACCATTCCTAGAGGGCTAGTTTCTCTTGAATCAAATTTTGATAATGTTGATTTCATTATTAATAGGCATATGGCAGCCTCAAGGGATGTTGAGGAGCATGATCTTAGTACAAAGGAGAAACCAAGGAAAATTTGGTTAGGAAGCAATCTCAAAGTCAAGGAGGAGAAGTAGTCATACATCCAATTGTTGAAAAAATATCAAGATTGTATGGCTTGGACCTATTCTGAACTAAAAGCATATAGAGAGGATCTGTTTCAACATGAGATTCCCTTGGAGTCTAATGTAAATCCATTCAGGTAGAAATAGAGGCCAATCAATCCACTCTTATCTCTCAAAATGCAAGAAGAAATGAAGAAATTGAGAGATGGAGGGATTATTCAGCCCACAAGGTATTCTTCTTGGGTTACAAACCTAGTACCAGTTAAGAAATAAAAATGGTGACATCATGCTGTGTGTAGATTTTAGGAATCTAAACAAGGCATCAATGAAGGATTATTATCCTCTACCAAATATGGAGAACATGCTGTAGTTAGTGACTAGTTCTCGAGTTACTTTCCATCTTGGATTGTTTCTTTGGTTATAACCAAGTTGTGGTAAAGGAATCGTAAAGGATCAAGACAACCTTTACTACTCCTTAGGGGATGTATTTATATGTCAGATGCCTTTGTTCGATGAATGTTGGAGCAACATTCCAAAGACCAATGGATGTTGCTTTTGATTATTACATCAATGAGTTTATTACTGTTTATCAAGATGATGTAATTGTATTTTCTAGGAAGAGAAGTGATCACCTGTTGTACTTGGATAAGATGTAGATAATATGGCATCTCACTCAATCCAAAGAAGTTCCATTTTGGAGTGCAGAAGGCAAATTTTCTTGGTCACATTGTGTCACAAGGAATGATGATTGATCCAGAAATATTAGAGGCCATCAACAAGGTCCCAATCCCAAGAACCAAGAAGGGAATTCAGTCCTTCTTTGGGTAGATAAACTACATTAAAACATTCATATCAAACTTTTCTCGAGTTGACCATTTCAATCACTTCCATGCTAAAGAAAGACCAGTCATCAAATGTGAGGAGGTTGAAATCCAAGCTTTCAATGGGATCAAGGAGGCATTAAAGCATGCCCCTGTTTTAACAGCTCCAGACTATAAGAAGCATTTCCAACTATTTTCCTTTGCTTCGAGAAAACTATTGCTTATGTCCTGTAGCAGAAGGATGATGAAGGGGCCGAGAGGCCAATTACCTTTTTTAGTAAAGTCTTGTAGGGGGCTGAGCTGAAGTACACTATCATGGAAAATAGGCATTTTCCTTGGTAAAAGCAACAAAAAAATTTAGGCCTTACATTCTAAGTTCTAAAGTGGTTGTTTATGTTCCCCACACCATGGTGAAGGACATCTTGTCAAAGATGTAAGTATCAAGAAAAAGAGGAAGATGGGTGAACAAGTGCAAGAATATGATATGGATATCCAGGACCACAAAGTTGGTGAGAGGTTTGGGCTTGGCTAAGCTTTTATGGCTAAGATAAACTTGCAAACTATTGAGGTAAATGAGGTAGAAGAAGAAAGGGCAGGTGTTTTTGAAAGGTTGATGAGTTCTGAGTGGTACAAGGATGTAATTTTCTATCTCGACATTTATATACCCCGATCATTTAAGTAAGAACTAAAAATAACTCTTAAGTTGGCCTCCTATAAATATGTCATTAGTGATTATGGGTTAGCTTGGAAAACCCAAAGGAGTCCTCTTAAGGTGAATTATCAAGAAGAAGCCCCCAAGATAATTTTTGATCTCCATGGAGGAATTTTTAGGGTCATTTTGTTGCAGAGATTCACAAAGACACAAAATCCCGAGGGCTGGTTATTGGTGGCCAAATATTTTCAAGGATATAACTCTTTTGGTTAGAAGATACGAGAGTTGTCAGCACTTCTCTAGAAGACTAAAAGCTTTAGGATCCCTTCCTTTTTGCATCCAGACAATTGAATCCCCATTCAAGCAATGGGGAATGGATTTAATTGGTGAGATTTTAGACCATTTAAGTGATGGCCACAAGTGGATTCTTATAGTCACTAATTACTTCACCAAGTGGGAGGAGGCAATCCTCTTCAAAAGAGCAACACACCAAATTGTCATGGATTTATTGTTGAACCATATCATCGCAGTTTGGGGTGCCAGTCAAGATTATTATTGTCAATGCCTTGAGCTAGAGCTAAACCCTTTGTGGCAATGTGCAAGAATATGGGATCAACTCGAACTATGCCTCTAACTACAATCCCCAAGGAAATGGATAAGTTTGAGTCCAAGTACTAAAAATTTGTTCAAGATTATGAAAAGAACCTTGGAGCCTGAACAAGAGAAAGTGGGGTGAACAATTGAAGTTTGTTGTTTGTTGGTTAGATAGGATCATCTGTCAAGAGGGTTACTGGAAAGAGTCCATTTGAGTTGGTATATGGGACTCAGCCCCGTTGCCCCTTCATATCTAACTATCTTCATATCAGTTCATTCAACAACTGGAGGATCAGGAGGTAAGTCCTTATGATGCTCGCATTAACAGATTGTTGAGCTTGATGAGGAGAGGAGGGCATCCCACCAAAGGTATGTAAAGTTCGAGAAAAGTGAAGAATTTATTTCGACAAGAAGTTCACTCCAAGAGCTTTCAATGTTGGGGATCTTGTGTTGCTATGGGATAACAAGCATGAAGATAAGGGAAAGCATGGCAAGTTTGACTCATTATGGATCAACCCTTACTTCATTGATATTATAATTGGTGAACATACCTTTTTCTGAAGGATTTAGATAGTGAATTACTTTAGTTTCCTATTAATGGCAGGAATTTGAAGCACTTCTTGGATTGATTCCCTTGAATCAATATTTAAAAAATTGTACAGTGTATAGTTTGTTGGTTTATTTCATGTCTTTTGTGTTTTGCTCGCTCGGTCCCTAGTGACTGCTTTTTATTGGTTTCTGTTCATTTTTGGGGATGGTTCTGGTTTTGTGCTTTGCAAGATGACCCCATCACCCAATGGATATTTTTGACACTTGGTCTACCATTGTTCTTGTGGCACTCACTAGGGAGTGCCCATCCCCGAGTCAGAGCCAATGTTGGTGCTTGTTTTGATCTCTCACCATTTTGCCCTAATTTTCCTTTGATCTACATGTTATGAAATGTTTTGTTTCTCAATGTGGATGTTTTGAAATATTTTACCTCCTTTTGAATGCCTTGAGTTGTTTGCAGAATCCATTGTCATGTCCCTCCTTGAAGAAGTCTCGAGTTTTCCCTATTTTTGCCCTAATTTCTTCAAAATCTACTGAGGCTTTGCCATTTTTCCTATTTTTCCTCGACCATGGAAGCTCGAGAATGATCGATTTATATTTGTATGCATTTGAAAATCTAAATCCATGGTCGAAAGATGCTCAGAACCATGATCCACTTGATTTTGTTTCAAAAAAATTCATCCTGAGTGAAAAATTGGGTTCTGGGCATGAGTGGTGAATTTCTATGTTTTTGACAAGTCCGATGCAGTGTATTTTTCCTGTCAAATTTATTCCTCAACATTCAATGGTCATGTGGCTTCCTTTGGTTGGTTAGGGGACAGCAGATGGATGCTTTAACTTATCACTTTTTACTTTTTTGGCAAAAAGGCAATTTTGGTTCCGTAGCCCCACTCAAATCTAACTGGTTCTTTTGGTGCTTACGTGGCTTCTTCCAATTGGATGGGGCACGGCGGGTTTGTTTTTTGAACTTGTTATTTTTGGCTACTTTGGAAAAAAATTGAACCTACCCCATGGCCCCGCCAGGATTTGATTAAAGCAAAATTTAAGTGGTAGGGAAAAAGTCTTACTGACCCCATGAGAAGGACACGTGGCAAAGTTAAAGGAAGAGATGCGGGCCTTCGAAGGAAAGCTCGGATGGTTTTCCATTTTTGGCGGAGAATGGATTAAAATTCTAAAATGGAAGCACACCCCCCAAATCATTTTGAAGCTTTAAGGTTTTTGAAGAAGCACTAGAAGGACACTTGGAGGCCTCCGCTCACTTTGTTATTTGCTTGACTTGTCAACAACAAAAAGAGATTTCCTGATCCTAACACTTAGCGCATTCCACCGAGCTTCGAGCCTTAAAAAAATTTGGGCTAAGATACATGGCGAGCCCATGCTGAGTCAAATCCTTAAATTTTGGGGACCATCTCAAGATGCACCATTGTGACGCATGGCATTTGAAAAGTTAAAGGGGTGGGGAAAGAGACCATCGGGGGTAACTTGGATTTTTCCCCCTAATGATCAAAAGATTAAAACATCAAAATGGATCACAAGCCCGATAAAAGAAAGGTCAAAGCTTGCTCCAGTCAATGGTGGAGGTGTGGACCCTCGAGGGAAATTTGGAAAATTTTCCTTTTAGGAGAAAAGAGTTAAAAGTGAAAAAGGAAGCACGGTTCTCGCTTAGGACCCACAATGGGACATGTGTCGAAGCATTTCTCAAGGGCGGAGTCGTTGCAGTGAAATTTGGAAAATTTTCCCTTTTCCAAATAGGAGGTGAAATATCAGAATTTGGCCATGGTTCCTTTGGGACCCACCTCGTGACATTTGTCGTGCTCATTTCTCAAAGCGCAGAGGTGCAGAACAAAATGTGAAATTTTTCCATTTTTCCAAAAGTTATAAGAAGTCATAGGGAACCCCTGGATCTATTTTTAAATTTTAATCTTCCACGTGGATGACCCAAATTCAAAGTGAAGATCAATGGAAACTGTGAGTCTGAATCTTATTTCCCCCATTTTTACTAAAACACTCTTGAAAGTGCAAGTCTTCATGATTTCTTGGTATTTCCTACATGCCAAATAGAGAGGAGAGTTAATGTTGAGATCTGAGTTTGGTGAGGAGATCTAGAGATGTCTTTCCCCATTAAAAATGGTCTAACTCTCCAACTTGAATCGGATTTTCTTTTTTCTTCTCCCGAGCACGCAAGGAGCCGATTTAATAGATTAGGGGTGGAAGTGGTAGGTGAGTTGAAGAAAGATTGATCTACTAGAAGGAGGAGTTGAATGCAGGAGATATTTAAAGAGATCTTCCCCCTAAGCACCTGGCAAATTTTTGCAGATCTGATTATGGAAATCGTGATCGTGATCATGGCAAGCACTGGTAGCACTCAATGTCTGGATTTTTTGGGGAAAAGGGGCTCTATTGTAAATGTTATAAATGGCACAATTTTTTCATGTAAATGGTTGTAGTGTTAGGGGTTAGGACTAATTTTTTAATAGAGAAAAGCTTGACATAGCCCATCCTTTTGAGAAACTGTTTGAGAAGCATGTATATCTCTTTTGTATCAAATTTGATCATGTCAAGGTGGTTACGAGTGTACAAACATTGACAAGCTCTTGAGATTGTTCTAGAAAATTTTCCTACTCGATAAATTTGATCGACTCGAGTTATTTTGTGTTGATCTTGAGAAAATTGTGTTTGTTTTATCTTTGAGTGTACGTAAATAGTTTTTCTTGTTCTGTTTTGATCCTTTTTGCGTATAATCAGAGACTGAAATAGATAAGGGTTCAAGGTAGGTTTACCGTTGTTTGGTTTGGTTGAGATGCACACGTGTAGACTTCCAATCTCGGTCGATCATGTGAACTCCTTTTTGGCTGGGAAGGACTACCCCGTAATGAGAAAACAAGACCACTAGAAAGAGTTAAATAGCATATGTAGTGGACTGCCTAGCATGTGCTAGATCCAGGAAGCATGGTACTCCCTAGAGGGTTGTCAATCCACTATTTATAAATTAATATGAAATGATAAAATCATGTAAATAAAAAGAATCTAGTGTTAACGTCTTGATTTGGGTTCCTCGGCTACTAAGCAAAGATCGATTCGATTAAGTACTAAATAGTGTGGGTAAAAGGGATGTTTGGGTTAGGTTGGGTGGTCTAAGGGTCACGAGACGGAGTTCAAAGTTGAGGTTGGGTAGGGTTGTTAGGTAGTTTGGGTGAGCGGTAGATTTCTGGTCTGCACTATGTTAGCAGACACAAAGATCGACGTCGGTCGTGTATTACCAATACCGATTATGTTGGTCCGATGTCGGTTAAGGGTAACTAGTATCGGCCACTTTGTGGAAGTGACAAAGGTCAAAACATGGTTTTTTTGAGCTGTTTTGGGCTCTTTAGGTGGGTGAAGCAAGAGCCGAGAGTGGTGGGGGTGAGGTTTAGGTGAGGGATGGGCCCATGGTTAGAGCATAGGGGTTCGGGAGGGTGGTCTTATTTCTCGTGGGAGGAAAATACAGAACTAAACATGGAGTACAAGTGGAGGATATAGGGATCCACTTACGAAGTCGATGTGTGGCTGGAGTGTGGTAGACATTAATGAAGGTGGTTTGGTTGGTTGAGAGCTCTTGCTCAAGCTCACTCGCTCAAACTCTTCTATGGGATTCATAATGATCTCTCTTGTGAGTGCCTCCAATGGTGGTTTTTTTGGGAGTTCCAAGGGCTTGGTTGTCATTCTCATTTGCTTGTGTCAATGTCAAGTTATAGACCATGCCACGCAATCCGCCAAGATGTAAACAATCATGCAATGATGTGCCAACCGTGAGAATTTTCACCAACCAAATGTCGAATATTTACCAACCAAATGTCCAACATTTACCAACCCTTTGGAAAGAGTCGGGATTGGGTATTTAAAGCGCGACTGGTGCGGTCCTACGACCAACATTGGTCGACCAGAATCGACACCGATTATGTTGGGAGGAATTGTTTTTTGAAAAGTGGGGAATATGCCTTCCCCACTTGGTGTGAGTGGTGGAGCACATGTGTCCTCCACCTTGAGAGTGGATAATAGGACAAGGAAGAGTCTTATGAGTGGAGTGGCCACTATTAGTGATTTCTAGAAGGGTATGGGAAAGGTATGGGCAAGGTGGGGAGTGGAATGGTGAGGTGGAGGTGTAAGTGGGGTAGTGGAAGGGTGAGGTGGAGAGGCAAGTGGGATGGTGGGCTGGTGAGGTGGTTGGGTGAGGTGGCCAATCCAAAGTGGCATATTGAGGTGGCTCGATGAGTGGATAAAGGGAGTATTTAATTATTTGATGTCAATTAAATCCTTAGGTGAGATGAGGGTTATTGTGATGTGTGAAAAGAGGGTGTGAGTGACTAATTTAGAGTTAAATAGATTTCCGTGTAGAATTTGGTTATTAGGTTATTTTGGAGGAAGGTGATGAAGTGTGACGTGTTTTTGGTGTCTACATTTTGCCCTTTTGTTGGGTAGCCCGTAGTAGAGCGATGTGAAAAAAACAAAGGTTGTGTTGATGGTGAATCACAAAGACCCCGAGTGTCCGCAACTCGATGGGTTGAGACTCTCGGTGCGATTGCATAACATGGAGCCTTTCCCAAGTGTGGGACCTTGTGAATCAGGAAATTTCTCCGGATGAAGGCCGGTTCCTATTCCTCTGTTCATATGCACACATAAAAAAATGCAGAGGGTTTACTGAAAAACCTAATCTAACTTTCCAAGGAGACAGAGGTAAGAAAATGCATAAAAATAAACCTAAACTAACAAAGGTGATGCACCAAGGAATGAAGAACACCTGTCTTGCCAATATACACAAACCATTAAAATGTAATGCAAGATCATGCACAGATAACCAAATTTGTAGTGAAAGATCAAGAGGATGCAAATGAAAATAGAGAGGGTTGAGAATCATCCACAAACATGCATTATTTGCTCCAAAGATTGATACAATACACTACAAAATGCCAAGAGGAAAAGTTGCATTACAGTTTTAGATGGGAGGTTTGAACTCCACAAATTCACCTGCCAAAGAGAAGAAGGGAGGGGCAAAAAAAGAATGTCCAACCTTTAGAAAGAAGCCCCTCCTTACAATTTATAGGAAGAATGAGAGAGGGAAGAGAGAGGAATTCCAAATCTACCCCAACCACCTCCAGGTTGCATTTAATTCATCTCATTATGGTGGTAGGTGAGAACCCTAGCAAACCCAAAAAGTGGTGAACTATATTTTGCATTTTTAAGAATTTGTTCTCACCCAATTAAAGACAGATGACCTCGTAAGCTTTCGAAAAGTCCAACCTTGCATGAATCTGAGCTCCCTGTGAAAATTTATGGCCATTTGAATATCCGGGTTAGGTCTGCACTCTCTGTCGGCGCCAAAATATTGCACCTCCTAAAGATGTGCCTCGGCGCATCCATCCTTATGTCGACATGCCCTTTACCTACACCAAGGCGTGAATTTCTTCATGTCGACACCTCATGTCATGTGCCCTTTACCGCACTCCAAGGCGTGAATTTCTTCATGTCGAAACCTCATGTCGTGCACCCTTTACTTGCGCCAAGGCATGAATTTCTTCATGTCGTGTGCCTTTACCTGCGCGCCAAGGCACAAATTTCTTCATGTCGACACCTCATGTCGTGCACCCTTTACCTACACCAAGGCATGAATTTCTTCATGTCGACACCTCATGTCATGCACCCTTTACCTACGCCAAGGCACGAATTTCTTCATGTCGACACCTCATGTCGTGCGCCCTTTACCTGCGCCAAGGTGTGAATTTCTTCATGTTGACACCTCATGTCGTGCGCCCTTTACTTGCGCCCAAGGCGCGAATTTCTTCATGTCGACACCTCATGTCGTGCGCGCCTTTACTCGCGCAAGGCACGAATTTCTTCATGTCAAGACCTCATGTCGTGCACCCTTTACACCGCGCCAAGGCACGAATTTCTTCATGTTGACACCTCATGTCGTGGCGCCCTTTACCTCGTGCCAAGGCGTAAATTTCTTCATGTTGTGTGCCCTTTACTCGCGCCTAAGGTGTGAATTTCTTCATGTCGACACCTCATGTTGTGCGCCCTTTACTGCGCGCCTAAGGCACGAATTTCTTCATGTCGACACCTCGTGTCGTGCGCCCTTTACTGCGCCTGCAAGCGTAAATTTTAGCGTGTTGACATTTTCTTACTCGTGCCTTTCTTGTGCCAAGGCGCATCCATTTTTATGTCGACACTTTTTTATCTACACCCTTCCGGTTGGCAACGTAATAAATGTCGATGGTTTGAGTTTCTTTGATTTCTATATTCTTTTGTTTGTCTATATCTACCCAGGGGGGAAGATATATACAACAAGGTTGGTCTATGCCCCATGTGAATGTATGATGAGAAGGTGGATGGTGGGTGCCCCAAATAGGGGCATGAGTGATCCCCTCAAATCGGGCACCGACGATGAAGAATAGAGAGAGTCGGTGGGTGGTTTGAGAAAGTACAGTGAGAGGTGTGAAAGAGATGAGGTGCGTGGGATGGTGATGATGAAAGGTAGGGTGGGTGAGTAGGTAGAGCATTCCAATGTACGCACACATGGTAAAATGTAATGAGGTACAAGGGTTTCTCAACATAATAAAGGTACTTCAGCTAAGGTCGCAAGGGTCATCCAAACATGGGTTATTGAGGCCCGGTATCCAGGGTAAAGGATATGATCCAAGAACTCAACTAGGTAAGATGCAAGAGTGCCTAGGGTGGCTCTGGTACATCCAAAGGGTTAGGGTTTGTTTGGACAAGGGTCACGGCCATAGGTAAGGTAAGGTCATCAGGTTGAGCAAAACAGACACCACCATCACAAGATGTAACAAGTGAGGACGTGAAAATATCCACATAATCAACGGGTGGGGTAGGTAGGTGTGGGTAGGGACACCGATTTACTCGATCTCGTCTCGAGGCCTCGGAGAAGTTGATGCTGAAAATGTTCGAGAGGAATTGGCTAACATGACATTCCATAAGTATCCGAGTTATGGAGGAATGTATATAGCCCATCTAGAGGAGACGAGGCTTGTGATTTTATTGATGCAGCATTGTGTTGTTTTGCATTACACGGATGCAGAGGGTGGGAGGTTCCCCGATTATTGATGGGGGTACTACACAACATGGTTATGTATCGAACCTACTTTGTTTAGGGGCAGCATTCTGGTGCACTTGTACAGAGAGTTGTGGGCATATGGGCACCGCATAGGTTCAAAGCCTTTTCTACATTTTTATTCTACACTATTGGGCATATGAGCACATAGTTTGTGTGCGTCCAATGGGTATGCCTCAAACATATGCCTTTCCGGTGAGAGTGGTTCACGTGGGATACAAGCGATGGGTGCTAGTGATTGGAGAGTGCCGCATGACAAGGTGACACATGATGTATCCTATTTCGGGTGATTATTAGAGGGATTGTTTGGAGTGGACATCATCTGGAGACCATATGTGGGGTATCCTTCATTTCGACGGATGCATGATGAGATTTGGACGGGCTGCAATTGCGCGAGATGGATAGAAGGGCACCATGCTAGGAAGGATGAGATGATCCCGGTTGACGGGTCGATGGAACTTTGGGCTACCACGAGATACACCCCCGCCATTCCTACAATATCAGAGAGATGACGGAGAGACCATTGCCTCTACCATAGCCGAGCAAGTGCCCATGAGGCGGGAGGATCGAGGTGGTAGAATGGTGGATAGATGATGTCAGAGTGACAGATAGGTATAGACAGTGGTGGGTGGCTCATCTATGAGCAATACCACCCAGTCTGGGGCATCCAGACTTAGCCACCATTATGGTGTAGAGAAACACCCTACAGGGGCAGGTGGCAACCTTGATTACCTAGCTGGGGATGGTATAAGGACGGTGCTTGATTCAGAGGAGAGGTGGCTGAGTTGGATGCCCAGGTGGCCAGCCTACATGCCCAGATGGCCCAGGGTGGAGATGGGGATGGAGATGGTGATGATGGTCAGGTGGCTGCCCTACAAGCACAAGTTACAGGGTTGCAGGGCTAGTTGACCATAGCACAAGCATAGGTGACAGGGTTGCAGGGCCAATTGGTCATGGCACAGACATAGATTGGGGCCTTACAGGCCTAGATACGAGGCATAGGGGTGGGACAGATCACACAGGGGTAGGTACAATGTCAAAGGCCGATGGTGCCACCAGGCGATAAAGCACCGTATCTAGGTTGCGTGAGGCAAGAGATGAGGCCCAGATTATCAGGACCAATTGATCGCTGCATGGATATATTGGCTATCATATGCAAAGTATAGGGCACAACAAAGCTTAGCGAGAGGAATCAATTGTATACCCATAGCATGGAGAGCACAGAGGGCCATAGAGCTCTAAGACAGGGTCAGGGAGAGGCTACTAGTGCACAGAGGCCAGTCCTAGGTGATGTACTGAGAAGGACTCAGCCACCACCCATGATGGGTGGGGAGATGTTAGCAGGTCGATAGGCAGGAGCCCCGGTGGCAGAGGGGACATGAGAGACAGAGATGGAGGATATCAGGCGAGATGATGCCTGATATACATCCCTTGATGTGGATGTCTTTACTTTGTGTGATATATGCTAGCCTATGTGCCAAAGAGAGATTTTGTGTTTTGATATACATCGGCCTATGTGCTTTGTTGATAGTGAGGATGTATATGAGTGATTTCATATTGCGATCATATACCATCCTGTGCCAAAGATGGTGAGGTTGTATATGAGATATTTTGAGAGATGGATATGATTTGATATCGGTGTATATTGTATTGATACGATTTATAGGAGGAGATTGATGATTGGTTGATGACGTATTTGTGTTGATAGCATTTTATTGATATCGATAGATAGATGGATGATAGGTTTATTAGGCATGGTGGAGTTAGGTCATTGTTGGGCATGATGGAGTCGGTCATAGGCATGTTTGAGTTAGGTCATAGGCATGGTTGAGGTAGGTTGTTGTTAGGCATGATTAAGTCGGATCATAGGCATGGTGGAGTTGATTTTCGGTGTTTGATATGATGGAAAATAAATGATGATAGATGCATATGTTTTGGTTTGATTTGTGATATATATGGTAACATGGATCATGTTAGTATGAGCACATGCGATGTAGGATTGTGGTAGATGTGAATGTATTAATTTCCACTTATTGGATGATAAATTGGAAACTAACTAGAGTAGAATGTAATAGGAACCGGTAGCTTAATGGCGAGAAGGTGGTCAATTGTGAGTGAGAAGAGGTGAGGAAGGTGATGGCGACAAAGGTGGTCGATTGTGAATGAGCATAGGTGAAGAAGGTAATGGCGATGAAGGTGGTCGATGGTGAATGAGAAGAGGTGAATAAGGTGATGGCAACAAAGGTGGTCGATGGCGAATGAGAAGAGGTGAAGAAGGTGATGGCGACAAAGGTGGTCAATTGCAAATGAGCAAGAGGTGAAGAAGGTGATGGCGATGAAGGTGGTTGATGGCAAATGAGAAGAGGTGAATAAGGTGATAATGATGGTTGAGCTAACCTCCAAGGGCCCCAGCCCTCGAAGTTCTTCCTACATAGCCCCGAAAAAGGGTCTTCAGATCGATGTAGTTCTCCTTAAGCAAGGGAGGATAAAGATTAGCGAATGAGAAGGGTTATTCGGGTTGAAGTAGGTGGTGTTCATGGGTATGGGGGTAAGGGTAAATAGGTATGGGTATGGGTGAGTAAGTATAGGTATGGGTTACGATGTATGGGTCATGGGTGAATAAGTAGGGTCAAAGGGTACGGGTCATGGGTAAATAAGTAGGGTCAAAGGGTATGGGTCATGGGTAGGGGTAAATAGGTGGGGTCAATGGGTATGGGTCATGGGTAGGGGTAAATAGGTGGGGTCAAAGTGTATGGGTTGTGGGTAGGGGTAGATAGGTAGGGTGAATGGGTATGATTGAGTGGGTGATGTGTGTGGGTAGTGTGATGAAAGTGAGGTATAATGTTACAAATAGAGTGAGAAGTGAGGCTATGTGTAGGTGGTGGTGAGTGGAGTCAAGGTTTTAGCTTGGGGGTCAATAGTGTGTAAAGCAGGAACTGTAATAGGCAGGTTGGTGATGTAGCCGAACCGGGAAGGACCATCAAGGTGCAAACCGGGGGTAGGTGTGAGGAGCCTCAATCCCTAAAAGACCTTACGAGGTTGGACTGCATTCAAGGTGAAGCAATGTGCGGGATCATGACAGATCGTACTCGTGACAACGTCTTGTGGTGGGTAAAAAAGGAGGGTAAGGTGATAATGAGACATTCGAGTATAGGCCGAGTCCATGGAAAAAAAAATGGTGTGTCGTGTTTGTAGGATAGACTCTTCGAGGGGTTCAGACCCTCCTAGTTTTCTTCAGATATATTGACCAGTGGTGCCTTGCCCTCTATATCCATGAGCATCTGGAGCTCCAGACTGCATTCTTGACCCACCTTCGAGAGTCATTTCCATGAGATAGATTACATCATTCTTTCTTGTTCTTCCCGCAGTGGGTGGTACCAAACGGAAAAGCCACTCTAATCCTATTATAGGGCATAGATCAGTTCATTCCTAGCTAGACCTTCATAGTTCCCCAGTGGCCACCCGGCTCGGCAGCGTACACGTCTCAGAGGGCAATCCAGATCTACTCGCCTCCCTGGCAGTCATTCTAATCTTAGTTCTCTGCGGGGGAGGGGGCCCTCGCCCCCCTCTTCGAGGAGTCATTCCATCAGTAGCTACTTCTTATCAGCTTTGAATGTTAGGAGGGATGGGACTACCATTTCTGAGTAGACAGCTCCTTATCAGCCCCCTCCTTCATTCTCTTCTCCGCTTTCCTTCCCCCCTCTGTCTCATTATCCCCGTGTATGGGGTTTTGTTTTTTGGGGGTTTTTCTTATTCTCTCTTATGTTCTCGGGAACTCATTTTGAGTCTTCCCCACTTGCACTTTGTATATTGTTTGGACTGCAGTCCCATTGACCTACTTTTGTGGTCATTCATTGGACATTAATATATTTATCTTTATCTTATCTATGTGGGATGATTAGATAATCTCCTTGAGGTCTTCGTGAAGCTGATCGATGCGGGAAGCTTCGAAATGAGCCTAGTCTTTTTTTACTAGGTAGAGTATGGCTAGTGCAATATAGTTGTCCTTCGAGGGAGCAATCTATTTATGGCGACTAGATACAAATGGTAGATGTCCTTTTGAGGGATTCATCTTTATGTTTGGAAGTTTGACTCAAGGAGGGTGATCCCATTTTTGATAGGTGAGTTTGTGGTTACCAATTAAGCCATGGACAAGGCTATAGAGGAATACGGAATGCTTAATGCAAAAGGTGGGTTAATGGTGGAGGTAGAAGTAGGATTGTGTGAGGGGTATATGGGATGGTATACGACCATGGGATTCTATCCATGAGGGGATGAAAAGTATCCATGAGAATCATGCCATGAGTAGAGCCGTGGTACTCATATTGAAGACAAGGTTGAAAAAGTGACGGATAGTCACATGATTCTTGTTTAATCGTAGGTAAGTGAGGTGGTGGTAAGAGGAGTAGGTGCCCATGGGATGATCCGGGGAATAGCCACTGGGTGAGAAAGCACTTGGTTCAATAGTAGAATGGTCGAAGATGCAAGATGTTAAGGGGCTCAGGTTTGGGTTTACCATCGAGTGAAGATAAACGATAAGCACCTGATCCATAGGTATGAGTAATGATATAAGGTCCAAGCCAATTAGGAGCAAATTTTCGTAGATGTTTCTCAACTTTGGTGACATGTTGATTTTCCTTCAAGATGAGATCCCCGACTTGGAAGGTGCATGGGTGGATGCGCTTGTCATAAGCGTGTTTGATGCATTTTTGGTATATTTGGAGATGATCTAAAGCATTTAGATGGCATTCGTCTAACAAATCTAGTTGTGCCAAATGATCTTGGCAAAATTCATCATTGGTGAGCATGTCTTTGAGTGATATGCGGAGAGATGGGATTTGGACTTCAAGAGGCAAGACAGCCTCGGTACCATAGACCAGAGAGAAAGGTGTGGCAGCAATCGATGTGCGAATACTAGTGCGGTATGCCCATAGGGTGAAAGGAATGTGTGTATGCCAATCCTTCCCAGTATCATTGACTACCTTCATGAGGATTTTGTTCAGGGTTTTGTTGGTGGATTTGGCTTGGTCGTTGGTTTGCGGGTAGTAAGGTGAAGAAAAACTGAGTTAGATGCCGAAGGTATCACAGAGTTTTTGGAGGGTTTTGTTTTTGAATTGTTTTCCATTATCAGTGATAAGGTGATGAGGGACACCAAAGTGATAGATAATGTGATGGTTGATGAACTCACAAATCTTCTTGGCTTTGGTAGAGATGAGGGGAATGGCCTCCACCCATTTGGTGTAGTATTCCGTAGCAGGTTATGATCCATTGGTGGTGTTGAGAAGAATGAGGGTTGATTTCACCGATGAGATCGAGACCCCATTGAGAAAAGGGCCATAGGTCTCGTGCGACTGTAAGGCATGACCCGGGTGTGATGAAGGTTTGAGTGTTGTTGACACTTCACACATCGTTTGACGTAATCACAATAATCATGGTTGAGGGTAGGCCAGTAATAGCTAAGGTGAAGGATATGTTTAGCAATAGCGAGACCACTGATGTGGCCCCCACAGATGCCGTCATGGATTTCCTTGATGGTATATGGTATTTCGGAGCTAGTGAGGCATCGGAGAAGGATCCCATCGAAGCCACGTTTATAGAGGAGGCCTCCCATGATGACATACGGGAGACCTTTTGGAGGAAGGCATGTCGGCCATATCAGAGGTAAGGTCGGGAGGAAGGATGGAAAAGGAGAGGTAGTCAGAGTATTGTTGGTACCAGAGGTCATATGGGTCTGTAGTGGGTTTCTCAACAAGGTTGACAATGTGAGAGAGAGGTAGGAGGGTGATTGCAATCTTCGCACAACAACGAAGATTTGTGAATTGGTAGGTGATGAGGGTATTTGTGAGGCGAGACAAGCCATGGTATCCACAAATTTGTTCGTAGAGTGGGGAATGGTTTTGTAAGTTATAGTGGGTGAAGGTGGTTAACAAGAGGTCCACATGGTGTTTTTACCATTGCAATTCCTCATTGCGACATTGGTATAAGCAATTCATTTGGTTTACTACCAATTGAGAATCACCAAAAATATTAATGGATTTAACATCTAGGGTTCATGCGGTTTGGAGACCTAGTACGAGTGCCTCGTACTCGCGATGTTGTTAGTACACTCAAAGTTGAGTTTGAATGAAAGTGGGATAGGTTCACTATCATGTGGAATGAGGATGATTCCCACTCCACCCCCATGTTGACACTTAGATCCATCAAAGAATAGGGTCATTTGATAGTGTGGAGGTTCCTCGATAGGTTCATCAAGGGAAAGGGTAGTGATGGATTCATTAGGGAATTCAAAGTTTTTGGGTTGGTGGTTAGAGAGTGGGGCATCACCAGTTGATCAGTGATAGCCTAACCCTTGATTGATTTTTGGTGGAGAAAGGTGATATCTAGATCAGCAAGTAGCATGAGCCATCGTGAAATGCATTGGTTTTGGAATGGTTTAGAGTACATGTAATGCAAGGGGTTGGTGTTGGTTATGACAAAGGTAGTGTGGTTAAGTAGGTAGTGGTAAAGTTTGGTGACCATGAAGACTAAAGCAAGGCACAAATTTTCAGCATGTGTATATCTAGTCTCATAATCCACGAGGGTACGGCTGATGTAATAGACCACTTGTTCCCTGTGTTGGTCATCTTGGTGAGCGAGCATGGTGCCCAAGGAATGGTCAGTGGTAGAAATGTAGAGGTAGAATGGTTGGTCATCCTTAGGAGGGGTAAGCATGGGTGGCTGTAATAGATATGCTTTCAAGGCTTCAAAATCGTTGTGATAGTCTGCATGTTCTAGTGGAAGGTGGTATCCTTTTTAAGGAGGTGGTGGAAGGGTTCACAATGATCTGATAGTTGGGAAATGAAGTGACAAATAGATTGCAGTTTTCCCTGCAAACTATGAAGTTATCAGAGGTTGGTGGGTGGAGGCATCTCAAGGATGGCCTTGATTTTGGTCGGGTCAACTTCAATGCCTCAGTAAGGAAACAATGAAGCCCAAGAGTTTACCAGATAGAATGGTGAAAACACACTTCTTAGGTTGAAGGCATACGTAATATTGGATGAGACGATCGAAGATGATTTTGAGAACAGGTAAATGTTCGGCGTGACTTTTGGATTTTCCCAAAAGGTCATCGACGTAGTCTTCCAAGATGTGATGCATGATGTCATGGAAGATATAGGTCATGGCTCATTGGTAGGTGGTGCCTATGTTCTTCAGTCCAAAGGGCATGACATGATAGCAGAAGGTCCCCCAAGGGGTAATGAAGGTGGTTTTGTGTTGATCCTTGGGGGTAAGTAAGATTTGATTATAGCCGAGAACCCGTCCATGAGAGATAGCATCTCATGTCCGGTGGTGAGATCAACCAATTGGTCAATGCTAGGTAGAGGAAATTCGTCCTTCTGGACAAGCCAAAGCCGAGGTCCCAAATTCAGGTGCATATGCTAAGTCCCCATTGCTTTGGTAATGGGTACGATGTTGGAAATCCATTGTGGGTAATCGATTAGTAGGATGAAAGAGATAGAAAGCAGGCACTGGAGCTCTTCTTTGACGAGAAGGGAAATGCGTGGATGCATTTTATGTAGATTTTGTTTTATGGGTTTAGCATCGGGTAGGGTGATGATGTTATGAACCATGATATTTGGGTCAATACGGCATATTGGCATATGACCAAGCAAAAGCATTGCTATGGTCACAAAGGAAAGAGGTGTAGGCTTCTTGTTTAGCGGAGTCCAAAGATTGACCTATCTTTAGAATACGGGGGTCATCCAATGTGTGGATGTTGATGTTGATAGTGGATTCGTTTAGCATGTTTTGGGTTTTAGAAGGTAGTGTGTGGTGGAGATAGGAGTCTTCCACACCTAGATAGGTGAGAATGGAATCGTCATTTTGACATTGGATGACATGAATAGAAGGGGTGTCATCATCGATCATATCAGGATAGAGGATGGGAAAATAAATAGGAGTCTCGCCATCTCGTTGGATGGTGAGGGGTCCCAAGGAAATGGTGTTTATGGAAAAAAAGGTAGGAGGAATAGACTCAGGGTCTATAGACTCCGTGGGTGAAGTGGGTGAATTGGGTGAGGGATCGTGAGGTTGGGGTATCTCTGTAATGAGGTCGACATGAGGTTGTTTAAGCATAGGCTCAAAAAATCCCACCCCACTACGATCCTTGTGTTTACGAGAGGTGCAAGGAATGACAGTGTGATGGCCTTGTTTGTAAAGACCGAAGCCAAAACCCTTCCAAGCACAATGATGTAGGAAGGTATGGGAAAAATGCCGATTGGTTAATGAGGGAAGGGTGGTGGTGAATGGTAGGGTCGAGTTGGTGGTTCAGGTGTGTAGGTGGGGGTGTCAATACCCCCATAGGTTAGATTGGTGCGGAGGTGAGTGGGTCCATAGGCAAGAACTTTGCCAATGTGTGGGTCATAATGGGGGTGTTGTTGGAGGTTTCCGTACTCTTGTGGGGTACGGAGGGTGTCGACA
Source organism: Taxus wallichiana var. yunnanensis (assembly GCA_018340775.1). Classification (NCBI taxonomy): domain Eukaryota; kingdom Viridiplantae; phylum Streptophyta; class Pinopsida; order Cupressales; family Taxaceae; genus Taxus; species Taxus wallichiana. Next base: position 163,733,245 of record CM031237.1, read on the forward strand.
TTGTAAAAGCCAGTACTCCCCTAGTGTCAGGCGTTGAAAAATACCTTCTAGTGGGTAAAAAGTGGGATGTTGGTGGCGGAATGGATCCTCCATTTGGTGAGGTGAAATCTCGTCGTCGAAGAAGGTGAGGGTAACCACCGAGATGAGGCAAAACAGTGTTGAGGTAGAAGGTGAAGAAAGAAGGGAGGCCACATGGTGTGGTGTGATAATGGATGCAATGGGGGTGGGGTCATTAGGTGGAACCTCTATGGATTATAGGACTTCAATGAGGGCCTGGCGATGAGATTCAGAAGTTTGGATGAGGTCGTACAATGACATCTTGAGTGGTGATTGATGAAGTTGTTTGATCATGGCGCGATGGGCTCTCCCATTGGAAACAGGGAAGGTGGGTCCATGGATGGTGATTTTAGGTGAGGTAGTAGGTTTTTCGGCCCCGGTTTTCCTCTATCTCGTTGAGCCCGAGTGGCGATCCAAACCATATTGATTTCAAATATTGGTGGTGGGTAGGAAGGGTATGATGTGTGGGGTAACGATGGTTGGGTTGGTAATGGTATAGGTGGGGTGATTATGGTGGCAGGAGGGGCTGACTCTGTGTCCAACAGATCATCCTTAGTGAAGAGCAATAGCAGGAGTGTTTTGAGAGCCTGGCAATCCTCCATGCTATGTCCGGGTGCTCGATGATAGGCGCAGATCTTGGAGTCGTCAAACCATTTTGGTTTTGGTTTGAGTGGGTCATATGGTCGAATGGGTGGTAAGATGATGTGGGAAGAGGTGAGTAGGTTAGCTTGGATAGTCACATAGGATCCTGCCATTGGGTCACTTTGTGTGGTGGGTATGGTATTGGGTGAAGCACTTGGTGGTGATTTATAGGTGGGTGTCATTGATTATGATGTGGGGTGGTCTGCGTGGTTTGGGTATGTTTTGGTTTGGGTTGGGGTGGGTCACACTTGTTAGGTAAGGATGCGGTGGATGCTTTGGTTTGTGGTTTAGGTGTTGCTTTGGGAGGTGGGGTAGTTAGCAATGCAAAATGGTGGTGTGAGGTCGAGGGTCATGCTGAAGGTGGGAGAGGACGGGTTATCCAAGGTGAGAGTAGTGGCACTATGGAGGTAAGGGTAACATAGTAGTAAGTTGGTCGATGTCACCTACTAAGTAAAGGCAACATTGCATGGGGTTGGGTAGAACTGGAGGTAGTGGTAAATGGGGTGGTTGCCAATTTTTGGCTATACTATGTATAGTTAATTTGGTCATCAGGGTTGATGGGTGAGGGCCCAAGAGTGAGGGTAGTGGTGAAGGTGATGAAGAGGTTGTAGGTGATGCCGTATCGTTTCCGAGGTGGTTGGTGTCTTGGTTTTGGTAGGGGTGTTCTTTGGGTAAAGGGGTGAGAGGAGGTAGTTAAATCAAGCTTGATTGTCGTGTAAGTGAGGTCGGATGTGGGTCACACCCCCAGTATACGAGAGATGGTATGGGAGGTAGATGAGGAAGGTATGGGGAGTGACGAGGTGGAAGGTGGAGACAAAGAAGGTATGTGGATGGTCAGGGGTAGTGTGGGAGGTGTTTCAGTCACTTCGGTGGGTAGGGTAGGTATAGATGTTGCCACTATTGTAGGGTAAATAATGGGTAAGTTGTTAGGTGAGGTCTCGCATTTGTGTGGAGAAGGGGATTTGAAAGAGTTCCCTAAGTAGTGAGTGATCGCATACTCTAGATAGTCTATCGAATGCAATGATGAAGAGAGGAAGGTAAGGAGGGTGGATTTTTTGGTAATCCCTGTAAACAGAATGGTTATCTACAAAATAGGGAATCTCTCTACATCCAATTCTATAGGAAGGAGAGATGAGAAAAGATCATTTAATGTCAGTAGACAAGGGTAGTGGGTCTATTGGTATCAGGATGGGTTCCTCATTGTCACCGGAGGTGTGGGTAAGATAGGTGAAGAAGTGGGAGGTACTTCCGACTCCTCGATGTGAGGTGAGGTGGGGGGAGGTACTCCCAACTCCTTGGTGAGTATGGAAGCAGGTTTCGATGGTGATTCATCAATATGAGGTTGGGGGCACATACAAGGCCAGGTATGGTAAGTATATCATCGGGGAAGATGCCTTTGCTTGTATTAGATTATCTTCTAGTGGTAATGGTGAGGAAGGTGGAGATGCTAGTACAGGTAAAGGTGTGTGTTCGTAAGGTTCCTGTTATCCCGAATCACAAAGACCCCCGTGCATATACCCGAACTCACAAAGTGTGATTGGATAACATGGGTACTATCCCCAAGTGTGGGACTTGCTACTTGAGATAGACCTCCGAGAGAAAGTCGGTTCTTGCTCCTAAACTACTCGCCACAATCTACTCTAATGCAGATAAGCTAATTGCTCTAATCTAAATTTCAAGGGACCAGGAGAGAGAATACATAAAATGAAAGCATACACTAAAGCGGTGATACACCAGAAAAGGAGGGTGTGAGAGTAATCTCCAAATGTGTGAAATACAGAGGCAAAGTGCACACTAGAAGAGGTGATGACAGTTCACCATAATCTAGCAAAATGCATTCACAACAATATTCCAAGCATACACAATGTTAGTGAATTCCTGCAAGAACATAATAATAGACACAATATTCTTGTAGAAAGATAAAAGGGGCAAGAAGAATGCAAGAAAACACAGCAGGGGAAGATACATCCACAAACTTTGTATTTTATTGCTTCCTGGTATGCACAGTTCAGTCTATTACAAGATAAGGGCCTGGATCACCATGCAAGGAGTCCACTACAAGGGCCTGCAACACACTGGCTTCACAAAGCAATTTTGACAGAGCTTTGCTACCCAAAACTCTCTCTCATACAATGAGCCCAACACTCCAATTTATAGAAAAAATGAGAAGGAGAAGAGAAGGGAAAATGGAAATCCCCGAAATCTGTCCTTCAACCATTGTAAGAAACATTAAGTTGAGTGAAATGATTTTATATTACTTGCAAAAGGCTCCCATACTGTCCCATGTGTCTTTGAAAGCAGAGAAAGAATGATGACCATGCCTCTTAATTGCACTCCCAGCTACCAAATAAAACACTGTTCTGAACCTGGCCACGTTTTCTTAAAGAACTCAATTAATTTCTTATCAAATCTAGAATTTCTTGACTGCTGTGCATCGGGCTCGGAACCACGATTCCAACGGTACCAATTTTGTGCAATTTCGTTGAGAAATGCAAAAGTTATGGCCTTCTGAGTGCGGGCAGCTATTTTGGGTCTGGCAGGCGTTTTCTGTCATTTGACGGGAATGAACATTAACTGACTGGAGCCGAATATGTTTCTCTTAATTAAATATATCTACCCTCATTAAAAATAATCTGGCGTAGAGGACGTCGTGCTCGTTCCAGAAAGTCCAATTTTGTGAAAATCGGAGCTCGGAGTCAAAAGTTATGGCCGTTTGAAGTTTCGCAGGTCAAACGTTGACTTTTCCTCTTCTGTCTTCACCTATTTCACGCTTTCGCGTCCCTCGCGTACTTTTGGCCCGGCTGTCCCGGACGAAAAACTCTTCCTTCAAAGCGTCATACGGTGCTTTCGCGTCCCACGCGCCCTCGCGCACTTTTGCCCTGGCTGCCCCAAATGCTTTGTGCTCCTTGTGCCGATTTCGCACGAACCGGCGGTTAGCGCCTCAAGGCCCCACTTGTCCCACTTCGCTTTGGGACTGCTGCTCATTTCGCGAACCAACCGGCGGTTCGCGCCTTTGTGTCCTATTCATCCCGAATCGTCCCTGATTAAGCAGTTAGTCAATTTTCTCTCGATCGAACCGGCATTTCGCGCCCGCCGCGTACTTTTGTCCCAGATGTCCCTCTTGCTAGCGGGCTGTTTGTGCTGATTTCGCGCGAACCGGGCGGTTCGCGCCTTTGTGTCCCATCCATCCCAAATACTTTCTTGAGCAGGACTTAGCCAATTTTCACGATTTTTCCTGGATCAACCTACTTGCCTTCCTGCAACTTGGGGGTGAAAATTGGATAACAATTTGGCGACTTCAAGGCGGGGTTATCGCCCGCCGGATGAAGAACGGCCAGCTCTCAGTAGCAATCCATTGGGCATGGAGTCCGTTTGATAATCTCTCACCTGATCTGAAATTTGAAAGCTTGTATCAATGAGCCATTTGACATTTGTTGAGTGGTCTTCTCATGGCGACAAATTCTTTTCCGGGGACTTGATGAACCGCAAAACATGCACATACTGTGGCTAATAGGACATGTACGAAGCACTTAGGGAAATAAAAACTACTCTAATAAATAGCAATGTGCATAAGCACTTAGAGGAATGGAAAATCTAAATTAACATTTACAAGGGTGAGAAGCTTTCTTTCTAGTAGCGGCGTTTGAGATAGATCCCATTGATCGAATCAGTAATTCCTCACCATCCAACTTAGCCATCGGAAAGCATTGCTACCTTTGCATTCAATGATCATGTATGGGCCACCTCCAGATGGCATCAAACTTGGAGTGCTTTCCGGTTTTGCACGACAAGCATCCCACTTCAGCACTCAAATCTCCGATTTGTAATATCCCGGCCTTAGCTTTCTTGTCAAAACTCTTTTTACCAATGCTTTATCCTTTTCTATGGTCTGCATTGCGTGCTCTCTTGTCTCTTCTAATTCCATCAGCTCTGCATACCTGATTTCCATAGGTTCAAACTCAGCTAGTTCCAATTGTTTCATGAGTTCCAATGCTGGCAACTCGAGTGATATGGGTAGAACTGCTTCTTTCCCGTATACAAGCTTGTATGGAGAGCTTCCTGTAGATCTCTTGGCGTGATCCTATCAGCCCATAGAGCTGATTTGAGCTTTAAGTGCCAAGTCCTTTGATTTTCGTCCAGAGTCCTTCTGATGATCCTTAGTAGATTCTTGTTCGTAGACTCGGCTTGGCCATTACCTTGAGGGTAATAGTTCGATGAAGTGCCGAGATATACACAGATTCTTGACAGCCCATTGATGATATTTGTGCCCAGGAATGCCAATGCATTATCTCGATATGATAGTGGCAGGGCACCAAACCTCGTGACTATCCCTTCATAGAAATCTAAGATATTAGATTCATTTGCCTCCTCGAGTGCCACTACTTCAGTCCACTTGGTGAAATAGTCTGTTGTTGTTAGTATCCACTTGGGTTCCACTGACTTGAATTGGGATTGATAACCCCAATGAAGTCCAATCCCCCATTGCATGAATGGCTGATCCACCGAAATTGGACGAAGGGAAGCGCTGCTAACCTCTCTTTCCCCGTGAAGAATGCACATCTCTTGCATTTCTTAACCCATGAGTAGCAAACATTGAACACGAGGCTAATAGTAACCAGCTTTCATGATTTTGAGAGCATTGCCACTCGTGGAGCAAAGTGGCCTCTCGCTTCCTCGTCATGGAACTCGTGTATGATCTTCTTAACTTGACCTGTTCCAATGCATCTTAATAGAACACCATTTATGTCCTTCTTGAACAAAACTCCGTCAACAAGCACATATGGAATGGCTTGTAATCAAGTATCTCCTCTTGCTTTGCTCACTCAGGGGCACAAGCCCTGTTCTGGAGGTAATGCACCAAGTCTTGAGTCCAACATGGGACGGGTGCATCATCAGCTGGTTGTTCTTGATCATTCTGTAGTAGCAAGACAACATCCTCTTCACTTTTTGACTCGTCTGGTTGTTTGGAAGCGAGCTGCTCACACAAGCCTTTGCCACGAACTAGCTTGGTCACTTTGATTTCAATATCATATTCCATCACCCGAGTGATCCAACCTGCTCTCTTCTCGTTTAAATCCTTGTTTAGGAGGAAGTCCTTGACACCAGCATGAGACACCAGCAGTTGAATCTTATTGTTTGAGACCAAATGTCTGAACTTCTTCAAGCTCCTGATGACAGCAAGGACATGCTTTTCGATAAAAGAATACTTTATTTCGTAATCTTCCAAGGTTTGACTGAAGAATGCTATGGGCTGTTCTGAACCTTCTCTATTCAGCTGTGTCAAGATGGCTGAGATTGTATCTGATCCTCCAAATGCATACAACATGAAGTCCTTTGAGAAATCTGGGTTGATAAGAGTTGGAGCCTGCGATATTGCATGCTTGATGTTTTCAAAACTCTCTTTGCCTTCTGCTGTCCATTTGAATGCCAGACTCTTCTTCAACATCATTGTTAGAGGCTTCACAAGAGTGGCAAAATTAGGCACAAATCTGCGGACAAAGTTTATCCTTCCTAAGAAGCTTTGGAGAGATTTCTTGTGGTGTGGTAATGGAAGCTGCGGATGGCTTCAACCCTCTCAGATCAATTGTTAGCCCTTCCCTTGAGACAATGTGGCCCAACAGTTTGCCTTCGTGTGCCAAGAATACACACTTCTTTGGATTCAAAGACACTCGAACCTTCTACACCTCTGAAATACTTGTCTGAGGTGAAAGAGATGGTCTGTTGCATTCTTTGAGAAGACAAGGATATCATCTAGGTATACCAAGCACTATCTTGTTGATTACGCCTTTGAATGCCATATCCATAGCTCACTGAAATGTTGCTCCGGCATTTGACAGTCCAAATGGCATCTTCTTGTAAGCATATGTGCCCCATTTTGTAGTGAAGGCCGTTTTGAATTGATCTTCTTCTTTCACCAATATCTGATTATAAACGAATATCCATCTAGTAATGAAAACCTTTCGAACCAGCTACAACCTACAATATCATCTGCTCCATCGATGGAAGTGGATAATGATCTTTGAGTGATGCTCTATTTAGATCACTAAGTCCACACACAATCTTATTTCTCCGTTTCTCTTTCTTACCGGCACCAAATTTGCAACCCAACTTGAGTGTTTGATGGGAAAGATGATACTAGCCTCAATGAGCTTGCTTAACTCTTTCTCATGAGAGGCTCGATATGAGGATTTCATCGCCTTTGCTTTTGCTCGATTGTGCTTGGATTCTGGATCCAACTCAATAGTATGTTGTGCCAACTTTGGATTGAAACCTCTTAAATCTTTGTAAGTCCAAGCAAAGACATCTGGGAATTCTTGACAAAGCTGAACAAAATCAGATTTCTCTTGTGGAGTACTTACTTTGCCAATTTGCAATGTCTTGCCTTCTTCCACTAAAATAGGCTCTGAATCTTCACCCTTTACTTGAATGCTCGCTTTCTCCTTCCGGAACTGATCATTCGGGTTGAAGATTGACTCCAAGGTTATGAGGCCTTTTGGCAATTTGTTAGTCCTAAGCTGCACCACTTGGTCGCCATACTGCTGCTCCAGCTTGTCTTGATTTCTCATGGAGAACTCAGCTTCTTCTTGTAGGAAATTAACAATCTACTGATCATTCTCAAAGACTTGCCAACTTGTGTTGTTATCCGGAACAGCTAGTCTCACAACCACTTTGATATGAGGCTGAGTTTTCTCACTTTTGATACTTTCTACAACATCAAACGCAGCCCCAATTGCTTTGTCGGTCAAGCCACAATGCTTCATTCTTTTTTCTTGGGATGGAAATAATGCTAAAAGCTTCAAAATCTTCAATAAGATCCCATACCCGATTTTTGTAGTTCTTCACATGATCATTTTGGCAGCATTTTTTCCTTTGACTTGGTTTATGATCAGCTCACTATCACCAAATACTTGTAAATTCCGATGCATTTCTTCTTTGCCCAATGCGAGTCCATGAATTAAAGCTTCATACTCGTTGTGTTGTTTGAACAGAAAAGCTGGAAACGGAAGGCTAAGTAGTACCTTATACCTTGTGGTGAAATGAGCATAGCTCCTCCTCCGTACCTTGTCTGCTCCTTGACCCATCAAAGAACAATTGCCATACTTCATTCTTGTCTTCATGATCTGGCTTGGTGATGCTAGGAAGAGGTTGATTCTCTTCATGTAAACAATAGACTCCCAGCTCAGATTCTTCTATTTCTTGATAGGGATCAAAAGCATGCACCTTGCTTGCCCATTCATCAAGAGTCAAATCTGGGATGCTTCCAACCTTGGTGTCAGCTTCATCAGTGCTTGGATAATCTTCTTGATCAAACGCTGAACAGTTGGCATTGATTTGGCTTGGAGTGTAGGGCTCAATATGGAAGTTTGCAATAGGTTCAGACCTGATTGTGGCCTTAGTTCCATACCTTGTTCTGAACAGCATGTGTGACCAATCCGCCGAAAGATAGCCTCCAATTTTAGCAGTGAAGTCTCTTGACAAGCATAATGCAAAGAGTGGTGGTAGGTCTATGACCGACACATCTTGTAACACTATTACGTTAGGACATGCATGCAGTGTGAGGCTCAAACCTTTGATTACTCCAACCGTTGTCACTGCTGTCCCGTCTAATTGCACTACACCCTTGGAGATGACTTCATATTGGAGTCCTAGCTGATCAACTATTTGTTTTGGCATGACTGAGCTGCTTGCTCCCGAATCGATCATGCAATTATGCACCAACTTATCTCCTATGATCAATGAAACATAAAATGGAGGGGGCTTCAAAATTTTACCTTGCAGTCCTCCATGATTTCCCTCAGGCTGGGCAGCATTTGTGAGTACCTTCTCTTGCATTTGGACTTGCTGATTTGAAGTTGACCAGTCTTTCATGGCAGCTTGTAGCAAATCTCTTTGCCCTGGGATAGATAGTGATTCCCACATTGATATGTTTACATTTGTCTTCCTCATCTGATCAATGATATTGAATGGAGATGAAGTATCCCTCTGCTGTCCCTTGGCCTGCACATTCATTCCTTGCACATGGGCAAGAAAGAATCGGCATTTGAGTTGGCCTAGGAGCTGGTTTGAATGCTCCTTGCATGTTTGGAACTATAGTTTGTTTTCCAATGCTTGTGGAGTGGTAGAAGGTTGTGGATTACTCAAAGCCAATGGCTGTTCTTCACCCAAATTTCTCCTCTTTGACCTTGTGTTGGCCGCAACACTCGAGAGGGCATTTGATTCATACCACGTAAATCTTCACCGCCAATTGACAAGAGTAGTTTCATTCGGAGATGTTCCTTGCTGAGGTGCCCCTTGCCGTTGGTCTTCTTCGTGGCTGGACTCTTGTGACCCACCAATGGTTTGCACCATCAGGGCCTGATTTAATGCACCGTTAAAGCACATTGATTGGTTATGTGGCATCGCACGGAAACACCAATCATATTCTTGGGCCATGTTATTTTGAATCGGCACCAAATCTCTCGGATGCAGATGCAAGCATTGGGATTATAGGGCTGAAATGGTACATTGGTAGGAGGCCTTGCTTGATTCTGATTTGCAGCTGGATTGGGCGGTCTTTGAGGTTGATATGGTTGCCTGTTAGGCTGAGCTTGAGGCTGATATGGTCTAGCACTCTGAGCTTGCTGTCTTTTGATAGTAACCAGCTCATTTCCCAAATTTTGCAATTGTTTCATGACCTCTTGGAGTTCATTTGAAGCACTAGAGGATGAAGTAGAAGTTTCATTTGAACTTTGATTTCTAGGAGTGGGAATAGGAGCTAAGACAGGCGCTTGACTAGTACTTGGGCTCTCTAAACTTGGATATAATGGCATTGGGGGCCTAGGAGCTAGCTTACCAGCTTGAATAAGACAGTTTTCAGCCCTAATGGCAATGCTATAAGAAGCAGGTAAGGTTGTGCCTCCCATAGATTGAATTAACATAGAAATATCAGAATTCAAAGCTTTAAGATAGTATAGAAAAGCACCTTCTCATTGCGTTGGCTCGACCGCCACCGGAATCCTATCCCAAGACCTTTGAAATCTAAAGTCAAGTCGGGCCACCGCCGTTGGGGCTCTCTTCGATAGTCGTCAATTGTTCTAGAAGAGACAAGTTGTCTCCCTTCTCTCCAAACTGCTCATGGAGAACTATGCATAACTGATTCCACCGTGATAGAACCAGCTTCAAGGCTTCGAACCATGCAATGCCTTCCCTTTCAACGATGATGCCAAAGTTTGTACCACATCCATTTCGTTTATCTCATGGATCGCACAGACATTAGCAATGTCTTTGACATGATCACCAAGAGTGGTATGATTTTCTCCAGTGAAAATGGAATGTTCTTCAATGTTGCAATTGGAACCGGATTCTCGTGCATCGAGGGCAAGTGGGTGCACGCCGTGAAATTTACAAAGGGATTTAGTGGTTGCGCCATTCGATCGGGCCCGAGAACCCTCTGATGCGAGAAAAGGTCTACCAAAGTGGAGGTGTAGACAAAGTTCTATTAGGGGGAGACGCAGATCTTTGAGCTCTTCTTCCCTTCTTCTCTCGCCTCGGAGATAGATGCGAGATAAACAAACAAATCCTTCCTCCCTAGTTCTTGATCCAGTCTCGTATTCTTCTCATAAATTCACTGTGCTCGACCTGCAGAAACCAGCAGATTATGCCTCTTGGGAGTCGCAGATGTGCGATTTTAAAGCTTCTTCAAAGCTAGACCTCACAACAAGTGCACATCAATCTTGTTGCAATGAAGGTGAAGACCTCTAAGGTCCCATGCAGCAGTGCAGGAATCAAGTTATCCCTCGAATCACGGTACCACTGTGCATATACACGAACTCACGATGTGATTGGATAACATGGGTACTATCCCCAAGTTGTGGGACTTGCTACTTGAGATAGACCTCCGAGAGAAAGCTGGTTCTTGCTCCTAAACTACCGCACAATCTACTCTGTCTAATGCAGGATAAGCTAACTATTCTAATCTAAATTTCCGAGGGATCGGGGAGAGAGAATACATAAAATGAAAGCCTACACTAAAGCGGTGATACACCGAAAAGGAAGGTGAGAGTAATCTCCAAATGTGTGAAATACAAGGCAAAGTGCACACTAGAAGAGGTGATGACAGTTCACCATAATCTAGCAAAATGCATTCACAACAATATTCCAGCATACACAATGTTAGTGAATTCTCGCAAGAACATAATAATAGACACAATATTCTTGTAGAAAGATAATAGGGCAAAAGAGGAAGCAATAAAATACAAAGTTTGTGGATGTATCTTCCCCCGTGTTTTCTTGCATTCCTCTTGCCCCTTTTATCTTTCTACAAGAATATTGTGTCTATTATTATGTTCTTCATAGAATTCACTAACATCAGTGTATGCTTGGAATATTGTTGTGAATGCATTTTGCTAGATTATGGTGAACTTGTCATCACCTCTTCTAGTGTGCACTTTGCCTCTGTATTTCACACATTTGGAGATTACTCTCACACCCTCTTTTTCGGTGTATCACCGCTTTAGTGTAGGCTTTCATTTTATGTATTCTCTCTCCCCGATCCCTTGAAATTTAGATTAGAACAGCTTAGCTTATCCCGCATTAGAGTAGATTGTGGCGGAGTAGTTTAGGAGCAAGAACCAAAGCTTTCTCTGGAGGTCTATCTCAAGTATCAAGTCCCACAACTTGGGGATAGTACCCATGTTATCCAATCACACCGTGAGTTCGTGTATATGCACGGGGTGTTGTGATTTGGGGATAACAGCTTCCTCAAGAGGGTACGGTTGGGGTATGGTATACTGGTATGGGTAAGACATTAAAGATGGCATGAACTTCCCAAATAGTGTCAATGTTGACATAAGGATGGTTCTGTTGGGTGGGGTGTATGATTAGGGAACAATTTTTGGAAGATGTGCAGGTTTTGGTTTGCGGGTGCATTGGGGTTGTCCAGAATGAGATCTCCTCTATCCAACATTTCTTGGACAATGGTTTTGAAGGTGATGTAATTGTTGGTGTTGTGCCCTTGGATACGGTGGTAGTCGCAGATTTCATTCTCTCTATACCAAGAGGGTATAAGGAGGGCAGGATCAAAATCGTGGATGCACTTTGATGGTTGGAAGGGTGATAGCCCCTGTGTTCGAAGTTTTTCAGAACAACACAGGTATGGTTCAGTGATGGGAGTATATTTCTTTTGTTCATTTTTAAAAAGCAATGTTTGCACTGGCGAGAGGTTAGGCGGGGGTTTTGGTAGGTTGGATGGGTGAGGTGGGCCAGCCTTCAGGACCACCACATGGGTGGAGCCTTTGGCTCTAGGAGGGTTGAGAGGAGTGGTTGGTGGTGTTTTGGTAGTGGAAGAGGGTTCTTGTGGTTTAAACGGAGTGCTTTTGTTGCACAACTAAATCCTTTTCTCTTCAAGGGCTCGGATTTTGAGTTTTCGGGCCATGGTGAATGCTTCATCAAATGTATGAAATGTTTGTATTTGGAGGGTAGATGAGATGTGGTGAGTGCAAGCCTATGTGAATAGTTCTATGAGCTTGGTCTATGGTAGGGGGAATGTGAGTTGGTTGACAAGGTCGTGCTAACGAGTGACAAAGTCTATGATTGACTCGTCATCGTATTGATGCATGGTGTACAAGTCAGTCATGGTGACTTTCTTGGTTACATTGATGGAGAAATGGTCCAAAAAGGCTTGGGCCACTTGGTTGAAAGAGAAGATAGAGTGCTTAGGTAGAGCACTATACCAATCGAGGGTCGGTCCATTAAGGGACATGGGAAACGTTCGCAAAAGCAAAGCGTCATCATGAGAAATGAGGTAGCACATGTGCTTAAAAGACCTTAGATGTTGTTGTGGGTCTTCCTTGCTATGGAATCAGTTGAACTTTGGCATTTCCCAATGCAGGGGTATGGACGAATAGGGACAGAGAAGTGAATAGGTTCATTGCAAATCTCTTCATAGGTGAGAGATGTACGTGAACCGAAAGGGATGCTTCAAGCATTTGCATCTTTTCCATCATCATCTTAATAAGTTCGGGGGTAGGTTGTGATGAATGTTGGCCTCCCACAGGAGGGGAAGGAAGATATGAAGAATACAAGGTAGAAGGCATCACGGTATGTGAAGGAGCGCATATGAGAACTGTGGAGGTATATGTGAGGAGAAGGATGAGGAGGGGTAATATGTGGAATAAGAAGTAGAAGCTACGGGTGGAGGTTGAAAGTGTGTGTATACAGGAGGGGTCAGGGTGACCACCCTAGTAGAAGCAACAGGTGGAAGTGATTGGGAATGGATAGGACCAAATTCTGGAGGGGGTATATTTGGTCGACATCTGGCGGGGATTGAGATGGAATAGGTATGTAGGTAGTGGATGGTATGGAGGGTGGAGATGTAAAAGGTGTAGTGAACGTTATATAGGATGTCCACACCACCGCGGTAGGGTCGAGCTCTGACACTACTGGTGATAGGGGAGTGGCAAGGAGAGACGAACTAGAGGCAGCTGATACGGCGGTGGGTGCAAGAGTAGGAGGAATGGACATAGGCATACCATAGATTGGGTGGCCTAAATAATCTCGATTGGATGAATGGGAAAGATAGTGTTGAAAAGCGCAGTAGGGTTTTTATCTAAGAACCGTGTAAAGTCTGAGTCGCTCATACCGACAACAAAGCAGGGAAAATGGGATCCATAGGGGACAACACGGAAGGTGGCGATGGACTAGGTGGAAGAGGCTGGAGACTAGCATGAAATGCAAGTGCATTAGCCTCAGTTACGTGTCAACACCATGTAGAGGGGTGTGGACCAGGTAGTATTGTATTCTGTAGATAATACAAAAAGTAGCAGAGATGAAGAGAATGGGTATTGCGGAGGGTGTGTTGGGTGGATGTGTTAGTTAAGAACCAGCACAGGTGGCGACCGACGCCGGTTATGTGTGACCGATGTCGGTTGGTGTTAATCGTTTCAAGATTCTAAGAAATAAGAATATTTTATCAAACTAAGATAGACATGGAAGATTATCAAGAAGGAAGGCTCTGTGACAAGCGTGTGATAAAGAACAAAGTGTTTAGAATGTTTCATGAACTATTACAGAAAATAAACCGACAGAAAGGTATGTTGGATAGGTCAGCCCAAAAGAACAAAGACCGACGCTGGTAGGGTATAACCGATGGCGGTCAGGGGGTAACCGATGATGGTCTGGACCGACACCGATTCTTGTGAAATTGAAATATTAATGAAGAAAAGAGGGTTATGAGTTAAAATTAGATGTGGAATAAGACCCAAAATCCTAAGAACGATGAGAAATAGGATCTAAGCACACTCAAAGGGAGTGAAATACACCAACTATGATGGGGAGTGTGCAAAGGGGAAATAAGAAAATGAAGAATGAGTTCTCTCACCTCAAAATGCAAGCTACAAAAACACCAAGAAAAATACGATCCTAAGAGTTCCTTTTTCTATTGTGTTTGTTCATCTTATGTTATTTAAGGACCGACACATGAATTCTAGAACAGATTTTTTGGTAAGGATGGCTTCCCAGAAGAAGGAAATCTAAAGGAGATATTTCATTTTTGTTATGGTGGGGCGGGCTTCGCTCTAAAGTATGAATCGACAAAGTAGCAAGATGGGAAGTATCTCACAATCCTCGGATCGAGTGTGATTGTTGAAAGGTGTTCCCAAGAAATATGTTGTTTAAGAATGTGTATATTTTGAGTTTTTGTGCAGTCTGGTAAGACACGAGAGAGATAGAAGATGTGCTTTCTATGATTTGTTCATCAACCATCAGCTAGTCATGACCTCCAGCGTATAGGTTTCCTCATTTAATGTGAGCTAAATGCAAAAAGTAGAATGAAATGAAGTTGATTTTAAACCCAAATCAAAATGTTGTATTCGATGACACAAGAAGATGAAGAGGAGAAGGAATGCTCTTTCACTAATGCGATAATTAACGAAAGAAAATAAATGTTCATTTTAGAAACACCAAAAGACAGTTGCTTTTAGACAATATGAAGAGGAGAAGATTCCAGGGAAGAAACTTAAATGTGAGAACCTTTCAGAAAGGGAAACAGAGACAAAGCACTTTCACCTAGAAATGAAGAAATGCAAGGAACCCCGGATGGGTCCCACTGGGCATGCCAAAATGTTTCGATCCTTTTTGCGTACAATCGGAGACTGAAACAGATAAGGGTTCAAGGTAGGTTTACCTCGTTGTTTGGTTTGGTTGAGATGCGCACATGTAGACTTCCGATCTCGGTCGATCGTCGAACTCCTTTTTGGATGGGAAGGACTACACCTGTAATGAGAAAAAAAGACCACCAAAAGAGTTAAATAGCATATGCAAGTGGACTACTAGCATGTGCTAGATCCAAGCATGGTAATCCTGAGAGGGCTATCAATCCACTATTTATAAATTAATATGAAATGATAAAAGCATGTAAATAAAAAGAATCTAGTGTTAACGTCCTGATTTGGGTGCCTCAAGCTACTAGCAATGTCAATTCGATTAAGTACTAAATAATGCGAGTAAAAGGGGTGCTTGGGTTAGGTTTTGGGTAGGTTGGGTGGTGAGGGTCACGAGATAGGGTCGAGGTTGAGGTTGGGTAGGGTTGTTAGGTAGTTTAGGTGAGCGGAAGATTTTCGGTCCTTGTGTTAGCAAACACGAGAGACCAATGTTGGTCAAGTATGACCGATGCGGTTAGGTTGGGCCGATGCGTTAAGGTAACATTAGATTTTCATTGTGGAAGTGACAGTGGATCGTAATGTGGCTGTTTTGAGTTGTTTTGGGTTCTTCATGTGGGTAGAGAGAGCTAAGAGTGGTGGGGGTGAGGTTTACGTGAGGGATGGGCCCAGGGTCAAAGCATAGGGGTTTTGGAGGGTGGTCTTATTTCTCGTGGGAGGAAAATAGAGGAAAGAAACATGGAGTATGAGTGGAGGATATAGGGATCCACTTACCCAAAGTTCTATGCATGTTGAAGTGTGGTAGACATTGATGAAGGTGGTTGGTTGGTTAGAGAGCTCTTGCTCGAGCTCGAGCCTGCCCGGCTCAAGCCCTTCGATGGAAGTCTTCACAAAGATCTCTTGTGAGTTCCTCCAATGGTGGTCCTTTGTTGGGAGTTCCAAGGGCTTGGTTGTCTCTCTCAGTTGCTTGTGTCAATGTCAAGTTCTAGACCATGCCAAGTAATCCACTAGGACACAAATGATCATGCAATGATGTGCCAACTATGAGAATGTTCATCAACCAAATGTCCAACATTTACCAACCCTTTGGAAAGAGTCGGGATTGGGTATTTACAGGCGACCGGCACCGGTCCTACCTGACCAACATCGGTCAGACTGTAACCAACACTGGTTATGTCGGGGAATTATTTTTTTGAAAAGTGGGGAATATGCCTTCCCCACTTGGTTGTGAGTGGCGGAGCACATGCGTCCTCCACCTTAAGAGTGGCTAATAGGACAAGGAAGGGTCCTATGAGTGGAGTGGCCACTATTAGTGCTTTAGAAGGGTATGGGAAAGGTATGGGCAAGGTATGGGCAAGGTGGGGAGTGGAATGGTGAGGTGGAGGTGCAAGTGGGGTAGTGGAAGGGTGAGGTGGAGGGGCAAGTGGGCTAGTGGGCTGGTGAGGTGGTTGGGTGAGGTGGCCAATCCAGTGGCATGGTGAGGTGGCCCTGATGAGTGGATAAAGGGAGGATTTAATTATTTGATGTTAATTAAATCCTTGGGTGAGTGAATGAGGGTTATTGTGATGTGTGGAAAGAGGTGTGAGTGACCAAATTAGGGTTAAATCGATTGCCCATGTAGAATGTGGTTATTAGGTTATTTTGGAGGAAGGTGATGAAATGTGACGTGTTTTTGGTGTCTACATTTCTTGTTGCAATCTTGTATTAAAATTTGTCCCAATCACATGTCTCAATCCTTGTGATAGTTTAGTGGCATTTGCAATTTCATTTCCCGGAAGATCCTTCATCTCGAGTGAAATAAATGATTTAAAATCACTTTTCTTTCATCTTGTTTGTGAGATATTATTTGTAAGCCTCTGGGTGTACCTCAGGCGTGATTTGGCTCAGATCTTGATGATTTGTTGGGTCTTCCAAACTTGAGCCTTTGTGTTAGAGGCTCATAGATTATATGAAAAAGTGTTGATCGGTCCTCCATTGAAGCACATATTCTGGTTAAAGAAACATTTTAGCTGTTTTGTGGCATTTTGTTGGTTTAGTCTTCCATTTTGTAAAAGCTCTCAAGGATCAATGAATCAAGTTCATCCTGCCTCACCTCCCACCAAAATTCATTTAAAACAACTAATCCTACCCATACTACCCTTGTTTGTCTTGTGTGTGCACAAATGCATAATTTCCATTACCAAAGCATGCAGAAACAATCAAGATTTCAAATGTCTTTAGTAGCCTGAACCTTGCCTAGAGAATATCTCCACTATCTAGAGTGACAACTCATGAGAGTTAGATTTTGTTGCATTGATCATATTTTCTTGAAGGTCTTCTTAACAACTTCATTAGGAAGGATATCTCCATCTCCTCCATAAACAACAGGATAAAAAAGGGTTCTCTTACCTTGGTTGAAAGGCACAACCAAAAATAGTGAGGATAGATCAAATCCTCTTAAGGTGCTACCCACTCCTTTTCAAAGTCTGAGTGCTAAAAATTTAGATAGATTACTTTTCCAGCTACAAAATGACATACATGATTATCTATCTACCTCTGAGTGTCCTGTCAAATCCATGATGTTGCTTGGTCTTTAAAGGAGATTAAATTTGGGTACCAACACAATAAACAAGCATAGATAGTCATATCTATAATGGGAGACCAAATGGAAGAAAAAGAGACAAGAAAGGATCTAAGATCGATCAAGATGTGTTTTATTGCTCTATGGATTCATACAATTCATTAAAGGTAGAAATGTATTACAACTTTTATGGAAGGCACGAACCCCACGACTCCTTTTTCCAAAAGGGAAGGAGCTGCAAAACAAAGAATTTGCTTAAGGAATATGCAACCCTTTACAATTTATCCTACCCCTGGGTATTTATATATTTGATCATAGAGAAGAAAGAGATAGGGAAACGGGAAAAAAAAGTTTGAAGGTCAACCTCTACTATTAATGCTTCTGATAAAATATGCCCGAATCCGTCTTTACTACATGAATTTGATTGATTTAGCACCTGAAAGAAGAGGAAGCAATGCTTAGAAACAAATCAAATTTGATCTATTTGTTGAACAGATGGATCTTGCATTGAAATCCCAAAGTCATTTCTCCATTTTCTCCCATCTAACCTCCTCAAAATTAAAGTTTCAGACCCCCATGGCATAGACGAGGTCGAGATCTTTCCAACGGTGTCAGATTTGTAATATTTCAAGTTTGAGCCGAAAGATATGCCCCTTCAAAGTTTGCATCGGGTCTGTACAAATGGGTGGGGAAACCAGTTTGAAAAATAGGCCCCTTCTTTAATATGGGACACGTGGTAGCTAGATTAGGGAAAAATCAGGTTTGTGGGATCATAATTTATCTTTTCCCCTTTTTTGCGAGAATCACAAAATCTAGAAAACTCTGCAGCCCCACTACTTCACTTGGACACATGGCACCCTTTGGTTCGCTAGGGAGGTGCGCTCCAATATTTTCCTTTGTGCCTTATTGTCATAAGGAAAATTTTCACCTTTTCCTCTTCCTCCCCACTTTGGTTTGACTCAGGCTCAAATGCTGACTTTTTCCTCTTGGCGGAGTAGTGGCCCATTTTGTAACTTTTACACCCTTTGGGGTAAGGGGAAAAAACTAACCTTTTCCCCCGATGACACGCTTTGACACGGGACACGTGGCGACACCGCGCTTGCTTGTAAACCCGACCCAAAGTTTTCCTTTGGAGGAGCATCAAGTTGACACTTGTCGGCCTCCCGTTGATCTATGGACTTTTCAATGGTCCCTCTTACTTTTAGATTTTGGGCTACGTGGTGAGCTCACGCTCATTTGGGTCTCCGCCAGGGACCAGCTCTTAAAGATGCGTCACCGACACTTAGCACTCTCCACTTGCACATTTATACTTAGCCAATTTTTGAGACCTACGTTTGACCTTGTTTGACCATTTGACTCGTTCTCTGTTCCGACATGGGACACATGGAGATGTGGCGCTTGTTTTAGCCCTCTCTTTGGATTCATCTTTAGAGGAGCACCATTAGGACACATGGCCATCTCTGCTGGCTCTTCCATACTTAGTTGATTTTAGACTCTTTCTTGAACTATTTCAATCTTGAAAAACTTTGAATCCTCACCGTTTTCTCCCCTTCTCGCTCTGGCCTTTCTCTTCACTACTCCTTCTCTTGCCCCTGTAATTTTGTTGTTGAGTCTTCCTAGAGCTTACAAAATAGATTTAAGACATGAAACGGCTTGACAGAGTCATTTCCTTCTGCATAGGGTCGTTTCTTCTCTCTCATCCTCTGCCACTCCATTTCTGAGTCTTTATGCTACCTGTTCATAGGATCTGAATGTGATTTCTCAGGTTCTTTCTCTACGGGGTCATGGCATGGAGTCGATCCAATATTCTACCCAGGGGTGAAATATGGATAATAGTTATTGCTTATGTCTTACTATATATTATCACTTGTATATCATTAGCTATAGTAGTTACTACGAAATTAAGATTTAATTCAATGTAAATAAAATCATTTTCTTTTAAATTTAATGTTGTATGGCCAATAGAAAAAGACCATATAGAAAATCATAAATATTCAATACCACCTAATATATGGGTAGAGTGTAAGTATTTGGGTATCCTAAATATTTTATGTTATTTTGAATGGGCTTATGCCTATATGGTTTGTGATCTTTTTCCTTGTTGGGGATTTTGGTGGTCATTATGATTTTTAGATATCGGGATTATCAATTTAAACTTGTACATATATATATAAACCTATTACAAATAATAAATCCAATCATATTCATGATACATAAGTAACTTTTAATATAAATCATTGAAATAATAGTTTACATTGAAAATGTATATCTAAATAGGAACTAGATCCATTCCTATTATTAAAAAAAAAATAAATAGATTCCATTCATGAAACATCTTAAGTAGTTCACAGATGAAAACAAACATTGTTATATTAGTTATCATGATTATTACAAATATGGTAACTATGGTAACACTATAATACCATCCCTCAAAATCAACTCTTGAAAGGAAAGGAATTTTGTATGGAAATGGACACTCTTATATTCCAATTATTTATTTCATTAAAATGGAAAATAATCTTATCGGTATGGAACCTTCCTAGATATTTCTTTATAGATAGGGTTGGGTCGGTGAGGTAAGGAAAAGTGGCAGTGACAAATCAAAAGATGCCACATGTCATTTTTCATTCCTCTGAAGATCCAGCCAAGTGTCACACATTCCAAGAACTTGAGCGTAAAGGTAAGGCATGCAAAAGAATCCCTGACAAGTCAACACTTGGAATTGAAATGAGAATTTTGGGCTTTATTCCAGTCAAATTTGATAGAGGGTATTCACCAAACTAGTTACAAGAGATTTTCCATTCGATTTCCAACTATTTTTTTATATTTTTACCATTTTCACTGAAAGAACGAAACAGGTTACAGGGTCATTTGCCAAAACTACGAAACTAGTTACAGGGATATTTGCCACGATTTCTATAAGTATTTTTCTGGGGGTTCCTTAAAATTTTCCCTGAAATATAGAAGAGGACAATGATCTCGGGGTTGGCCTCGTGTGTGTAGAGGAAATGATACATTCATTTTTTCCTTGAATATTTCTTTTTCCTAAGCATCTTGTGCTTGAGATTACTTCTTGTTCCATTTTTGCATTTCCTTATGTCGGAGTAAGGTCGGACCTACAAAAGAAGATAAGTGTAGTCAATTCTCATGTTAAATGAAATTGAACTTTAACTTTGTAAATGTGAAAATAGGAATGTGTATTGAAAAATAAGTGAATCAAGGATATAATACACCTGTATGTCATGAGAGAAGAGATAAAAATTGTTCATATATGTTTGTTGCCTTGAATATGTGGGTATTGTCAAAAATTACACCTCATGTAATTTTGAACAACTCATCTAAGTCAGAACATAGACAATTTTTCTCAGGAAAAGCTACGAGACACTAATTCAGTCCTATGTGGAGTGCGTATAGTTAGTATTTTGCGGGTTCTCCTAACCCGCTAAAAAAAGAATGAGCACTCGGGACTTAGGAAAATTTTGGCAATAATTAATGCTTCATGGAGATTGTTAGTCTTTATGGCACTAGAGAAGTCAACCTTCCACAACATAAAATCATTCTCCCGAGGGTTGAAGTAAGTCAGAGCATCACGAGGTTCTACATACCTGCGGAAAAGGTCAAAAATTAGCTAAGAATAGAATTTGCAGAGCGAAGGGTGAGAAGATACTACTTCACATAATGGAAAAAACACGGTGTTACATGGACTAGGAAGAAATATAATTCCACGAAATGTGTCAATTATGTATCAATAAAATTATGGCCCTTTGGGTAATGTGGTGATGCAAAGGAAAAGGTGTCACAAGGTTCCACACAACAAAGGTAATCAAATTGGAAAGAGACTAAGGTGGGATGCTACAAAACACCATCATAGTGTTTAGTGGGCCTTACAACTATATAATTCTATGGGTCTTCAAGAGTTGTGAAAATAAGGAATGTAGTTGTGAATAAGTGACGTGTGGAAAGAAGAAAATACCTTCCTCGGCATAAAAGGAGGGTCAAATGAAAAATCACGGAAACATTCAAGCACCACAAAATAAAGGAAACTATGTCCATCATTTAGGTAATATGGAAGGCTTCAGAAAACCATGGATCAAATTAGCTCCATGAGGCACAAGATAAACACATGCCTAATTTGGTAATCATGAAGCGAAAACCGCCTCAACTCACTGTTAATGAAGTGTGGTTTTATTATGGCATGTTAACTTTTTGCTTGTATTAGGATCTATTGAGATGATGGATGTTCATAACGATTGAAATCATGGTGTTCATGCTTTTTCAACAAGATTAAAGTTTTGGTACTTGGACATAGGATAGATTCAAGCTATGCCATAGGGTCAGCCTTTATATGGATTTAATTGCATATTGAGATCATTTATCATATTAAGATCAATATTGTGTTCTTTGGTGTTCTATTTCTTGCTCATAATCTGAATTATACAAATAATTTTATACAACATAATATTATACAAGTAATTTCATTACAAGTGGTATCAGAGTTGCGATCCAGGCCAAAATTAGGGAAAAACCTAATTTTTTGTTTCTGATATATCTTGTGAACCAGAATGAATTTTTCAAGATTTTTTTTTACCGAGTTGTGAATCATTTCAAGTAAGATTCCCTAAAAATTTAGACTTTTTTAAATTTATTTTGCAAAAGTTATTGCAAATTTAGGGTTTTTCATAAAATCTCCCTAGGCTAAAATTTGTGGAATTTTTCCAAGTTCTTTACATTTTCAGAAATCTCTAAAAAAAATATTGGTAGTATATCTTCTTTGTGTTTTTTCCTATTCCTAATTTGTATCGAAACCCTAAACCCTAGGGTTTGACATCATGGTGGGGCCTTCCACAAGAGCAAAAAGAATATTGTCACTCCTGGGTAAAACCCTAGATAAAGATGGGGTAGTGATTGAAGAGTTGGAGTCAGAAGGGGTAAATATAGATTCCTCAACACTAGGGTTTACCTCAGTTGATCATAAGGTGAGCCAACTCGAGTATGAACTGTGAAATCTACAATCTGAGATGGCATGTAAAGGAGACATAGACCAAATCAATCAGCGGTTGGATGATATCATGCAACATATAAAGGGTAAAAAGTATGTCCCAAATCAGCCCCAACTCAACCAAGGAGGATCTTCAGTTCAGAATAATGGGAAAAATAACCATGTTGGATCACTTTTCCAGCCCAATCAAAATCCAACTTATTCGCAACCACGAAACATGATGCCAAAAGTGGAGATGCACAAATTTGATGGGAAGGATCCACTGAATTGGATAAATCAAATGGAGAACTTCTTTGAGTTACATCAAACCCCATCGGGAAAAAGGTGACCTTGGCATCCCTGTATCTTGAACCAGACCAATTCATTTGGTATCGATGGTTATGTGCTCAGAGGTAGAAGAGTGGTCTCAAGTGTCACTTGGACAAATTTTTTACGAGGAGTTGCAATTGCACTATAGTTCCAGTGTTTCAGATAACTACTTTAGTCAATTGGAAAAGTTAGACAAAAACAAGATCAGTCAAAGATTATGTGCATCAATTCTAGAACCTATCCTTAAGGGTGGAGAATATTACAGAAGAGAACCTGAATGACCTATTTCTTGGGGGTCTTAAGGACCACATTGAGCATGAGGTACGTATGTTTAATCCACTCAAGCTTTCTGATTCTATTATCATGGCACATAGAGCAGAGGAAAAAATTCTTTGCAGTAGGAGGCAACCTTTCACTAACACCAGAGACCGTAGTACCCCTTCCCCATCATTCACTCAACCAATTAGATTGACTCCTCAACAAATGGAAGAAAAAAGAGAAAAAGGATTATGTTTTAACTGTGACAACAAATATGGACCGGGACACAAATGTGTTGAGAAGAAGTTGTTCTATATTGAAGGAGGAAATGAGGATGAAGAGGAAGCTGAAATTATAGGAGAAGTTGAGGAACCAGTAGAAGATGAAGTAGAGGATCACCAACCTACAATTTCTTGCCATGTTGTCAAGTATTAGTACTCCTCAAACACTCAAGGTTATTGGCTATCTCAAAAAAAAAGAAGGTGATGGTGTTGATTGACTCAGGGAGTACTCATAACTTCATAAATAGTAAGTTAGTTGCCCGCCTCAATTGTTTTATTTACCCAACTCTCAGAAATGCAAGTTATGATTGTGGATGGTGGGACAATCAATTGCACAGGAAAGTGTCATAGTATCAAGCTTTCCATGGGAGACTACATGTTAGACTCACCTATGTTTTTATTTCTATGGGAGGGGAAGATATTGTTTTGGGTGTCCAATGGCTCACAACCTTGGGTACTATAGAGATGAATTTCCAAGAATTGTTCATGTGATTTCATTAAGAAGGAAGGAAGGACAATACAATTGAAAGGGATGGTAGCTAAGTCTCCACAAATTATTAGCTCTCATCAAATGTAGAAGGTTCTCAGAAAAGGAGTAGATGGATTTGTAGCAAAGTTATTTTCCATAGAGGTACAAAATACAAAGTCTTCAATGCCACCCGATCTTCAGAAGATTGTTGATGCTCACTCATCTATTTTTTATGCAATTCCAAAGGGACTACCACTAGTTAGGGATCATGATCATGCCATTTGGTTGATTCCAGGGAGCCAACCACCTAACATCAGACCATACAGATACCCATATTCCTAGAAAAGTGAGATTGAGAAAATGGTGCAGGAAATGTTGAAGGTAGGTATCATCAGGCATAGCCAGAGTGCATATTCTTCACCAGTGGTCATGGTACGTAAGAAGGATGAAACATGGAGGATGTGTCTAGATTACAAGAACTCAACAAGTACACCATCAAAGATAAGTTTCCTATTCCAGTAATTGATGATTTACTTGATGAATTGCATGGTGCTATTTATTTCACAAAATTAGATCTTCATTTGGGGTACCATCAAATTAGAATAAGAGAGGAAGATGTTCATAAAATGGCTTTTAGGACTCATGAGGGCCATTATGAGTTTTTGGTAATGCCTTTTGGTCTTACAAATGCTCCCTCAACATTTCAAAGCTTGATGAACACTATTTTTAGGCCATTTTAAAGGAAATTTGTATTAGTTTTCTTTGATGACATATTGATTTACAGTAAGACATGGGAAGAACACTTGCAACATGTAGATAAAGTGTTGGAAGTTTTGGAGAAACATAAGCTTTATGCAAATCCATCCAAATGTTCTTTTGGTGTACAAGAGGTAGAGTACTTGGGTCACATTGTATCCCATGAAGGTGTCAAAGTTGATCCTAGAAGATCAAAGCTATGGTGGAATGGCCAAGGCCCAAAACTCTAAAAAATCTCGAGGGTTCCTTGGACTACAGGTACTATAGAAGATTTGTGAGGGGATATGGTAGAATCGCAACTCCACTCACTGCATTGCTAAAGAAGGATGCCTTCCATTGGACAGATGCAACCACTAAATCCTTTGAGCAGTTGAAGGAAGCCATGTGCACCACCCAATTTTGGCTACTCCCGACTTCTCAAAAACCTTCATTGTTGAGTGTGATGCTTCAGGATCAGGATTGGGAGCAGTTCTAATGCAGGAAGGAAGACCAATTACATTTGAGAGTCACCAATTCAAAGGAAAATATCTTCTCAAACCTATCTATGAGAAAGAAATGATGGCTATTCTTCATGCGGTCAAGCAATGGAGGCCCTATCTAATGGGTAGACATTTCAAGGTGAAAATTGATCATGATAGTCTCAAATATTTTTGGAGCAAAGGTTATCATCTGAGGAACAACAAAAGTGGGTAAAAAAATGTTGGGTTATGATTTTGAAATCATATACAAAAAGGGTAAAGAAAATGTAGTAGTCGATGCGTTTATCTAGAAGGGATACATCCGCAGATGCATTACTATGTGCAATGTCCATGTTGAAGGCCGATTGGGTAGATGAAGCAAGATTGGAATGGGATCAGGACAAGGATACACAATCTCTAATACAAAATATCAAGCAAGGATCTATAACATCTAACAAATTTGAGTGGAAAGGTAATGCCCTATGGTACAAGGACAAGTTATACTTGTAAAGATTCTGAGTTGAAGCATAAGATTCTTGCAGAGCTACATGCATCACCTGTTGGAGGACACTCTGGGTTTTTGAAGACATATCATAGAATAAAAAGAGAATTATTTTGGGAAGGACTCAAGGGTGATGTACAAAATTTTGTATCAGAGTGTTTGGTGTGCCAACAGAACAAAGGTGAAACCATTAAGACACTAGGTCTATTGCAACCATTACCAATTCCTAGCCAGAGATGGGAGGAGGTCTCCATGGATTTCATCACAGGATTGCCTTGTTTCAGAGGGTAAGAATGTTATTTTGGTGATTGTGGATAGGCTCACAAAATATGCCCATTTTTGTGCCCTATCACACCCATTTGCAGCCAAGATCATGATCACAACTATTTTTTTGGAGACAATTCAAAAGCTACATGGAACCCCAAAGATAATTGTAAGTGATCGTGATCCTATTTTCATGAGTAATTTTTGGACAAAATTATTTGCATGTTTGGGTACTCAACTAGCTCATAGTTCATCTTACCATCCTCAAACTGATGGGAAAATGAAGTGGTTAACAAATGCTTAGAGGGGTATCTACGTTGTTTTGTATCAGATAAGCAGGAACATTGGGTTAAATGGCTACCACTTGTAGAATGGTGGTATAACACATCTTTTCATACCTCTTCTCAAATGACCCCATTTTTAGCATTATATGGTTACCATCCACCATCTATCACTTCTTCCTTGAGGGTGCAAACTAAGGTCAGAGATGTTGAGGAACACATTCAACATCAACAACAAGTTTTGGCTGGTTTGAAGGAGAATTTGGCATTGGCACAAAACAAGATGAAACAACAAGCAGATCAACACCGTAGTGAAAGACATTTTGAAATTGGTGACTGGGTTTTTTATGCATCTACAACCTTACAAGCAAGATGTCCCAAAAAAAAAAAAAGGACAACAAACTTGCTCCTAAATATTATGGTCCTTATCAAGTTCTACAGAAAATTGGAAGTGTTGCTTATAAACTAGAGTTGCCTCAATCTTCACGCATACACCCAAGTATTCCATGTTTCCTGCCTGAAGAAGGTTATTGGACAGAAATTTTGCAGCCTAAAAGAGCTACCAGAACTTGATGAGGAAGGAAGAATCATTTTGGAGCCGAGAAGATTCTACAAACACGTACTAAGAGGCTGAGAACCTAGAGACATTAAGGAATATTTGATCAAGTGGAAGAATCTGAGCATAGAGGATGTGACCTGGGAGGATGAAGGTTTTTGCAAAACATCCAAGATTATTCAATTGAGGACAATGTTGGTTTGAAGGGGAAGGGCATGCTACGCCCTTAACCTATTGCTTGTATTAGGATATGAGTAGCCGACTTGTGGCTTACCATATCATTTTATTATGTCATTTATACTTTCTCATGCTTAGTAGGTCGGCCTTGGTGATGGCCATAACATAGGAATAGTATATATAGGGGATTGTAGGTAGTAGTTTATCATCATTTGAGCATTTGAGTCTTATTGTATGGTTTGGAGGTTTCCCCAAAGTGGCGAAGTGGCATATTGAAATTCTATTTAGATCATTTCTAAAACTTGTATATGAAGGTTATCTTTCATCGGCTCTATGTTAAACTTGCTAAGCATTGATTAATACAAGTGTGGTTTCTTTCTTTCCTTCAAGTGTGATTTCTTTATTTCCTTCAAGTGTGGTTTCCTTCTTAGATTATATAAGTTGATTAAAATTTTATTCATTAATGTCAAATGTTTGGTTCAATAGTTTATTGTTTGTTTTCCCGAATTACTATTTTTCTAAATTGTTAGTATCTTTTGAATGTTTATTGCTTTACACTTAAATAATGATATTATTAGAAAGATATTTTATTTTGTTTCTTATACCACATAGCCTTTGGATACCACTCTAATTTGATAAATAATTAATTAAAGCGAAGAAACAATAACCCTCGTCATTGATTTTACAAATAAAATCACAATACATATATTGGATCAAGTAGATATTCAATAGAATATGAAGGAGAATGATTCTCTTATCATATCTTTTGATTATCTTGTTGGTAATAAGAGTTTCCTATGGTCAAAACCAATCATTATTGAATATGCTTTTGGAGACATTTGAAGATACAATTTGGGTTGGAATCAAGCATGGAATTTCAAATTATATGTGCTTATGAAATTAAAAAATTAACAACCTAGCTCTGTCAAGGGTTGTATATTATTGGAAAAAGTATAAACATTTTTATGTTAAAAATAAATAAATAAGTTGTTTACTTTTTACATATTTAATATATATTTATAGATGACTATTTAATAAATTATACGATTTTGAAATTTTTAGCCTCTCGTTCTCTCACGGCTACCTAAATATTTTACCAATAAAATATAGTTAAAATTTTAAAAAAATGGTGCACAACTTTGTCGATGTGTAGGCTGGTTGGAATGAGATCAAACCATATTACATCCTTCAAATTGACAAAGAGTGGTTATCCTATTATCAAGTGTAATGCTATAGACGGATGGAGGGCATGATAATTTGACTTTGCTAAAGATATAATGGAATTCATCCATGATACCCTACAAAGGATTGAGAATCCATAGCGCTAGTATTTGAAGGTATAAACTAATAGATTGATCAAGATTATAAATAATTTTAAGGTAAGGGTGGAAGGTACAAATTATATTGTTTTATTTCCTCCCCTCCTTCTCTTACCCTTGTTTGGGTGTTTGGTACATAAGATGCTCTAGTTTTGTTGGTGTAGAATCTCATTAAATCTTATGTTAGGAAAACCATTGATAATGTTTAATATTAAAAATAAAGTTATCGTAGATGTGCTACAAAGACTTGAGTTTGAGATGGCAAGTGAAAATCCTATTACAAAATTTATTGCAAGAATGTGAAGGGAAAAGCTTGACTAGTTATATTTTCTAGTGTTGTTTTCTTCTAAATTTAATGTTGTATGACGCATAAAAAAAGACCAAGTAGAAAATCTTGGATATTGAATACCACCTAATATATACAATAGCAGTGTAAGCCTTTGGGTTTCCTAAATATTATTTTGTTTTTTTAATGGGTTCGCTCTTATGTGGTATGTGATCTTTGTCCTGTTGGGGTTTTTTTTGTTCATTATTCTTTATTAAATATTATGCTTATCAATTTAAACTAATTTACATTTATATATAAACCTCTTACAAATAATAAATCCAATCATATCTATATTTAAAGACACGGGGAGAAAATGGTGGTGGTCATCACTTTGGCACACACTTCACACCCTTCTTAATACATTATTTTATTATTTTTCTCTCGATTCCCAGGGAAGAAGGAATGGCCTTAAGATATACACGTGACGGGTTTTGGTGACTGTTGAGAAATATTTGAATCTCATTCACCGCTTTACACGTGGATGGACGTTTCATTTGCTCAAAAATAATAAAATTGTTAGTAATAACTAGAATCACATGTGTTTCATGAGATGTGAACTCCGAAAAGTATATGTTATTTGATTTAGAGGTATAGTTATTACTTTTGTACTTGATGTTGATAAGGGTTGAGTGATGTTGTAATTGTAGAAATATAGTTGATCCACTTAATTTGTAGGTTGTTTCTACATTTCGAACTTGTTATAAATTCGTACATGATTACATGTGATACCGTTTTTGATAGTTAATTAAGTTTATAGTTGATGTTGTTAGTTGTGCATCGGTTGTTCAGTTGGTGTTTTGTTGGAGAAACATTTATTATACAATTGATAATGTTTGTGATTGATAGTTGTAGTATAGGACTTTAGTTGAAACATTACATTGAAATGTTGTATGTGTACATTTAATTATGCTACATATTCATACATTTAAAGTTGCATATCATTTTTGAAAACATCAAATAAATGAAGGTATACGTACACATAATGAGACATGTATACATTTGTAGTATTTATATCATGAATGGTAGCCTTTAGTGGCCAATTTTAGTTTCAATAAACATGATTACATTTGATACCCCTTGAACGACAATGTCGCTTTGGATAGAAGAAGTGTTGAGTATAGTAGTAGTGGAGGTGCTATCAAAGCAGAGGGTAGTATTTACGATGGGTTGAGTGATAGTAGTCTTTCTTCCTCCTTTCTTCTTGCTCCAAGTGCTGGTACATGCACCATATTTGAGTATCTCTCGAATGAAAAAGTAGGTGAAATGCACAGATTTGCAAGCGAGGGAACTCTGGAGAAAGCTATGAATGTCAGACCCTACCTTTCAGTGGTTCCAATGTCGACGGTTGCTCTGTGCAAAGTAAGTCCTTGTGACTTGTGGATAGTTAATCCCTAGGCCATTTTAAGCAGAAACTATCTTCGATTCCCTCTTGAAATAGGGGGTATGGGAATATGTAACGGTTGAGGGATCCCAACATGGGACGTTGTATCTATCAAATTTTACAACAACAAATAAAGGTAATGTTGGGGGTCGCATTGATATGTCATAGACAATGTCGGTGATTGTTCCTGTGGCACCATTCACGAGGCTTGC
Organism: Taxus wallichiana var. yunnanensis; assembly: GCA_018340775.1. NCBI lineage: Eukaryota > Viridiplantae > Streptophyta > Pinopsida > Cupressales > Taxaceae > Taxus > Taxus wallichiana. Next base: position 163,763,189 of record CM031237.1, read on the forward strand.
ATCAACCCATAGATTTGCAATAAGCATGATTTTTTGTTGTTTGCACAACAAGAACTTTGTGTTCCAACTGATCATCATCAGGATTTCTGGTCCAGTCCACCTGTTACTTTCAACAATGGATTGGGTGATCGGAATGCTCAATGCCTTCAACATCTGTAGGTTGTGGGAGTCCATCAGATCATTTTTTGCAAACAAATGTGGTGTGTCTTTAAAAATGTTGAGCTCCTGTTGAGTTAGGTGTGTGTATGTGTGAGACATTAGGAGTTCCCAATCCTTAATTAGAGGGGTTGAATCTCACATGTGGAGCAGTAAATTCTAGGATGAAACTTGTGCATTGGTTGTTCCTTGTTGCCGAAATATTGTTTGTAATGTAATGGAAGACTGAAATTGCTTCCAAATGGCTCCGTAGGAATTACTTGCGTAAAAAGAGGACTTGTCCAAAACCAAAGTGATAATTGCCCAAGGTCACCAAGGAGGATGATTGATCTGTTCCCAAATTTAGATGTTCTTGAGTGTGGGAAAGCTTCGTGAGCCTACTGTCAATTTTTCTTAGCAACTTTGGCCCGATGAAACTCATTTCATCAATAAGAACATATTCTATATGTTTCAAACGACTCTTGAAAATACGATAATGCACTGCCTTCAAGGGGTTTCAGTTCTTTGATTGGAATACGAATGGTTACATGGATTGTGGATGCAGAGATGTTGAATGTTGAAACACCAGTAGGGGCGAGCACAAGTAGAGGTGAGGGAGATGTGGTTGATGATGTGAATGAATTTCAGATTTTATTTATCAGAAATGATTTTCCTGTGCTAGTCATTCCTTGAATTATCAATCTTAGTGGAGGTACATAGGTTTTGTTTATGAATGGTGTAGTATGGTATCAAGAGCTATTTATTGTTTCGGGAGACAAAGGAAGTTTGGAAGATGGTGGTGTGGCATGTATGTTGTTGTTAATTGTGTCTGCCTTCTCTCTTTCGATGAATGATGAACCAATTATTTACAAATCATGGTGAACGTCATGTATGGTCCAATTATTGTGTATGTCAAAATCTCATTTCCCCAACATTTGAAGACTATCTAGACTCGTGTTATTTATGGGGAAAATTTTTGCAAAGACCTACCATTCTTGCAATGGTTCTTGTTGAATACTACTTTTGGGCTCAGAGTCAGAACTAACATTTGTAGCAAGTATTGTGTCTGGGGTAGTGTGTAGAACATACCACGGTCTATAGTTGTGCTTGTACATGTCCCAAGTGCCGTTGATGTCATGTGGGGTTGAGCCAAATTCAGACATAATATTTCTAAAAGGATTGTATAATAGGAGTTCTGACCAACAAAAAAAGGTCATATGACGTTGATTCATGAGCAGGACATCCACAAATCTTGAGTGGACTCGAACAATTGCTTGTGTTGGTTTCTTTTTCCATTTATCACCTTTACGGTTCTTGTTGTAGCTCCAATCTCGAGCAACTTGAATAAGTGGTAGGTGTTTCATGGTTGTTGGAGAACTTTATATGCATCCAAAAAGTGGTTGTTTATTGTGCATCGGCATCACTTTCAACAACACGTCTCATAATCTTTTTTCCAACATTTAATGATACAAATGGATGACTACACATAACAAGTGGCATTTTTTTGCACAGCATGTGGCATGTTTCTTGTGTGCTTATGTCATGTTCAACAATGCTTTCTGTGAGCATTTTACGGATCATGATATGTGCTGGAGAATCTGCGTTAACATCTCTTGAAAATTTGGATAGCATTTGGTGATATGTTTATGAACGTTGCTCGGATTTGAAGCATATTTTACAATATACTTAAGAACGGCATGGCGGGAAAGTACCGGTTGGCAATCGACATTTTCTCTCCATATGTATATCATTGTTCGATTGTGGATGTTCAATCTGTCATTATTTCTGGAAGGGAGGTACTTTATTTTCCCATCACTTTCAATGTGCAAGGAAGAAGTAGGTTGCGTGGCCCAAGGAGTGTTGTACCTACACTACAGCTGTGATTGCTTTCTACGTAGACATGTCTGCTTTGAACATTTAGTGTGGCGCTGAACTTGATTAAGCAGTTCTTCAAGGTCTGCATGTGGGGAGGTGGATAGAATTTGTGTTGTATCTAGCAAGCAAGGGTCATCTAGGAGTGACCTGCGAACAAAATCCAAGCGGTTGCAAGCTAAGGTGGGGGTTCCAGGCAGACACAAACTTATCAAAGTATTGTTTTGTTGCCTCAATAATTGTTGTATCCTCCCAGTCCATTTCATCAACTTTTGGCGCATTCTCAAGCCACAATAAACTGTGGACATGTGCAGAGCCTCTATGTTTCCATTCATACCTATGAGACAAGGGAACATAAATATTAGATATGTAGTTTGGAAATTAGTCAATATACCTTCTATACCTTCTCAAATTTGTCATATCAAGAGATGGGAAAAATTTATGAGTTCTGTACAAAATATCAGGAGTTTCTATGATAGTGAATCTAGAGATAAAGCAAAAAGGAGAAAGAGAGCAATGAGGGATGCTCAAGAAGAACTCATCAGGGTTGAGAACCGGTTCCAGGGAAATACTAACAATGTGGAACTCTTTAAATAGAATGTGAAAATCAACTGAACTACAAAACCAAGGGTGCCCTTAGCGCTAGGATGAGTTGGTTTAAAGCACTTACGAGTTTCCACAATAAGCCACATATTTCGCCTAGAAAATCCATTATAATTCATTCATTCAAGACTTTAGAATATTTGGTTTAATAATTATTTGTTGGAGGATAAAATAGAATAGAAAAATGGGTTTAGTATCGTGGATCAAGACTATTGAATGCACTTGAATGTGAAAGTTGTGGGAACTAGGAGGAGAATTCTTGTTCTCGTCTCATGGGTTTGGCAATGTGGGATGCTCAAGAAGAACTCATCAGGGTTGAGAACCGATTCCATGGAAATACTAACAATGTGGAACTCTTTAAATAGAATGTGAAAATCAACTGAACTACAAAACCAAGGGTGCCCTTAGCGCTAGGATGAGTTGGTTTAAAGCACTTGAGTTTCACAATAAGCCACATATTCCGCCTAGAAAATCCATTATAATTCATTCATTCAAGACTTTAGAATATTTGGTTTAATAATTATTTGTTGGAGGATAAAATAGAATAGAAAAATGGGTTTAGTATTAGGATCAAGACTATTCAATGCACCGAATGTGAAAGTTGTGGGAACTAGGAGGAGAATTCTTATTCTGTCTCATGGGTTTGGCAATGTGGGATGCTCAAGAAGAACTCATCAGTGGTTAAGAACTCTGGTTCCATGGAAATACTAACAATGTGGAACTCTTTAAATAGAATGTGAAAATCAATGAACTACAAAACCAAGGGTGCCCTTAGCGCTAGGATGAGTTGGTTTAAAGCACTTACGAGTTTCCACAATAAGCCACATATTCCTGCCTAGAAAATCCATTATAATTCATTCATTCAGTACTTTAGAATATTTGGTTTAATAATTATTTGTTGGAGGATAAAATAGAATAGAAAAATGGGTTTAGTATCAGGATCAAGACTATTGAATGCACTGAATGTGAAAGTTGTGGGAACTGGGAGGAGAATTCTTGTTCTGTCTCATGGGTTTGGCACTGATCAGTCTGTCTGGCAGAGAATTTTGCCACATTTTGTTAGAGATTTTCAGATTGTCTTATTTGATTTAATATGTGCTGGGAGTGTGAATCCTGACTACTTTGATTTCCAAAGATATGGCTATGTGGAAGCCTATGCAAAAGACCTTATAACCATTTTGGACAAGCTGGGTGTGGAAAATGTATGTTTGTAGGCCACTCTTTGTCTGCCATGGTTGGCTGCATGGCTTCCATCAAGAGGCCTTCTTTGTTCACCAAATTGGTGCTGTTTGGAGCATCCCCAAGGTAAAACAAGAAAAAAACAGTGCTCCCCTCCCCTTTATCCAATTTTTGTTTAATTTGCTTGCCCATATCATGGCTAATGTGGCTTAAAGGCTCACTACCTCCTCAAGCTCCTCTAGTAACCTCGGCCCAAAATTAGAGTAGAGTATATCAAAACTACTAATATCACCAATAGCTCTATACATTTCAAAATTCTCTTTCACCCAAATCAAAAGAAGTGGTTTAATTATAATATGCATATATAAAAGCAATGCTATAAATCATAATTGAGATGGAGATTTCTAACATCTTAGCATGCAGGACTTATCAAAGTGTATCCATATCTATACTTAGATGACTATCTATATTGGTATTGTTATATATATTCTCAACATTGAATTTGCTATGTTGTTAAATCTAATATTTGTTATAGTTATCTTTGGTGGCTTGATAGACCAAGATGGTGTTTGGGATAGTGAAAATCCATCATGTTATGATATGATGGTTTCAAATATGCCAAATCTGTATTTTGCATAGTTTCGGTGGTTTTTGGTTTTATAACTCTGATACATCAAGTTGGTCTCATGGAACACAAACAATAGGCATTATTATATGCAATAGAGGCAAAGAATAGATTTTGAGACAAGATTATCCGGAACGTATATGTAGTTAGATTATTCTTATTCATTTCATACTCATATTTATGTTAGGAAAAATTCGGTGTAATTTTTGATTGGAATAATTCAAGAAATGAGGAGGATGCATCATGCATCCACACTATAAAGTTACTATTTAAAGGTTAAAGAAAAAAATTCTTCTTGACATCGATAGGACAAATAAATTACAATTAATTTAAACTGAAAACTACATTATTGGGGGAGCGGAAACGAATCGGTTCATGATGGCCGGGAAATCGTAACACGTAAGACGGGAACACCTCGTCGGAAAAAGACGAAAAGATTTAGATCAAAGTTAGGTGGCTGCACCTTTGGAATTGGAATAAATAAAAATTTTGAACACTTGCGTTTATAGGTCAACGATGAATATCTAGAAGGTTTACGAAAGTTCCTCTTACTATGCCCAGGGTCAGAGCACATCCAAGTCAAGCATGTCCGGCAGATCACCACTTAGTAGTAGTTAGTGAAGCCATTCGTCTGTTATTTGTTTTAGAGGTATAATTATTACTTTTGTAGTTGATGTTGATTAGGGTGTGATTGATTTCGTAAGTGTAGAAATATAGATGGGCCACTTAATTTGAAGGTTGTTTCTACATTTCAAACTTGTTAAAAATTTGTACATGAATAAATTTGATACCGTTTTTGATAGTTAATTTATTTTATAGCTGATGTTGTATGTATTTAATTTGTGTTTATTAGTTGTGCATCGGTTGTTCGGTTGGTGTTTTGTTGGAAAAACATTTATTGTACAGTTGATAATGTGTGTGATTGATAGTTTTAGTGTAGGAATTTAGTTGAAACATTACATTGAAATGTTGTATGTGTACATTTAATTCTATTATGATTCGTACATTTAAAGTTACATATCATATTTCAAAACATCAAATAAATGTAGATCTGCGTGCACATAATGAGACATGTATACATTTGCAGTATTTATATCATGAATGGTAGCCTTTAGTGGGAAATTTTAGTTTCAATAAACATGATTACATTTGATACCCCTTGAACAACAATGCCGCTTTGGATAGAAGAAGTGTTGAGTATAGTAGTAGTGTAGGTGTTATCAAAGCAGAGGGTAGTATTTATGACGGGTTGAGTGATAGTAGTCTTGCTTCCTCCTTTCTTCTTGCTCCAAGTGTTGGTATGTGTGCCATATTTGAGTATCTCTCAAATGAAAAAGTAGGTGAAATACAAGATTTGCAAGTGAGGGAACTCTAGAGAAAGCTATGAATGTCAGACCTTGCCTTTCAGTGGTTCTAATGCCGATGGTTGCTCTGTGCAAAGTAAGTCCCTACGATTTGTGGATAGTTAATCTCCAGGCCATTTTAATTGGAAATTTCTTCGATTCCCTCTCGAAATAGGGGGTATGGGAATATGTAACGGGTTGGAGGGATCCCAACATGGGTTGTTGTATCTATCAAATTTGACAACAAAAAATAAAGGTAATGTTGGTGGTTGCATTGATGCGTCATAGACAATGCCGGTGATTGTTCTATGTGGCACCATTCATGATGCATCAACCCATAGATTTGCAATAAGCATGATTTTTTGTTGTTTGCACAACAAAATTTGTGTTCCAACTGATCATCATCAGGATTTCCTGATCCAGTCTGCCTGTTACTTTCAGCAATGGATGGGTGATCGAAACATTCAATGCCTTCAACATATATAGGTTGTGGGAGTCCACCTGATCATTTTTTGTAAACAAATGTGGTGCATCCTTAAAATTGTTGAGCTCTTGCTGAGTTAGGTGTGTGTTTGTGTGAGACATTAAGATTTCCCAATCCTCAATTAGAGGGGTTGAATCTCACATGTGGAGTAGTATATTCCGGAATGAAACTTGTGCATTGGTTGTTCCTTGTTGCCGAAATATTGTTTGTAATGTAATAGAAGTCTGAAATCCCTTCCAAAGGGTTGCTCCGTAGGAATTACTTGCGTAAAGAGGACTGTCCAAAACCGGCGGTAATTGGCCAAGGTCGCCGAGGAGGATGACTGATCTGTTCCCAAATTTAGATGTTCTTGAGTGTGGGAAAGCTTTCGTGGAGCCTACTGTCAATTTTTCTTAGTAACTTTGGGCCAATGAAACTCATTTCATCAATAAGAACATATTCTATATGTTTCAACGACTCTTGAAAAGACGATAATGCACTACCTTCAAGGGGTTTGATTTCTTTGATTGGAATATGCATGACTGCATGGATTATGGATGTGGAGATGTTGAATGCTGAAACACTAGTAGGGGTGAGCACAAGTAGAGGTGAGGGATATGTGGTTGGTGATGTGAATGAATTTTGGATTTTATTTATCAGAAATGATTTTCCTATGCCAGTCGTTCCTTGAATTATCAATCTTAGTGGAGGTAGAAGGATTTTGTTTGTTGAATGGTGTAGTATGGTATCAAGAGCTATTTGTTGTTCTGGAGACAAAGGAAGTGTGGAAGATGGTGGTGTGGCCTGTATGTTGTTGTTAATTGTGTTTGTCTTTCTCTCTTAATGAATGATGAACCAGTTATCTACAAATCATGTGGAACGTCATGTATGTTCCAATTATTGTGTACGTCAAAATATCATTTCCCCAACATGTCAAGACTATCTAGACCCATGTTATTTCCTGAGTGAAGTTGTGTGAAGACCTGCCATTCTTGCAATGGTTTGTGTTGAATACTACATTCGGGCTCTGAGTTAGAACTAATATATGTAGTATATCATGTGTCTGCGGTAGTGTGTAAAACATGCCACGGTTTGTAGTTACGCTTGAACATGTCCTAAGTGTCATTGATGTCATGTGGGGTTGAGCCAAATTTGGAGGCAATATTTTGAAAGGCTTATATAAAAGGAGTTCAGACCAACATAAAAGATCATATGATGTTGAATCCTGAGCTGGGACATCCACAAATCTCGGGTGGACCCGAACAAATGCTTGAAACTACATATACATCTTCATTAGAATCATAAATCAAGTAGAATCATCGTGAATGATCTCCAATCGTTCGAATTTTAAAGATAAAAATTGGGGATGTTGGCATCGGGTGGAGTCGATCTCTGATCATTTCGGCTATCACTGCATTTTAGGTGGTTTCGATTTCCTGTAATGCAAAACATTAACAACACATTGAATACATTTAAAATATTCCCCCCTTTGTAAGTGAGGCATAGTTAATGTCAATCCCATTATAGGGAGGGGAATTGTGTTTCTAGTTTGCATCATATTAAACTGGAGAGGGAAAATAAGTATGTTAGTTCTAGAAGATGTTCTTAGGTATGACGAGCAACTTAAAAAGCCTTGTCAATGATCAGTTTAACGTCCAACTTGGGACGCTTTGAAATGGCCTTATTGGGGAACAAGCCCTTAGCGCATAACGAATCTTGTCATTGACTAAGGCACGTGCCCCCACATGTCACTTTGGAAAAAGGATTGTAGTCAACTATAAATAAAAATGTAACAATCCACACCAAATAACATGAAAACTCTCTACAATAATTTTTTAGTCCATAACATGTAATAAACAAAACAATTGAATAAATACTTCAATCAGTATTGAAACCCACCTGAAGTTCGTCCAGAGACAACACTCTTTTCTTCACCGCCAAAGAAAGAGAATCACAAATATCCTGCAAAAAAATGAAATAGGAAGTTAATAAAACTAAATGTATCTGCAAATTCAAAAGGAGGGACTCCTCAATTAAGATTATTCTATATTTTCAATTTCATTCTCAGGTATAATACAAAAAAACCAAAAAGATTATAAAGAGTTATTAAAAATTGTATATTAGTAGAGGCCATACATAAGAAGATAGTAAACTGTCTTTTTTATTATGGTTTAAAAGAAATTGCACAAAGGTTTCTCTAAAAAAAAAAAAATTCCCCATTTAGTTTTTGAGATTTAGTTTACATCCATAAACTTGAAATTCACCTAATTAACACAATATCATCTCGAAAATAAGAATAGCAAAACATAACCAACCATATCTATTTTTTATTCTTTCTAATTTACCCAAATAATGTAAATATTTATAGTGAGTACCCATGAATTTATGTTATACTCTTTGGCTTTCTGTTGTACTGAAGTTCTGTGCTGAATTCAGAACAAAAAAATGAAGACTTGTTTCATAATGAGGGCACCAACCCTACTCATTTCACTAATAAAGTCACTTTGTTCTTCATTGTTGAGCTCTTCTCTTTTGTATTAACTTGTCTTGGAACTTAACTTTTTGTCTCTGAATCCTATTAATATGAAAACTAATAGGAGATGACATTGTTGATCGTCTTGTGATATAGATAGGAACGCTACAGCTGAGACTCCGCCATCTCAACCACCTGTTCCTCCAACCAGCTTACCTCCAAGTCAAGGTAATTATTCTTTGTTAACTTTACAAACTATTTTCAAAAATTAGATTTAAAAATATGTTATCCCCCAATTTGATCCTCGTCATGTTAAAGATTGGGTACAAATTATAATTTGAAAACTTATGAGAATAGTCTCTTGAACAATTAAACATAGTTCAAGGTGACAAAAACCTAAACTTATTAAGGCTTCGAGCAGAATTATTTACATAAGTGCACAAAATTTCTCTAAACCAAGTGAAAAAATATTAGTCAGATATTCATAATAAATTCACATAATGTATTAGGACGTCAAAAAAACATGTATTTATACTAAATCTTATGTTTTCCATAGAATTAGCCTACTTAAAAAATATTTTCCATTCCTTCCAATTTTCGATTTCTATTTTAAGAAGAGAAATGACATGAACATCTTCCACTGCCTACCTTCACAAACCTTACATGTGATGAGGTAATTCAAATAAAAAGTTATTGTAACCAGTGTTACGAAATTGGGCAAGGAAGCTTTGGAAGAGTGTATTAGGGTAATTTGAAAGATAAAGATGTGGCTATAAAGAAACTAAAAGGTAGAGGCAAAGACAAAAGAAATTAGTTGAGAATGAAGTCAACACGATGTTGGGCACCAGTGTTGAGAATGGACCTTAGGGAGGACAAGTGTAGTATCTGAAATGTGGGGTCCTCCCACTGAATCGATTACGTGCTGCAACAAGTTCTTGTATCTTGGTGAGTTTGAAGCCAATTTCTGCTAGAATAGAGCCCACAAACTAGTTGAATTCCAACCCAATGGTTTGCAACTTTGTACAATTCAAGAGAATGGAAAAAACATCTCCCTTCAGATTTTTATTGCCAAACGTCAGTTATTATAGGCAACCCAACATTCCCAATTCTGGGTACCATTCTGCTTAATTGGTTGTCTTCTATTTGAAGAAAATTAAGCGCCGAAATATTTCCTATGGATTTTGGGATGCTTCCATTTAGCTGATTGATGGACAGTCCACCAGACGCAATTTAGCTAGCTTATGGCCTACATCCTCTGGAATTGTCCCCACAAACTTGTTGTGATATGGGATCAACTTCTTCAATTCTATACAATTCATGAGAGAATATAGAATGGATCCTCCTAGGTTGTTATTATCTAGCAACAATTCTCGTAGTTGGGAAAGTGAACCCAATTCTTGTGGAATATAGCCATACAAGGAATTAGAAGATATATTTAACTCCTCCATGAAAGAAAATTTTCCTAGTGCCTTGGGAATTCCACTTGTAAGGATATTGTTCTTCAACTTGAGCTCTCTCAGTTTCCATAATTGACTAATCTCTTCCGGGATACTACCATTGAGTTTGTTGGAATTTAGAAGCAGATGTTCTAATCTGGTCAATGTTGTTAATATCTCAGATGGAATTGGTCCCTCAAGCGTATTATTAGACAACGACAAGTGATGCAATTTTGTGTAGTTATTTAGAGAATTGGGAATTTGTCAGAAAGCAAGTTATTTTTTAGATTGAGCACTATTAAACACCTGAGAGCACCTAATAAATAGAAATAATAAGATAAGCTAATTATTCCCTATAAAATAGAAATAATTGAGATAAGCTAATTCACATCCATATTTGTTGTATAACCAATTTCATCAACTGTATCAGGCCCGCAAATCAGCCATTTGTTTGTTTATGAGTTGATTATCATAATTTTCATTTACTTATTTAATTTTAAACCAAGGATCTTTGGGACGGAAACACAATTTTGCTTATTGGCAATCATTTAGATCACAGGAGAGAGTATCATTGATCAGATATGTCGCTGATTGTCTCATGCAAAATTTAGAAGCAACTTTACATATGAAACACCAAGTTGCCAACCAGTGCTTGGCGAAACATGCTCTCGCAATGTTGATAATACAACTCAGATTCATGTCTGTCAATTACATGCTCTCGCAATGTTGATAATACAACTCATATTCATGTTTGTCAATTAAATGAATACGCTACAGATACAGTATGGCGCCAGACCAGTGCATACAAAAAATAAATTATTTTAAACAACAAAGATTAAACCCTAACAGTATCATCCACAAATTCTTAAAGGAACTGTGTAAAGGCATCTGGAGCATAACTTACCAATCCAGAAGAAGTGTTTGAAACATCAATCTGACTTCTCGTGCTTCCACTGCTATTTTCTTTTATTTCTTGTGTATGTATATTCTCTGCATCACTCTAAATTCTTGAATCTCCTTTTGATCTCCCTTTTTGTGTGTATACTTTCTTTTCTACCTCCCTAAGCCTTATACAACGTTTGCAATCTATTATTGATCTCCCTTTTTCTATTTTTAGCTCAACCTAATAAAAAACAAAAGCTAAAATTGTTAATTATTAGAAACAAAATTATTAAAAATAGTAGAGATTTCTATTTTCAACCTAATTAAAAACAAAAGCTAAAATTGTTAATTATTAGAAACAAAATTATTAAAAATAAAAGCTAAAATTGTTGTTAATTAAAAACAAAAACAAAATTGTTAATTATTAGAAACAAAATTATTAAAAATAGAAAAGTATGGAGGAAAAGAAAAGCTACAGTTCATAGATGACAAGTTATATTTATTATTACAAATATGCAACTGTGCTCACACTATAATACACACTCTCAGATTCCAGCAGATGAATGGCAAATAATCTGATGGGAAATAGACACTCTCTCTATCCATCGAGATCTAGGCAGACCCTCTCCTACCTACGGAATAACATAAATTAATCAACTGTTGCTGTTGTTTAAGAGGCAACTGTAAAAAGTTCTCTTGTTGTAAAATTTATATTACAAGTCCCTTCCCCCGTTGAATCCACATCAACGTATATAGAATCCGTGTCTTTCTTGAGATACTTGGACATAAGCTTGTGTCCGAGCATCTGATCTGGAATCTGCAAAGATTCCATTTTTAGTGGATCAAAAAGTCGAAGCATTCCACTCTTGTTACTCGCATAAATCAAGAAATCGCTACATGAAGCTTTGACAGACCAGGCCGAGGAAGAAGAATTGATCTTGTTAGGTATGATTTCATCCATATTACGCTCCCTCCACTGTTGGCAAAAGTGGTGAGAAGAAAACAGTATGGTACGTCATGAATTACAGACACTCTGGAGTTGAAAGATCTTATGAGGTGGCAACCTAGACAGGATTTCGACCAGGAGTTCCTCCGGAAGATGATCAAAATGATCTCGCACTCTTCTGCTGCATCTTTTACTTACGCCAACACTCTTTTTGCCGCCATTACTATGCTCATAAACCAATTTACAAATGTGTATGATCCCCATATTTATAACAGACTGACTTCTATACTAAGCATTCGATTTTTCACTACTGTTTTTCATTTCTCATTTGGCGAAGAGAAAATTTATAACAGACTTGCGTGTACATCACGCATTAGTTTTTAAAAATAGGAACGGTAAGATGAAAAAAGCACTTCTAATTATAGAAAGACAAAAATGTGCCAATTTAAAAACATTTTATCTTTATGATGACCAAATTTATTTAGAAGTATTTATTTAATTTGAAAATAGATATGACAAATTCTTATATTACATGGAATTATTTGTGTTATACGGATGACATTAACATTTGGGTTAAGATGTGGGTTATTTATTATTCATTTATATTTAATTTATTTTTTAAAATTATGGTAGTACTTATTATTAGCAATCGCACGCAAGTAGTGCGATGTGTACACCGAAAGGGAGAAAATTTGAGAGAGAACATGGAAGGAGACAAAGACAAAATCGGAGAGAGAACATGGAAGGAGACAAAGACAAAACCGGAGAGAGAACATGGAAGGAGACAAAGACAAAACCGTAAGCAGAAGTTGCATGAACGGCTTTAAAGTACGGAGGTTTAGTAAGATTCTTCATTCAAGCGGATTTGCAGGAGAGGGTATTTGGACATTTTAGAATAGCGATAGAAGTAAAATGGCAGGGAAAGGTGGAGTTTGGATAATGAAGGTACTCTAGAGATAGCATTGAAGGTAAGTCCTTCCCTCTAGGTGTTGTCAAAATCAATAGTTGGGGGTGCATCCTTAAAGGCAAGGATGTCAATTTGAGAAAGTGCAGAGACAACACACGACATGAGAATTTCAAATTGGATTGCACTAGTGCGGTCTAAAAGTGAACTCGATATGAAAGGTTTACACGATGTTGGACCCCAACGTTAAACAATGATTGTAGGGGGACAAGTTCAGTAGTTGGAATTAGTAGTTTTGAATTAGAGAAACCCTCAATCAAGTGAGAAAAGCCTCCACATGAAAAAATCGCATCGATGATGAGAATTTCAATCCCTAAACTTGTGAGTTCTACACATTTACTCGAAACACATTAATTAGAAGTACTCGAAAACAAGTAATTAGAGCATAACAACTTTGATTTCTTACTTTAATGCATTTATAAACAAATATGAGTAAGTAAACCAAAACTAAATTTCTTAAAATCTAAAAAATCACCATTGAATACTTTAAAAACCATTAAACAAAATGGTAACCATTTATTTCACGTTATTAAATAAAAGAAGACATAATGATTACTAATTGTCATAAGCGGGAAAAGAAATGCACCTATATATCAAAGTGCTTCTTGATCATCTTGATCCCGATATATATCACAAGCCTAATTGGAAAAATTTTAGCATTTATGTTTAATTAATAAATTTTATCTTCTTAGGTTCATCAATCTCTTCAATTACGCGTTTAAGAATTCCATTTCTTGTGCCATTAGACCTTGTTCTTCTACATCTCATATTCACTGATAATCTATTCATGTTTATATACTTTGAGTCTGAATGTGTTCAAATTTTAGTGTAAGTTGTGGCCAATGCACTCTTCTCATAATCACTATTGTCTCCTCATCATAGATTGGGACTCTGCAGTCTCTGGTCTTGACTCTGCACTATGTAGGCACAGATGGATTTCCGGGCTTGATGCCGCCCAATATGCATATTGCATTCTTTAAACAATTTATTTGATTTTTTTAAGTATTACTTATATAAGTTGAAAGAGGTAAAATACAAGGATATACCTATACAATATTTGAACACCATGCATGGTTCCCCTTCATTTTCTACAAGAAGTTGGACTCATCAAAAAGTTTCCTTTGTACCCAGTCCCACACCAAAAAAAAATAAAAAATAAAAAGGATTACAATTTAAATTTAGTTTGTAATTCAAGTTTGATGTGATAATTGTGTAATATATTTGTTAACATTGTTTTGTTTTCTATATATATGTTGTAATAGTGATGATTGAAGATTGGTGTAGACTCGGGAGTGTGATTGTTGACCTAAAAAACTCTTTGCACGTTTCTTTCTATAATCTTTGTCCATTTATTTTTAAAGATTGGAGATTTTTCAAAAGTATTTTATTAGTCCTACATTTTGACTCATATTTTAAGGCTTTACCCTTTATTTTTAGAATCGGCTATAGTTGATTTCAACAAGCCTGGAAGTGAATGCTTTGTCTTTCTACTCAACATTCGTGCTGCTGGAAGGGGTTTGAATCTTCAATTTGTAGACACGGTCATTATTATTGATCCAGATGCCAACCAAAAAAATGAGGAGCAGGCAGTAGCTAGGGCTCATCGAATTGGACAAAAGAAAGAAGTTAGAGTGATATATATGGAATCAGTTGTGGACACAATATCTTTATGTCATGTGGAAGATGAATTACGAAGTGGTGGCATGCTAGATGTTGGAGATGAGCTAGCAGGAAAAGCTAGATACATGGGATATGCGGAAAGCCTTGTTCGTAATAACATTCAATAGTTGAAGATGGACATGGCAGATGAGGTGATAAATGCAGGGTGCTTTGATCAAAGGATGACACAAGAAGAACGACGTAAGACATTAGAGGTGCTTTTGCGTGATGAAGAGTGGTGCCAAGAAATTGTTCATGATGTACCTACAATGCGAGTAGTAAATAGATTAATTGCAAGAAGTGAAGAGGAAGTCCACATGTTTGACCAAATTGACGAGGAATGAAATTGGCCTGGTGAGATGATGAAGCATTGTTATGTTCCAAACTGGCTTTGTGTAGGTTCTACTGAAACAAATGTTGCTGCAGATGTCATGTCAAAGAAGGTTTTCCACAAGTGTACCAATGGAGATCATTGGTACAAAAGAAGAGGAGGAAAGGTGCTGGTAAAAAAGAACTCATGCAATAACAAAACTAAAAAATCTTTCAGTAAGTAAATCACACTTACCTGATAAGGATAGATATGACCAATGTATGCAGGTTGAAGTCCAAGTTGATCTCGAAACAAGTGCAGAAGAGAAAGATGATTTATCTATACACAAAGAAGACAAAAAGACAATAGAATACTTGAACAAGGAGGAGCCAAGTAATGAAACTATTTAGAAAGAGAATCATATAGATTGTGTGCACAAGGAAGGTCAGACATAAAATTTTGGAGCTACGAATTATGCAAGTCATGTTGCAAATGATAAGGATGTGCTCTTTGGAGAAGACATAAAGGACGAGGAGGATACTTCATTAGAATTATCATCTCAATATGAGAAGTTAAGTGGAGAATATGCATTGTGTCAACCTGTATCTGCTCAAAAATTTGTATCCTTGGCAGCCCTATAGGTAAAGCCAGACTCCCAACAATTGATGGTAAGATTTAATTTTATATAAGTTATCCAAAACTCATAATGTACAGAATTCTAGTATTTTTTATTTATGTCATGAGTTATATTTTGTAACAAGGGCTGATGGTGAGGAGAAAGACGTACCTTCTACTAACAAAAAGAAAATGGAAGCGAAGTGGATCACATTGCCGCAAGTGGTCTGCAGTGAAGTTACACCCATATTTCTATGAGAAATTCCATGACAATCTGAGTTGGAGACCCAAAATATGTGGATTACACACAGTGCTTAACCAGGAAGAAAATGTTGTAAGGGAACCATTCAATCATGGATCCATGGAAAGTGGTGTGCATCTAAAGAGGCAGAGACTTCTTGAGCCTGTATGTGAGGACAAGTTGTTGGATAGGAATACATGTTTTCAATCATTGTGTGGATAAATCCAACAAGTTTAATAAACCCTTAGAACTTGCTGAGACTTCATGTTGTGTTGGTGAAAGCATTTTATGTGTGAACACTCAAAAGGTACTGTAAGTTATCTGTTCGAAGTATATTCTGTTTAACATTGGCCAGAGTTTATCTCAAGACATAAGATGCTTAAAGCCGTAAAACAATATGAAAACCAAGTTATGTATATGTATCGATGCAATAATTACTGAACTTTTCAGTCACTAGGTTTTCCAAATCTTGTCTTCTGGAGGTTATATGTAGATAGAGAGATGTATGATATGTATATATTATCTATATACATATATATGCATATGTATATATAAATGTATAAATCATGCACATCATGTATATATAACTGTATAAATCATCTACATCTTTTTGAGTCCAACCAGTAACGAAATCTGATGGCTTGTTATATTTGTGATAAAAATTGAAAAATAGATTTGTCACATTGCCTATTTATTTAAGAGCATTATATTTTGTATTTCTAAATGCTTCGTATTGAACTCCTTGCAAATTAATGTCCGAGAACATTGTGATGTTGCCCTGCAAATGCCTTTACTATATCTGTCGGTTCTGATGTTAGCTTCTTATGGGAAATCTACTATTTTTTCCAGTGTCTAATATATTAACTCTTATTATTAAATAGTTAATTAAATAAAATATATTTTTCATTATAAATTTATTGGTTTATTTAATCAAAAAATTTGTTAAAGTTTTTAATTTAACAAAAATTATATCATTAGATTGTAATTGGGTTATTCTCGGAATTGTTGTGTATTATTTTTCGTGTGTAGGATATTTAGAGATTCCATTTCAAGTCATATATTGGACTCATCATTAGAGGTGAAACACCATCTTGAAACATTAAATGAGATAATCAATCATAAATATGCCAAGAAGCAATTTAAAAGGAAACATAAGGTAAAGGGGATCGGAGTCACTAATAACATCAAGAAAATAATAACTTAAGTAAATGATTAAACAAGGGTGGGGGCAAGAGTTATCTATTAAATGACATAAAGAATGAAGAAACCAAGGGTATATATACCCTCTCTTAAAAATTATAACAATAAGGCTAAGAAGCAATAAAAATAAAGGATTACGAGGTGATAAAATAAAAATACCATAACGTAATACAAACAATAAACCAAACAACGAAAAGGAGAGAGAAAATTTGGCCAAGACGAAGGTGAGGAAATATGATAAAGGATAAACACCAAAAAGAAAATAGAAAAAGGCATTTCAGGGCCTTCAGAACCTATGCAATAAAGGGTAAAATGAGTTACTAAGTTTCCAACCATCATCACAATTCATGTTGTTAGGGTTTATTCGATCTCCACAACCTCACGAATTCTTCTCTCAGTGTAGTGGCTCTTCATTGGAATTAATTTTTCATCATTTATGCATATGCAATGCTTAGTGATATCCTCATGTTCTGTTAAGGAATATTTTCTAACTCTTGAATGTTCCAAATCCTTACAATGATATTTTAATTTTGTTTGTACTGAGTATCCAGTCTCACCAATATATGTTTTTCACAAGAGCATGGGATAGAGTAGACCCCTTTCCTTAGATGCGCATTGATTGGATCCTTAGAATTTCTTAACATGCTTTTATAGTGTTGATAGGTTTGAAGCAAGCTATCAATGCCCATTTTTGAAGTTTTTTCAAAATTTGTCAGAGGTACCCTCAATGCAAGGAAGATTAGTTCTTTCTTCTTGTATTATGCTCCCATTTTTTGTTTTAGGGCCTCCTTTTGTTCTTTATGATGAAACTTTTATTTTCTACTTTTGTTGTCATGCATATGTGCAACGAGGAAATTGACAATTTCAAGCATGACAACTATACCCATGTGTTAATTTTTTCAAGTTTTACCCTTCCAAGACACCCCAGATCTACCTAGTCATCCAAGTGACCTCCAAATTGATGTTAACCCATCCTCCTAGGTGATTTAGGAAATTAAATTCAAAACCCCTAGGTTATTTTGGAGTTCATTGAAAAATGCAAACTTAGGGCAGTTGTGGGAAGGGCTATCACTGGCCTTCCTAGGACTGAGCAACCCCATGGAGTGGAAAGAAAAACCAAACCAGACATGGAAGTGAATAAAAGGCCTAATAATATCATGGAATTTATTTAGGAAGATTCAGGAAGGATCAAAAGAAATTGGGAAAGTTTCACCAAAATTAGGGTTCACAGCCCGGGCAAAGCACTAGCCAAAAAGGCTTCCGAGATTCGAAAGGTGATTAGAGCTCTGGATTGAATTAGGAGAAAAAAAATACATCATCATAAAGGTAATTCCAAGCCCTACAATATAATTAAATAACATATTTCACAACACCTTGCAGAAATATATTTATAACTAGTTTTTTCCATGCACAATGAGCGAGCCATATCAAAACTCCACTTTTTAAGGGATCAAATGGAGGAATAAAGACCTGAAACTCCAACCATTGGATTCCAAATTCCATTTCCAGTTAGGATCATATAAAATTACATCAAAAACGTCCATCTAGATCTCAATTGATTGTCATTTCAAGTTACCCTCTAAGAGTGAGTTCGGGAGTTAGCCAATTTTTTAGCAGGACATGTGTCAGCACCAAGATCCTGGCGCAATTTCATGTCCCTTATGTCCCTCAAGAAAAGGGACATCAAGGTATAAAAAATGTGCTCATCCCCTATAAGTCCTTTAGACCCTCATGTGACCTCTCAAACAACCAAAGTTCAAGCTCACGGGAGCTAGTGAGGCCTTCATCCCCTGCCATCAGATCAAGTACCATCTATCATCATCAGTGTGATGTGTAATTTGAGATCCTCATGTCCCTTTTTGATGAGGGGCATCAAGGTTTGAAAATGCGCCCATCCCCTAAGGAGACTCCTAGTTACCCATGTGACCCCTTCAAGAGCAGTTTTTCAACCCCGAGGTGCTTGGTGGCCTTCATTCTCAACCATCAGATCAAATACCACATGTCTTGACCAAGCGCTCTGTGAAATTTGATGTCCCTCTCATCCCTTTGTGCTGAGGGACATCAAGGTATGAAAAATGCACCCAACCCTTAGACATCTTCATGGTTCCTTATGTGACCGCTTCTCAACTCCCCCATTGCTTTAAAGTTGCTTTTAGTCTTAATCCCTTGCCGTCGGATCTCCGCCACATGTCGCGACCAAGTGCCACATGTAATTTGATGTCCTTCACATCCATTAATGCTTAAGGAACATCAAGAACATGAAATTTCACCTCACTCCATGCCTTGGAAAATTTTCAAATTTTTAAAATCCCTCATGTTTCCCTCTTCTAACATCTAACCTTTCCCGCACAAATTGGCTTCCGCAACTTCCTCTATAAATTCTTTCCATCACTTCACCATTGATGAACTCCAAACCAACTTTGTTAAAAAATGAAATCCTCTACCCCATGGTAATATGTAGGTCCCAATAGGAAGATTGATCAAACAAAGAACGGAGAACGAAGAGCAAATAAGAAGAAACAAAGAAATCCTCCATGGAAGCAAAATAGAAATTTGGAGAGATATTGCAAACAAATACATGAAAAATGAACCATATTTTTCAGTCCGTTCCTCTGTCAAAAACCATCAGAAACACACCAAAAAAACCGTAATCGAGGTCTTTCAAACAAAAAATATATAGTATTTTATATCTATTTCTACTTTAATCATGGCATATTTAGAAATTGTGGGCAAGAGTGTTTTGTATTACAAAAAATGGTCATATAATTATGGAGAGGGTTATTGAGAAAATATTAAAAAAAAAAGAAATAAAATATTAAATGAGACAACCACGGTCCACGATGAGAAGGGTAGTTTGTAATAGAATACACTTTTTCAGGCCAACAACGCTTGGCAAGCTTGGTTGTCTTCATTTCATTGGTTAATAAATAACTTGTTCAGATGTGCAAATTCTGCTTTACACGTGGACACACCTTTCATTTGCTCAATCGATACACTTATTTGGCATTAAATTAGTAGACGGTCTTATCCACAACATACATATAATACTAATGAAAACTCCATAGATAATGATTTTTTAAAAATTGTTTGGCATAATTACTAATATTAATGAACGGAAAGATGGTTTAAAAAATTGACTGTAGCAATTAACAAATAATAATGCACGGAAAAAGCTGCCGCATAAGATTGAATTGGAATTAATTCCTCGAATAAGAAAGGTTTTTGTAATCCCTGTCATGACCACAAATATGATTGTCAAAATTTACAAGTATTAGAGTTCTTATACATGCAAGTAGAAGAACATCAAACATCTAATAGTAACTAAGGCTAAGAAATATTCCATTCAAATTTATCCGTTTATGCTTGCAACAAGTTATGAACTTTTTACAGATAATGCTGTCAACGTCATGATCATAGGTCGGAGGCATTTGTTGGTATTGTTGATAAAAATTACTGGACCTTATGTATAAATATGTATACTCACTTATCATGCTAAATCAAAACAATTCACCAACTCGTTGAAATGAAGAAAGACATTTGGAAAATAAGGCAAGGATCAAACAAAACTTAATGATTTTGTTTGAAATGTTTTGTTTTAGCTCAAAATACGGAAAATGTATAAATCAAAACAATTCACCAATTCGTTGAAATGAAGAAAGACATTTGGGACATCTACTATTTCCATTGCTTTTTTTTCCTCTCAACACAGTTTATAAAATGCAGGCAAAGGTGCTCAGAATTATACACTACAGAAAACATTGAACTTGTGGATCCATGAGTTCTCGACATGTGACATCCTTCATAAATGTTTCAATTGTTTAAGATTCCATGAGCATCTAACATGTGGTGTCCTTAGGAAACGTAGGCTTTTCCCTAACTCAGCCTTACAAATAATGACTAGGTTTTATCAATTAGATGTGCATTTAAAAATATAAATAAATACCCCAACTGGATCATCAAAAATTGGGTGATCAGGCTATTATAGAGAGTGAGCAACTATTTGGGTACTGTGTAACACATGTAATATGAGTGCCTATCTTTCATTGATGGTGTGGTGTAATGTGCAAAAAAATGGGTGTAGGTGTAAAATTTATCAAGGTAACAGAGCAGGCTGAATAAAAATGTTTGTCATGATTGGAGCAAAGTGGAGGCTTATTTCAAGTGCCCAAGCATTCTGGACTTGTATATTTTGAATTCTTGCTACATGATTAAATTGTAATATAAATCAATTCAAAAAACAATAGTTTACAGCGAAAAAGTATATCTTATCAGGGAACTAGCTGATCCATTCCAATTATTAAAAACAAGATAAAGAGATAGGAAACTATACTCCTTTCATGAAACAGTACATTTACCAGTTCATAGATGACAAGTTATATTTATTATTACAAATATGCAACTGTGCTCACACTATAATATGCACTCGCATTCAAAGTAGATTCAGGTAGATGAATGGCAAATAATCGATGGGAAATAGACGAAATAGCCAAGCCATCGAGATCTAGGTGGACCCTCTCCTACCGTGAAAAATCTATTACACGATTCGATTATTAACCTCCTATCTTGTAAGATTATTTGATCAACAAATATTGGAAAATAACACAACTGTAACTTCACAAATACAAACACATAAGAAATACCCAACAAGGTGAACACAATATTTTCGGACAATTGTCCCTGGAAAAACCCCGTAGGGAAAACCAGTACTACATATGAGAAATATATTAAACTTCAGCAAATCAAGAGATACAAATATTGCTTGCCTCTTACTGGCAGAGCTCCGACAATCTCCTAATCCTCCTGCTGATATTCCTCCACTGCTATCTCCAACGCTATCACTGTGCCCTTGCTAACACTGCAAGACTACTTGCTAACACTGCAAGTTTCTCTCAAAACTTCCTTGTTACAAATGACCCCAATGACCCCCTTATATACTACTCTCGTTGAAAATCAACGGCTGAGATTAATACAAATGAACACTGAGATTAAGACAACTCAATAACCATAACAACCTTGGTTATGAGGTGTCACCTAAAAGGAGTCAATATTAGATAACAATTGTTCTTATCCTAACAATATTTGTTTGACAAAAACAACTATTTCTCTAAATTCTAGGCTATCCAAACTACCCATAACAAATGGATGAGGACAAACAACTATCGAAGCTACTAACTACTAAGATTAACACTCCCTCTTAGTGAGTAAGTTGTTCGCATGACACCCAACATCTCTCTAAAGAAGATGAATTTTTCCTTCCCAATGCCTTTGTCGAATGTCTCAAGCTACCCGCTGATCCGTAGGTACAAATTGTCAGCTTAACAACCTGCATTGCACGTACACAATATCGATGAAGTGATACTTGACGCCTATATGTTTTGACCTATCATGAAACACCGTGATTCTCAATCAACTTTTTGCAACTCGATTGTCGCGCAGTGTATCACCGTAGTCTCAACCTTCTAACCAAACAAAGCTACTAGCAACTTCCGAAGCCATATAGCTTCACATGTTGCCATGCTAGTTGCTATGTACTCTGACTCTACTGAACTTAGAGCCACAGACTTCTGCTTCCTGTTGAACCAAGATACAACTCCTGATCCTGACTGAAACAACACCCTGAAGTGCTCCTCTTGTCCATTGTACTACCTACCCAATCTGCGTCAGTATAGCCCATCAACCTGATTCCTTCACCTCGAGCATATCTAATTCCATACTCGATTGTACCTTGCAAATAACGCAGCACATGCTTTGCCGCAGTCCAATGCACTCTCTTTGGCTCAACCATGAACTGACTAAGAGAGTTAAGCCAAAAGCTATATCTAGCCCGGTACTAACCAAATACATGAGAGAACCAATCAACTGCCTGTATAAGGTGGGATCTACATCCTTCTCCCTGGATGTGTCTACCTTCCTCCAATTCATGATCATGGGTGTAGACATGGCTTTGCAATCTTCCATCCTGAACCTTTTCAAGATTTCCATGCAATATTTCCCTTGCCCAAGGAAAATCTCTCCATCTTTCTGCCATACCTCCATGCCTAGAAAGTAGTGCATAAGTCCCAAATCCTTCATCTCGAACTCCACTGCAAGATCCCTCTTGCATTCTTCTATGAGCCCAGTGAACCTGTAAGAAACAAGTCATCTACATATAGAACAAGAATGAGAATCTCACCTCCAACTACCAAGTAGTAGAGATTAGCATCTGCCTCACTCTTCACAAAGCCCATTTCCTGCAAGTAACTATCAATGCGCTCATACCATGCTCTGGGAGCCTGCTTGAGTCCATACAATGCTCTCTTCAATCTACACACGTGGGTCTCTTTGCTATGTGCTACAAAGCCTTCTGGTTGTTCTATGTATACCTCCTCTTTCAACTCACCATTAAGAAATGTTGTCTTGACATCCATTTGATGGATCTGCCATCCCATCTGTGCTGAAATTGAGATTACAGCTCGTATAGAAGTATACCTGGCAACTGGAGCAAATGTCTCCTCGTAGTCTATTCCCTCTTTCTAAGAGAACCCCTTTGCCATGAACCTTGCCTTATATTTCTCGATGCTACCATCTGCACCGTGCTTGATCTTATAGATCCAGCGTGATCCAACCACTGCCCTATCTATTGGTCTAGGCACTACCTCCCACACATCATTCTGCATAATTGAAGTATACTCCTCAACCATTGCTTCTTGCCACACTTGATGTTGTGCAGCCTCCTGATAGCTAGAAGGTTCACTATCTACCAACATACTAACTAATGCAACATAGTCATCATACCTGGCTGGTGGTTTCCGTTGTCTATCACTCCTCCTAGGAGTACCCACTAACTCCTGAGTATTCTTCTGTGTCTGTTGAACCTCACGGTTCTTACTGCCAACTGTAGAGGATGAAATATCAACCTCCATGTCTTCTTGATGCATCTCTTCTTGCACCTATTGCTCCATACTTTGAAAACTCTCTCCTCCTGAGTCTATGCTTGTACTAGTAACTGTACTCGAGCCTTTGCCTGACTCGATTGAGTGATCCTTGGAGCTTCACTTCAACGCTTACTACGATCATCTACCTTGGAAAATCTCTAGACCTTCTAAATGCCTTGTCCTCCATGAACTTGACATCACGTCGAACAATAATCCTTCTGGTCCCCAGAATGAATATCCGATATGCCTTAGAGGTTTCACTGTACCCCACAAAGTACCCTCTCTCTGCAGTCTGATCTAACTTGGTACGTGTATCCTTAGGAATGTGACAATATGCCAAACTCCCAAAGATCCTAAAGTGACTGACATCTGGCTTCTTCCCAGTGAATGCTTCCTCTGGTGTCATCTTCCCTAGTACCTTATGTGGAACTCTATTCTGTATGTATACTACTGTATTGCATGCCTCTGCCCACAGATAACGGGGTAAATCTTGGTCATGCAACATAGCCCTTGATGCCTCTATTATAGACCGATTCTTCCTCTCAGCAACTCCATTCTGCGTGGATTGTAAGGAACAATCCACTCTCTCTTGATTCCTTCTCTGGTACAGAACTCTTGGAACTCATTGCTTTTGTACTCGCCTCCATTGTCTGACCAAAGAAATTTTATCTTCCTTCCTGTCGAATTCTCCACAAGAGCTTTGAACTCTTGGAAGCGACTGAAAACCTCATCCTTGGTCTTCAAGAAGTATATCCATGTCTTCCTGGAGAAATCATCAATAAAAGTAACAAAGTACTCATACCCTCTGAGAGACTTCGTCGACATTGGTCCACATACATTTGAATGTACTAGATCAAGAATGCCCTTGGATCTGGTGTCACTCCTTGGAAAATATTCTTTAGCAAACTTCCCCAACACGCATCCCTTACATACATCATCGTGCTCTGTGCTCACCTCAGGAACACCTGTCACTGTCTCATGAAGTAATTTAAGGGCTCCATGATGGATATGGCCCATCCTTCTATGTCATAGCTCTCCTTGATCTCTAAGATTACTGTTGCTCATGAGTGCCTTAGGAATATCAAACTGCAGCCTATAAAGCCGACCACTCCTAACTCCAATAGCTATGGGTGATTTCCAATCCTTGTGCTTGATCAACACATGTGCCCCTCTAAAGAGTACATTGTACCCTTTGTCCTGAAGGACAGATACAGAAATCAAATTCATCCCTAAGCCTGGAACATGCAACACATCATGAAGGGGAATCATCTTACCACTCTCCCTCTGAAACTGAACAGTCCCTTTCCCAACTGAGTTGAGTTTGGACATGTTCCCCATAGAGATCTAGATTCTGGTGCTCTCTTCCTTATAACTGGAGAAGTATTCTCTAACTCCTGTCATATGATATGACGCCCCACTATCTATGTACCAAACACTCTGTGAGGTTGAGCTAACCATACATGCTATGAGTGCAAACTCATCTTCCATTCTACTAGAGAGCTCATCTGCACTTGCTGAAGCCGCAACTTGCTTCTTGCCTTTCTTTTCATTCTTCTTCCTTTCTGGGAAATTGCTGACATAGTGGCCAAACTCGTGACAGCCATAACACTTGATCTTTGAAGAATCTTTCTTCTTCTTTTCACCTTGTGAATTTGATCCTTTACTAGACCCCTTCTTTGCTTTCCCTTTACCCGCTAGGGAAACATTTTCCTGTTCCACCTCACTTTTCTGACTCTTATTGTTGGCTCCATTGACAAGACTTAGTCTAAGCTCCTCCTGAGTGAAATCACTCCATAGTCGATCCCAACTCGGTAAGGTGTCTCGTCCATTGATGACTTGAACAAAGACATCCCACTGCTTAGTAAACCCATTTAGGGCTATTCTCACTAGCTCGTCATCACTTGGTTTGTCTCCAATAGCTGCCAATTCATCCTTGACAAGTCTAAGTCTGGTGAGGTAACTTGTGACGTCTTCTCCCTTATTCATCCGGTATTCCTCAACTTTTCTCTGAGAATCAGCTTCCGGTTAGTGGTAGCATTCTGGTACAGATTCATAATGGCATCCCACATCGTCTTCACTGTATCTAACTCTGCAATATGCGGAACAATATGATCCTTGACACCGTCAAGAATCAGCCTCCTCGCCTTGGCATCTTCCTTCTTATATGCTAAGAGTTGTGTTGCATCTGTAGGTACAGGTACAACAGTGGTCACATATTCCTTGATACCATTCTCTTCCAGCAATAGAGAAATTCTGGCTTTCCAGACACCAAAATTCGAGGCTCCATCCAATCTGTCTTGATCTCTTAAACCTGCTGAGGCCATCTTAAAGGAAAATAATAATAATAATTTTGAAGAGGTTAAACTGGGTTTTATAAACCCTCACTTTCTTTCACCTAGGGTAAATCTCTTCTACCCGAACTTAGCTCTGATACCATGTGAAAAATCTATTACAGTTACTGATTATTAACCTCCTATCTTGTAAGATTATTTGATCAAAAATATTGGAAAATAACACAACTGTAACTTCACAAATACAAACACTTAAGAAATACCCAACAAGGTGAACACAATATTTTCAGACAATTGTCCCTGGAAAAACCCCATAGGGAAAACCAATACTACAGATGAGAAATATATTAAACTTCAACAAATCAAGAGATACAAATCCGCTTGCCTCTTATTGGCGAGCTCGACAATCTCCTAATCCTCCCGTTGATATTCCTCCACCGCTATCTCCAACGCTATCATCATGCGTGCCCTTCGCTAACACCGCAAGTTTCTCTCAAAACTTCCTTGTTACAAATGACCCCAATGACCCCCTTTATATACTACTCGTTGAAAATCAACGGCCGAGATTAATACAAATGAACAATTTTGAGATTAAGACAACTCAATAACCATAAGAACCTTGGTTATGAGGTGTCACCTAAAAGGAGTCAATCTTAGATAACAATTGTTCTTATCCTAACAATATTTGTTTGACAAAAACAACTATTTCTCTAAATTCTAGGTCATTCAAACTACCCATAACAAATGGATGAGGAAAAACAATTGTCCAAGCTACTAACTACTAAGATTAACACTACCTACGGAATAACATAAATTAATCAATCAACTCTCGATGCTCATTGCTTAAGAGGCAACTATAAAAAGTTGTCTTATTGTAAAATTTATATTACAAGTCCCTTCCCAGTTGAATCCACATCAACATCTATAGAATCTGTGTCTTTCTTGAGATATTTCGACATAAGCTTGTGTCCGAGCATCTGATCTGGAATCTACAAAGATTCCATTTTTGGTGGATCAAAAACTCGAAGCATTCCACTCTTGTTACTCGCATAAATCAAGAAATCGCTACATGAAGCTTTGACAGACCAGGCCGAGGAAGAAGAATTGATCTTGGCAGGTATGATTTCATCCATATTACGCTCCCTCCACTGTTGGCGAAAGTGGTGAGAAGAAAACAGTATGGTACGCCATGAATTACAGACACTCTGGAGTTGAAAGATTTTATGAGGTGGCAACCTAGACAGGATTTTGACCAGGATTTCCTCCGTAAGATGTTCAAAATGATCTCGCACTCTTCTGCTGCATCTTTTGCTTGCACCAACACTCTGTTTTGCCGCCATTACGATGCTCACAAACCAATTTACTGTCAGTATAGTTTTTACAAATGCATTCGATATTTATAACAGACTTGACTTCTGTATTAAGCATTCCATTTTTCACTACTGTTTTTTATTTCTCATTTGGAGAAGGGCAAATCTATAACAGACTTGCGTGTATATCACGCATTAGTTTTTAAAAAAAACAAACGGGAGGATTAAAAAAGCACTTCTAATTATAGATCGAGTTCTTTCCAAGGTTCTGAATTAAAGTACCATTCTACTCATAAGGAGATATTGGCTGCCAAAAAGGCCATCAAAGCCTTTTTGTTTTTTATTCAAAATGATCATTTTATCCTGCGATCGGATCTCAAGGATTTCAAAGCCAGGCTCAACAATGGTGATCCGGAAAACAAGACTGCATTCAATCGAATGCAGAGATGGGGTCTTTGGTTCGACAATTTTAGCTTTGATGTCGAACATATCAGTGGAAAGAAAAACTCTCTTGCAGATTTTGCAAGTAGAGAATTAAACCAAACCAGGAAAGCAAATGTAACACAAATTTCTCATGAATTTGTGGAAACTATCTGGAAAATTGAGACCTATCAAAATTATTTGGAGTCTAAGAAAAGATGTGACAACACTATGTCTTGGGATGCTCAGCATCAATTATTATCCCAAGGTATTATTCTGTTAGTCCTTACCAAATGACAGAGGTTGCTTGCAGATTCATGGATCCTGAAATTCCTACTTCAGAATTTCATTCAGTTCAAGATCCTATGGTTTTTGTACTCTGCAATGGCAATGGCGTCACTCCGATATGTAGAACCTGCAAATGATGACAGACCTATCATGGGTCTCAGGCTAAGGCAATTGATTCCAAGAACAAACACCCTATGGAGGTTCGAATTTTCCAGACTCTGGCCAGAAGGAGATCCATTCCAGAATGATATCTGGAACAGGCCAAGTATTCCTGGTGATAGGCAATACATAGCAAATCATTTTAAATATTTTCTTTTGAAGTATTTGCCTACTAAATTTCTGACAGTCCCTTATTAAATGTTTCTCCAGACACTGTCAGAATATTTTGATAAATTGTAAAATTAGTTGGTATGTTAAAGTTCATTATTATTTGAGGACTAATATCTTTCAGGGCACCATCCAAATCCCAACGGACAACTCTGGAGAAGAATCATCATTCATCATACGATGAACATACATCCTCCTACTCCTGGACATTTCTTAAGGATTCCTGATCAGTACATGTATCCAACAAGGCGTCATCTCAATAGAAATCAAGATGGGACCATATCTCTATCAAGAGATTGGTATGAGCGCACTACTAGGAATCTCCAGCTACCAGAAAGAAATGATGAGACATCCACTTCCTCAGATGATGATGATGGTAGGACCTAGTGTACAGTTTAGTCCTTGATTGCTATGTCAACAGGCATGTTGTCGACTTTAATAAAGTAAGATAAGATTCTCTTTTGATCTTATCCGAAGCATGGTGGACCTCCCACTTTCTAAAGGTGCTATTATGGGTGGCATGTACCCATGTGCGTGTCCTCTTACTTTTCTAAAGTAAGAATCTTTTGGGTTACCTGGGTTTCAGGTTGTAGGTTTGTAGGTTTCCGGTCTCTCCGGTGAAAAGCTACTCAATTCCTATAAATAAGGAATCCAAGTTTCATTCACTACATCGGAGAAATATCAAATATTTGGTAGAGCTTGGAGTCAAGAGCTAGCAAGTATTTTGTAAGTTTGGGTTTTATTTTGTAAGTTTGGGTTTTTTGAGTTATCCTTTATATATTGTCTATCGTTGTCTATCATAAATCGATCCTATTTAAAGTGGTATAAGAGCTGGTGTAGAAGAATTTGTTATATTGAAATACAATTTTTGTTTCAAAATCTTTTGTTGAAAGTATTGTTCAAAGATCTTTCATATTCTATCTGGGAAATGAGTTGATACAACGTAAGCCAGGCAAAGAGGCGTGACTCCCACAAGTAAGTCGTCGTGTTGAGCGCAGTTTAGGTTGCAGTCCGATACCGTAAGCCCTGCCGTAAAGTTGCTCATCAAGAAAGCTTAAAATGGAATTGAAGGTCGTCCTAATCATTCTTCATTGAAGATGTAGAACAAGATCTTGTTAGTCTTGCTGATGTCTTTCCCGTAAATTCTGCAATTGATATGCAAGAAGAGTCAGATCCCTTACCAGCCTGGAAGCTACCCAAAATTCCTATGATTAAGTTTATTCTAAGGTTTCTGCTTTTCATCTAATGGCTAGTACTGTGTATAAAACTCGTGAGTCTGTTATTCAAGTTACTCAGTCTTCTTCTAGTGAGTATAATATCCCTTTAATAGATCCGCTGATATAAAATCTCTCAAAAAACAAAATACTTATAAGTTTGCCCATATAGGTTGTGTACAAATAGGCATTACCCCTCTGTTTCGTCGTGGTTTGAATGCTTCTGTTCTTTGTTGTTTAATGGATCTTCGATTTGATAATTTCAAAGATTCTTTGTTAGCTACAATTCGACTGGTCTTCATAATGGACCCATATCCTTTGAAGTATACCCAAATTATCCTGTAAGTCTGACCAAGGATGATTTATTAAAAGAAGTCTTAAAGCTTCATTTGGCTACAACTGGTCTAAATATGCGTCCTGGTGCCTGTCCCTTAGCTATACATTACAAAGTCATATATAGACTTGTAAATACCATGCATCCTGCAGTTAAGCATGGAATTTCCAAGGGCAGCAGTGTGGTGAGCCACGTTAATATAGAAAGCCAGAAAATAGAGCCAGAGTTAATATCTTGGTCACAAATCAGAGTGCCAAAGGAGTGGACACCTGTCCAAGAAATTTTTGTAGTCCAGCTTAGCCTAAGCTTGAAAATGCAACGACTATCAATGAATCAAAAAATAATGTAACATTGTCATTTAGATCTAAGAGTTCTATTTCTTCTTTGCCTAGAAGCAGTTCTGTACAGTCTAACAGTTCATTCTTTTCTTTAGGAGAGTCATCATCTAGTAAACCTGCCAAAGAGCAAACATTTTGTGCAGTCACAATAGTCTTGTTCATGATCCAAACACTGATTTCCTATGGTGCAATGATTGTGAGCAATTAATAAAACAAAAATATGTGCCTAGTAATGGTCCTACCATTAGCATGGCCTCAAAAGCATCTCCTAGTTCTTATTCTTTTCCTTCTCTAGAAAGTTCTGAAGTCTTGTCCCCAGATCAGTCACAAAAAGTTGTCTTTGGTATCAAAGAACAGTAGACAGACAGATAGATCCCTTTGAGATTTCAAAATGTTAAATTGGACAAATAAAGTCAGAAAAAATGTCCATGACAGATTACAATCTCAGGAATCTATATTGGCTGAGATGGAAAAGACACTCAAAGCAATTGAGCTTAACCAGAAAGGAGATGTATCAGGAGCTCTTCATTTGTTAAATTCAAAAATAGATGATGTGGATAAATCTGTAAAAAGAGTAGAAAGTCTTATACAACATAATCATAGAATTGTTTCTTCTGAGGTTCCAAAAGTCATTACTCAGAATGTTGTGGATATAGTCCAGCCCCTTGTTGATCATACAGTTAGTATAAAGAGTGATATGGCATCTAAGTTAAGATCTACCCATGAGATGGTAGAATCTAGCCTGTCACAAATACATGAATTTAATGAACAGATGCATCAGAAGATTGATCTTGTTCAAGATACAGTTAGTTCTTTGCCAGTCATAACTCCACAGATTGAACAAATCTTGGATAATACCAAGAAAATGAAGAAGGTGATTGGTCTAATACTGTATCATGGAAGCAAGTCTCTGAACTTGCAGGTACATCTTCAACCAAGCAGCATAAGCAAATCTTAGCCCAGTATAATCCTTTATTTTTTAAAGATGATAAGAAGTCTATAGGCATGGTAAAAATTAAACCAGAAGAAGCTGAAGGCATGATCTTAGGAGAAACTTCTAATCCTAAGCCAGAGCCTCTTCAAGGAATGGCTAGAGTACAAACTCTTCAGCCAAATTGGTACAAATTAGAATGCAGATCTATAGATGAAATAAAGGAAATGGTGCATGGCATGATAGGATGGGGAAATTCTCAGTTAGAAATGTATAAAAAGGATCCCCATGCAATAGCCTCAGCCATAGCAAATGGATTTGTAGGAATAATCAAGGAATGGTGGGATACTGTTCCCCATCAATCTGCAATCCTACAAAGTGGTTTTATGGGTTTAACTGCTGCTATAATCAAAGAATTTATTGGTGATGTTGAAGATAATAAAGTTCTAAATACATCTTTGTTTTTAAGAGCTAGACTTTGTGATATGTCTAGAATAAAAGAATATCAAGCTACATGCAGAAGTTGTATTATAATTCTGGCAATATTCATGATGCTACTATGAGATTAAGATATGTTGAATCTTTTCCTCCTTATTTTCTCTACAGAATACAAAAAGCTATGCATGGTATGAATCCAGATGAATTGAGCTTTGGTGCAATAAATCAGATAATAGATAATACTAATGCTAGATTATGCAGAGAAAAAATGGAAAGAAAAGAAGCCAGAAAATGAAAGATCTCTTGGTCATAAGTTTTGCCATATGTTTGAAACTGACCCATTTGGTTGTGATAAGCAGAATAGCCCCAAAAAGAAAAGTTGTAAAGATTGTTCTTTTTTCAAAGGGGAAGGGTCGGTATAAAAGTATAAGAAATACAGAAATTTTGAGCATTCTTCTGCATTCAAGAAGCCATTCAAAAAATTATTTTCAGAAAAAGAAATATGTAGGAAAGAATAGAAAGTTTACTCCTACTTGTTTTATTTGTAAAGGCAATCACTATGCTAACAAGTGTCCTCAGAAAGATTCTGATAAAGGAAAAGCAAAGGTAAATACCCTTGCAGCTAAGGGTATCACAGAAGAAAATTATTGTCTGGTCAGTGATACAAATAGCTATTCTTCTGACATTTCTTATCAGTCTCTTGAGGATAATTTCCAAGTTAACATTGACAAAGCATTTAGATTATGATTCTTTGCCCTCTTTTGTAAATACTATTATAAGGGTTAACATGAATGCTAACTTTCCTTGAAATTAATTTAAAAGCATTTATTTTATATTTCTGCGCATGACATTAACATTTGCGTTAAGGGGTCGGTTTACGGTTATGTATTATTCACTTACATTTCTTACAACTTTTTAAATTAGGGTAGTATTTATTATTTCTCATTTGCGGAAGGGTAAATTTATAAGAGACTTGGGTGTATATCACGCATTAGTTTTTAAAAATAGAAATGGTATAGGAAGACAAAAATATATCATTTTTAAAACATTTTATCATTTATAATGACCAAATTTATCTACAAGTATTTATTTAATTTGAAAATAGATATGACAAATCCTTATACTAGCAATCGCATGTGTACAATGCAATGTGAACGCCGAATGGTAAATGCTATTTGATTTAGAGGGATACTTTTTTCTTTTGTAGTTGATGTTGTTTGTAATGATTTCGGGGATATTGTGTTAGTGTTGCTCATCAACTTGGCCATGGCATTGCCTGGAATACACAAACCAAGTAGCTTTGGCCTTATTTCAACTCATATATTTACAATCCTAACATTTTGTGAAAGAGTTGTTAAATTCACCTTACACAATAATTTCAAAGTACAGAATTTTCGGCGATAATTTTTGCTAAAGTGTTTTCGGCAATTTTCACACACGAGAAAGGACCGAGTTACGGACAATACATTACTTGGTGAAATTCAAATTTTGCATGCATTTCTTTTAGCAGGTCAATGGTAATCATTAACTTTACAAATAAATAAAAATTGGCTTCCTACAGCTTGATTCGTTTCTTTTAGGTGTTGCTTCCTACCGTGACTAAGGTGCATAGCTTCATGGGCTTAAGAGGTTACTACAAGAGATTTGTTCAAGACTTCTCTCAAATTACGCACCCCATCACTTCCCTTCAGCGGAAAGGGAAAAATTTTGTTTGGTTGGACAAGTGCGAAATGTAGCCTTCAGACATCAAGGAATGCCTCACTACGTAACCTATTCTTACAATGCCGATCCACAGTGATTTTTTTAGTATGCACATATGCTTCTCTAGCAGACTTGGAGGTGTTTTAATGTAGGAGGGCAGAGTAGTGGCTTTTGAGTCTCGCAAACTCAAATATTATGAGCTTAATTATCCGAATCATGATCTTGAGCTTGTGGCGCTTATACACGCTTTGGTTCGATGCGCATATTTTCTTCTTGGTCAAAGATTCACACTCTGGATCGATCATTTGAGTCTTCGCCACCTCTTCATGCAGCCCAATCTCAACACTCGCCAACGGCAAGGCTGGATGGAGTTGCTTTGTGAGTATGATGTGAGATAGAACATGTGAAAGGATAGGAGAATGTGGTTACTGATGCTCTCTCAAAGAGACAGAGACATGTGATTATGGCCACTTCAAAGTGTGCACATATTTGCATGGTAGGATTCTTTAGCAGCCTTCCTCTCGACATCTTCTACATTGCAGTTCGAGCAGAGATCAAGTCCCTCAAGACCCTCAAGGGAATTTTGATGACTTCTCACTAGAGGAAAATGGCCTTCTCAGCACGAGGTCAGATTTATGTTCCCAGAGACAGAGGCACATCGTGCACCCTATTCAGCCCATCCTAGGATGAAGAAGATGCACGCTACTTTGAGATAGTTGTATCACTAGAGAGGACTTCATAGAGATGTGGCTCAATTTGTGTCACATTGTTTAGAGTGCGGAAAGTGAAGGCCAAGCATCAACATCCAGCTTGGCCTTCTCTTTCCTCATGTTATACCGGAGTGGAAATGGGACACCATTTCCATGGACTTCATTGTTGGGATACCGATGTTGAGATATCACCACAATTCCATCATGGTCATGGTTGAAAAATTGACAAAAGTGGCTAACTTTTCTCCGATGAAGACCACTTATACATCTAGTGCAAGTGGCACGGGTATATCTTAATGAGATTGTCAGGTTGCACGGGATTTTTGGAAGATCATTAGTGACCACAATCCTTTGTACACTTCCCATTTTTGGACTACCATGTAGTATGCCCTCGAACAAAGATACATTTCAATACATCATATCACCCCAGACGGATGGATAGACCGAGCGGGTGAATCAAATTTTAGAGGATATGCTTAGGATGTATGTGATGGATCAGCAGTCTAGATGGGAGGAGTACATGTACTTGGTGGAGTTCACCTACAATAATAGTTTTCAGAGTTCTATAGGCATGGCTCCTTTTCAGGATTTATATGGAAGAGAGTGCAGGACACCTCTTAGTTGGGACAAGTTAGAGGACAAGATTTCTCTTGGACCATCTTTGTTGCAGGACATGGAGTAGCGGTGGTTTCAATCGCATGATATGCAGGAGGCACCTGATGACAAGGTAGAAGAAGTATGTAGATCAAAGATAAGACTCGACCATAGTTTTAATGTGGGCATGAAGGTGTTCCTTCGTGTTAGGCCACATAAGATCCCTATCCATTATGGAAAAGGTTCTAAGTTAGCTCCTAGATTCGTTGGTCCTTTTGAGATTTTGGAGCGGCCCTTTGGCCTACCTGTCTAAAGATTGTCACCTAGCTTGTCTTACATACATGATGTGTTTCATGTTTCGTTCTTAGAGAAATGTTGCAAATCTTTCTCATGTGTTAGATTGGACATCATCAGAGGTGCAGGATCGGGGCATGTGATGGTGGGGCCCATTCATATAATAGATCATAGGACCCTAGGCCTTCGAGGTAGAAAGATTGATCAAGTCCTGGGTGCAAAGTGGGACAAGATATGATGAGATCATGGCTATATGGGAGGATGCTACATTACTACGAGTTCGGTTTCCACATTTTTTCCAAAGTGACTTCCAAGAGGAAGTCGAGTCTAAGGGGGGGGGATGTAGTTCCCACTTCCCTTTGACACCTTTTGATATTGATCATGATACTACTGGTTATATTATGGACATGATTATGGACTTTATTATAGTATGATGCTAGATGGTAGATCATGGATTATTGCTGACTTTGATTCAGTTATGATGCATGATGATTATTAGAGACATTTTGGATATTGATGTTTATATACTGTTTGACATGGTTATATCATGGATGTTGTTCAGACATGTGATATTTGGATGTTGTGAGTAGACCTAGAAATGGAAACTATTTGATGATGATATAGTTGTTGAGTAAAATTGCAAATGATCTTGTTGGTTGCTTGGATGTTGTTGTGATTCATATATCTAGATGATTTTAGAATTTTATTTATATTATTTTGGATGTTCTGATATGGCCACGAGGCCGAAGGAGGTAATTGTGTTTTACAGGTTTAAAATATCACAACAAACATCAAGGGATTGGAGACCAACCACATTGGAATTCTAGATGAATTCGACAAGGTCACCATGGCAACTTGTATTGTTTGTGTGTGGTTGTTTTGTTAGGGATCCCCAAGGGGGGGATCACCTTTAAATGTGACCAAGGGATTTTATGTATCTTCTTTTATTTGGACCCTTTGTTTATGTTTGCATGTGTTTATTTTGTGGTGCATTGACCCTTTCATTATTTATTAAATGGTGTGTAATATTATGAGTAATCATGTTGTTAAGTTAATTAATTAAAATGTGTCATAAGAAAGCAATTAATAGAGTTGTTGGCCTTGGGTTAAAGTGTTGTAAGAAATGTGTAAGTGATGTGTAAGTTAACTTTTGAGTGTGAAACACTCCACCTTCTTGGAAATTCGAATTTGTCCTCGGAGGCTGATTTTGGAGACTTGTGGGACAAGTAAAACTTGTCCCATACCTCTTAAACTCATTTACCAACAATACCTATGGTTGGAGGGTTGATTTTAGACTTTATAATGCATTTTTGTAAGTCAAATTGTAAGTTTTAATTGCACTTCTCTTACATGGTTTAATTTCAGTTCTTGGGGGTGTGGGTTGGAATTGAGTATGTAAGTAAACCTATATTTTTCACCCACCTATTTATTATGCATTGGAGAATGAAGTTGACTTTTGGGGTTGGGGTTGAGGATGTGTGATGTGGCATCCTACATGGATCCACCTCATCCTCTTCCCTTCCCTCTTCTTTAAAATTTGAATTGTTTGCCTTGTTTTGGGGTTGCTTCACTTTGGAGACTTCATTCTGGGTGAATTCCTTCTGTTTTGGGAGCTCTGCTATTGGAGAAGTTTGAAGATTGTTGCATACTTGTTGTTTGGTGGATTTTTGGATTTTTTTCTTGGAAACAACTGCTATTTGGAACTTAGGAAGCTCCATCATGGAGAGGTAAGAGCTTGGCTCTTCAAATGCTCTTCTTTTATGAATGTAAATTTTAATGTGTGAATATTTTTGCATGTTTGTGGGTGTTGGGTAGATGGCCTAGGAATGGTGTAGAGAGAACACTATGGGTTTTTTTTTTTGGGAGGCACAAGGGTGTTTTAGGGAGGTATAAGAGTGGAGGGAGAGTTGGGATTTGGGTTCCACCTTACAAGAAATAGCTTGCATTTCTTTACTTATTATGGGGTGCCATAAGAGGTGGGGAGGCATAAGGAAATGTGAGGAATAAGGAGTACTTGGGGAGGCATAAGGAATGTCAGTGGTTTTGATATACTATATTTTGGTGGTTTATAATTCAGATGGTGATACCCATTTCCCTTTTCGGAGGCATGAGAAGCATCCCCATAGTTTCTTAGTCCTTTGGCTTGCTTGATGAAGCCTTAGTAATGTTTGCATGCTTTAATGTAGTCAGTAAACTACATCTCATTTTTTTGACCGTGTTTTTATTGTGAAAATGTTGCTTGTGTATTTGTGGAAGCCTCGTTGTTGCAATGAGTTGGATCACATCTTTTATTGCATTGTGGTTGGGGCTCTGGGGCCAATGAAGAAGTATGGATTCTCCTCTTAATTGGATGTCTTGGTTAGGTGGAGAGAATTTCCTTTCCCCAACTCTTGTTGTGATCATAATTTGGAAGAATGAGAAATATGCATGTTGTTGTTCTCGAGCCGAGAAAAGACAACATACCCTTTATGAAATGAAATCTTATTGTAGCCCTTTCCCACTTTGAAGTGGATGATATGTATATTATTTTTAATGGAAAGATACTTTTCATTGACAATGAAAGTTGAAATTCAAATGTAAAAGAGTTATACTTTGTTTTCTGTTTTTTTGAAAGAATGTGAAAGAAGGATATGTATTTTGTAAAGTTGCATTTTGAAATCAATAAATGATGTACTAACTTTCTCAAATTACATTGTGGTATTGAATATGATCTTTTAAATGTAATTGAAATATCTGATTGAAAGAAAGAAATGCGTATGAAGGAAATGTAATACTCTATTTTGTGAAGTGCATGATTTGAAAAGAATAAAAGTTGCATTCTTGTTTTAATGTTTGATTGAAGGAAAGAAAACTATTTAAGACCAGCATGGAATGAATTCAATGTTTTATTTCATGGAAAAAGAGATAGTTTAATCTCTGTTCTGGAAATGTATACACTTCTTTCAATTCACGGTATACCTTGTAAAATTCCTTTATCAAATGTTCAAATAACCCTGCAAATAGATAAGAGGCAAATGAAATAATCAATTGGACTTAATGAGGCCAAAATGATCCCAAACCAATCTAAAACACTTAAGGAAATGTCTTGAAAACCTTCTAATCGAGCCGAGGCAAATCTGCAGGCTTTTTGTTGAAAAAAATTGTAATTTTGAAATGCAAATCAATCCAACAATTTTACACTTGCAATCTATCCTAACACTTTCCTAATGGAAACCTCCATGTCTATTTGACATGTTGAAGGAGAAAGAATGACAAATTTGAACAAAATTTTATAAGTTAAAATTTTATTCGCTCAGTAAAATCCCGCATAATGTTTTCACGAAATTGACTCCTTAAACTTTATTAGAATCAAAATTTAATGAATTCTATGTAAAGAATACATCGAGAGATTTCCAGAAAGTCCTAGTTTTCCCAAAACCAATCTCTCTATCAAAAGTTATGGCCTTCTGAATTTTTCTTCATTTGGCATCAAAAAAATAATTTGAACTGTAAAAAAATTTGGGAAAATTTTTCTTCGTGGACCGCAGGTTCGAATTTTCCTTAGCGCTTCAAAAAAAATTTGGAAAATTTTATAAATATTCCCCACCAGCCCACAACCAATTAGGGGCTGCCACATGGCACCACAAGGCATGGCGGAGGAGCAGATCCCTTTTTAGCTTAAGAATCAAAAAAATTGGGAAAATCTTCCAAATTTTCCCCACCCGCCCGCAACCAATCAGGAGTTGCCACATGGCATCGCGAGGCATCGGTGGACTTATTTATAT
The DNA here is from genome assembly GCA_018340775.1 of Taxus wallichiana var. yunnanensis. Lineage (NCBI taxonomy): Eukaryota > Viridiplantae > Streptophyta > Pinopsida > Cupressales > Taxaceae > Taxus > Taxus wallichiana. The sequence continues at coordinate 163,802,003 of CM031237.1, forward strand.
CACTGGAAAGGTGAGGAAATTTCCTATCCAATGGGAATGGTTTAGGGAAATTTTGAATGCGTTAATTTTGAGAAAATCTAGTTGAAACTTTAAAGCCTGTTAGAGAGTGGGTATGGTGAGGAATTACCCTCTTAACCTAATTGAACCTTCTAACCTTAAATTTTGGACCTTGTGACCTCTAATAATTGTTAATAAAAGAAAAGTATATTCGAGTATATTATAATTGATCTAGAACTTGTTTGTGACAATTTGTTGTCTTCAGTAAATCTGGTTGAGACTCTTTAAAAAAATTATTCCATAATTTTTCCTAACTAATCCTAGGTTGGTCTTGGGTCTTAAGTGGGCCATTTTAGAAAGCGTTACACCCCATAATATGCCTTTTTAATGCATTGTGGGAGAGATGATGCGTAGATAAATTTACATTTTTTCCAATAGGTGAGATGAGGGTGACATCAAAGGATGTATGCAAGATAGTACAATTTCCTTTAGTTCCAGAGAGAAATTACATATTATGGTTGTAGTATACTTGTAGTTAGATGAGGAAGTCGCGAAGGTATTTGATAGGGTCTCAAGTAAAAACCATGACATAGATTAGTTGGGATGTGATTGTGTTATCGGGGTTCCACAATCGTGAAAATTTATTGTAGTGGTATTAGCATCATCGATGGATATAGGCGACAAAGGAGTTGGTATTTTGTACTAGATGCATATATTTATCGTAGGATAGAGGAGAATGATATTAGGTATGCATGGGCACAAAGTGTGTGTTGGCCCATTTATACAGGGACTTATACAAAGTTTACTTAGGAGGATCACGAGGTGGATTAGGAGCTACTTTTTTATTACGGGTGTGGGGGTATGAGTATATAGATATAGTAAGTTCATTTATTGGATGACGGATTGATTGGGTTCGACTAAAGATATACGCAAATGGATGGGTGTGTATGTATAGTGGGAGGATGGATACGACTGTGTATAATTTGATGATAGATCAAATGGGCCATGGGGCCATTATATGTATATTGTATAGAGACTATGGAGGATGGGTGGAGGACGGTGTGGAGATGCAGTGCATTCGACGCACCATATGGGTAGAGGATTATTTTTCAAGGATAGCATAATTATTCCAAGGTAAGCAGATGTCTGGAAGTTTAGCAATGCCCATGATGTACCCTTAGAACCGTATATATGGTGTCTATCTTCTATGGATGTGAGGCAACCTGGGTTGATGTCAAGCCCGACATGAGCATATGATGAGTCTAGGGACATATGAGGAGATTCGACCATATGGCCTAAACATGTAGATGATGCAAAGATGCATGGTAGTGTATAATCGGTGGTGGGAGATACAACGATGGGTGTAACTATTTCCGGTGGTTGTAGATGTAACATGTGAGCCAATAGTTGGAGGAGATGAGGGCCCCGACACCACCCCCTAAGGTGGACAATATAACAGCAGTGTAAGTAGAGCGTAAGCATCGTGGATTGGTGTTTGTTGTTTATTGATGGAGTTATATAGTTAATGGATGAAAATTTACGTAGTATTACTTGTTTGTTATATCATTGTAGGAAATCCATACACTAATTGTAGATACCTCCATATGTAGGTTGACGTAGAATGTTCCCATGGATGTGCTTGTGGAGGAGGGATGTTAGAGAAAGTATACACAACCGAGAAAGATTGCCCATTTGCTCGATCCGATGGCTATAACAAACATCCAAGTGCAAAATTTTGTTGAGCGAGCATAATGATGATCATAAAATGATAGACTTAGCGAGAGAGGATGTATGAGAAGGATTCCTAGATCAGGATATATTTTCATGATATGTGGATTTGCGCAGGCCAATATGAAGATAAAATGGTGAAGTTTTTCATATTACAAAGCTATCTAGAGAGATATAGAGGATGAGATCAGTGAGATAGAGTTAGTAATAAAGCTTCAAGTTCAAGAGCTCCCATGATTATAAATAGTGATAGCAAGGATGATAGATTATATATTGTATATGTTGTATTGATGCATGGGGTGTTACCCCAGTGATTGTATATTGTAACTATGATTTTGATGATGATACACATACACATGTATTGGTATAGAATCTGGTTATGGATGTGTATTTGTATAATATGTGAAGATTATAATTTTAAATTAATGATTACGTAGTTTGTTGGATTCTATATGCCTTTTTGGAATGGTTTATTTGATAGATATTGTTTAATAATGGATATTGGTTATGATGTGGAAAGAATTTCTATGTAATAGAGTAAATAATATGTGCAAATGAAAAAGAGTGACTAGTATAGTATATGATAAATAGTGATGTATGTATGTGATGCAATGTGGTACGTAAATGGTAATGTGATATAAGAGAAAAAAATGAACTAATATTGCATGGATAGTTGTATAATAAGGAGATGTAAACTAATGTTTGCAATGGTGTGTGATTGGGATGAAGGAGGGGAAAAAGAGTGATTGTCCTCGGTGTGAGAATGAGGTTCATTAATAAATGCCTCATCAATAGTCAAGAATGAACCATAGAATAAGAGTACGTCATCAGGAAATGAATGTGTCACATTAGAGAGGTTATGTTGTGAAGTAAAGAGTGTGAGATGTGGATGACGTGAGGTTCAAGAATGAAGTATGCCCTCAATAGTCAAGTGTGAATCATAGCACAAGATTACATCATCGGGAAATGAGATGTAAATGGAGACCATCTACCATAGTTATAGAGGCATGCAACACACATGAGAAGCATGTGGAACAATATCGTATGAGTATAGGTTCGAATTAGAAACAAAAAGAAATTTTTCCAATAATGGGGGTGTGATGGTGTGAAGTGTGGAAGCAAACTTCTTAGGAATATAATCGTGTCCCACTTTTTGTACTTTTTATACTTTTAAAAGAATATGTCTAAAAACCATAACATTACTAGACACATATGCCATGCACTAGAGAAACTAGTTTGACAAGATTTGAAAGGGTAGTGGTGGTTGTGGCTTCACAGATGACCGTGGATCTGGTATGTGTGATTGTTTTTGGAACATTTTGTCAAAAATAATTGTTTTTTAACTTTTTTAGGAAAATATGAATTTTATACTTTTTGGATAGGGCATTTTTGTCCTTTAAGACACTAACATCCAGTTCTGTCATTATTGACCTTCTTCGAGCACTAGTGACCTACACCGTGCGCTAGTGTCCAAAGGTGGTTTTGGTAGATTTTAGTGAAATGTGAATATTTTGATTAATTTAAGGTTTTTGTGATTGATTTTGGTGTATGTATAGTGTGATAATAGTGTGAATTTATTCCTTTGTTGTGATGTGCAGAGATATATACGCTCTAGAGTGTTTCAGACGGGTTGTCATTTGAGCATGTTACTTGGATTGGGATTGTTAGATGGTGAGTGGGATATATTAGATAGTCCTAGCCTGTGCCACATTACGAGATTGTGGGAGATACCCCATAATATGCCTTTGTTGACTGCATTGTGGGAGAGATGATGCGTAGATACATGTACATTTTTTTCCCAACATGTGAGGTGATGGTGACATTAAATGATGTATACAAGATAGTACAGATTTCCTTTAGTTTGAGAAAAATTACATATTATGGTCTGTAGTGGATGCTTGTAGTCAAATGAGGAAGGCACGATAAAGATTTGAGTGGTCTCAAGTATAGACCATGACATATATTAGCTAGAATTTGATTGTGATATAAGGGGTTCCGTGATTGCAAAAATTATTGCAGTGGTATTAGCTTCATCGATGGATATAGGCGAGTAAGAGGAGTTGGTATTTTTACTAGATGCATTATATTTATCAAACTATAGAGGAGCATGATATTAGGTATGCATGGGCACGGTGTGTGTTGGCCCATTTATACAAGGACTTATACAAGTTTATTTAGGAGGATCACAGAGGTGGATTAGGAGCTACTTTTTTATTACAGGTGTGGGAGTATGAGCATATAGCTATAGTGAGTTTACTTAGTTGGTGACGGGTTGATTGGATTCAACCGAGATATATACTGACTAGATGGGTGGGTATGTACAATGGGAGGATGGATATGACTATGTATAAGTCGATGATATATCAGATGGGCCTTGGGGCCATTATATGAATACCGTATAGAGACTATAGAGGATGGGTGGAGGACGGTGTGGAGCTGTAGTGAATTCAACGCACGATATGGGTAAAGGATTAATTCTCAGGGATAGCATAATTCTTCCAAGGTGAACGAGTATCTAGGAAATTTAGCATGGCCTGGATGTACTCGAGAGCCATATATATGGTGTATATCTTCTATGGATGCGAGGTGACCGGGGGTTGATGTTAGGCCTAACAAGAGCAGAGTTGATAAGTCTAGTACCATATGGCCTAAATACGTAGATGATGCGGGATGCATGGTAGGGTAAGTGCACCAAGTTGGGGGCAAAAGGGGGTCTTAAGTGGATACATTTTTATGAAAAATAAAAAACTTCAACTTGTACGAGTTTTTTGAAATAGTTACACTCAAAATTGGAAGATATTGTAGAAATATGAATCTTAGCATTTTGAGTCTAGTTTCTAAGCTACTAAATTTTATTGAAAATGATAAGTTTAAGTGGGTAAAACAACTAAAATGCCAACAAGTGCTCCTATTTTTATTAAAAAACATAATAGAGTGACTTTCGTGCCCCCACCATTTTTTTAGCACCATTGAGTATTTTTGAAAACCCTTTGGTAGAAAGATAACTAGAAGCATCTAGTTTGTGTTAGAATTTTTTTAGATTTTTTTAACGAGTATTTTTTATTTATGATTTTTCTAGTAGAGAAATTTTATGTTTTAAAAAATAATGGAGCTCGACCGTGCGCCCCCACCCCCCAACTACCTCAAAAATATCAAAAATTAGATTTTTTTAATATTTATATAATTATGCCTAGTTTGTGCTAGTATAATTTTTTTCAATTTTGATGACCCAAACAAAAGATACATGATGAAATATAGACATATTTAAAATTCAAAAATATCTATAAAAAGGCATAGTTAGAAAATAAATAATATGGAAACCTTATATTAGTCAGAAAATTTGAAAAATTATATTTTTAGAAATAAGAAACTTTCCTCTACATCGTGGTATAATTTTTTTAAATGGATCGATTGTTTTATTTTGATTTATCATAGAGGAAGTGGAATTTTTACATTTTCCTACAAAATCATGTTGTGTGTGTGTTTAGACAGTCCATGCCTCGTGATGGGGATTCAAACCAGATCCCAAGCCTTGAGGCATGGCTTCAAAAAGAGAAAACACAAAATGCGTATACATTCTCAGTATAGTATGAACAGCAGTATATGCATTTGACATGCTTCTATTTACAAAAATAAATGTTGATGTATATGTTTTTCATTTATTATTATTTATATTTTATTAGTTCTTATAATTTAAATTTATTTATGTAAATATAAGAAATTAGGGTCACTCGCACCTTATGGAACTAGTCTCATAGCTCCATTAGTCACAGAGTTTAGAGATAGTTTTTTAGAGTATAATCTGTCAAGACATAGGTAAGTTTCAAGATTTCAACATTTAACATAAATATTTTAGCATTTAAATTCTATAATCGAAACCCTAAACCCTAAAGTTTAAACCCTAAACTCAAGGCCCTAAACCTAAACCCTAAACCCTAAACCATGATCCTTAAATCCTAAAACCTAAACCATAAACCTTAAACCCTAAATATTAAGCCCTAAACCCTAATCCTTAAATATTCAACCCTTACCCATGAGCCCTAAACCCTAAACCATGAACCATGAGCCTTAAATGTTAAACCCTAAACCCTGAAAACTAAACCCTAACCCATAAAGAATCCTAAACCCTAAAGCTTGAGCCCTAAACCCTAAACCATAAGCCCTAAATCCTAAACACTAAACCCTAAACCCTGAACTTTGTGACCTAAACCCTTAACCCTCAACCATGAGACCTAAACCCTAAACTATAAACCCTAAACCCTAAAACCAAAGTAATAAATCATAAACCCTAAAACCTAAACCCTTAACCCTTAACCCTAAACCCTTAATCCTAAACCCTAAACCCTAAACCCTAGACCCTAGACCCTAAACCCTAAGCCCTAAACCCTAAGCCCTAAACCCTAAACCCTAAATACTAAATCCAGAGCCCCGAGCTCTAACCCCAAACCTTAAACCAATAACTCGAACCCCAAACCTTAAGCCATAAACCATGAACCATGAACCTTAAACCCTAATCCCTAAACCATAAACCCTAAACCTTAAGCCTTGAACCCTACACCCTAATCCTTGAGCCCTAAACCCTAAACCTTAAACCATGAGCCCTAAACCCTAAATCTAGAGCCCCGAGCTTTAACCTAAACCTTAAACCCGTATCTTTGAACCCCGAACCCCGAGTCGTAAGCTCCCGAACCACGCACCCTAACCCATAAACCCTAAACCATGAGCCCTAAGCCCTAAACCGTAAACCCTAAACCTTAAGCCCTAAATGTTAAATCCTAAAGGTCCCTAAACCCTAAACCCTAAAAAATAAATCATAAACCCTAAACCCTGACCCATAAACCCTGAACTCTAAACCCTAAGCACTAAATCATAAACCCTAAACCCTAAACCCTAAACCATAAGCCCTAAAAACTAAACCCTAAACCTCCCCTAAAATCTGTGACCCAAACCCTTAACCCCGAGACCTAAAACCTAAATTATAAACCCTAAACCCCTAACCCTTAACCCTAAACCCTAAACCTTGAACCCTGATCCTTGTGCCCTAAGTCATAAACCCTAAACACTAAATCCAAAACCCTAAGCTCTAACCCCTAAACCTCATATATTTCCAGTAGGTCTCATGAGCAAGTTTATTTTTTTAATATCTTAGGACCATATTTCCTAGTCTTGTGCTGGAACTATCATTAAGTCTTCTTTTACAACTAGCTTGTTTATGAGAGGTGGTAATTTCCTCCTTCAAAATATCAATAGACAAAAGACATCACATTTTGATGAATCTCTTTGAATTTTTTTTACGAAGTCAATGAACCCTTTTTCAGTTGAATACTCTCTCGTCAATACTAATAAGAATGGGTAAGACATTTACATTACAATGAGTGAAATAGTTTACATGAAATGGGCATTTCCCTCCTTTAAAATATCAATAGATGAAAGGCATCAAATTGTGATGACTCCCTTGAATGTTCTACCTACGAAGTAGATGAACCCTTTTTAGTTGAATACTCTTTGTTAATACTTATAAGAATGGGTAAGACATAGAACATTACTATGACTGAATGGGTGAGCCTAATCCATGAGCCTTAAATCCTAAACCCTAACCCCTAACCCCTAACCCCTAAACCTTAAACCTCGAGCCTTAAACCCTAAACCTTAAACCCTTTTCCCTAAACCCTAAACCCTGACCTTTAAACCTTAAACCCTAACTCCTAAACCCTAAACCGTAAACCCTAAATCCTCAACCCTAAACCTTAAACCATGAGCCCTAAACCCTAAACCCTATACCATAAACCATAATCCCTAAACCCTAAACCTTGAGCCCTAAAACCTAAATTCTAAGCCCTGAACCCTAGGCCCTAAGCCATAAGCCCTAAGCCAAAACACTAAACCATGAACCCTCAAACATAAATCCTAAAAACTAAACCATAAGCCCCGAACCCCGAACCCTCTACTCTCAACCCTAAACCCTAAACCCTCAACCTTGATCCCTAAACCCTAAACCCTGAACCTTGAGCCATAAACCCTAAACCCTCAACCTCGACCCCTAAAACCTAAACCATGAACCCGAGCCCTAAACCCTAAACCCTCAACCCTTAACCCCGAACCATAAACCCTAAACCACGAACCCTAAACCCCGATCCCTAAACCCTAAACCCTAAAATCTAAACTATGAGCCTTAAACACTAAACCTTAAACCCTAAACTCTAAACCTTGAGTCCTAAACCCTGATCCCTAAACCCTAAACCATAAATCATAAACCCTCACCCAAAGGAAGTCCTAAAAAGATCATTCATCATGTTTCAGTGTGAAGGGAATAGTGTTTAAGGTGATCAATTGACTCATTTAGTTTTGATGAGAGACTACTTCCTTTGAAGGCATAAAAAGTCATTTTTGGCCATTTTGTAGTTAATTGAACACCCTTCAGAAGAAGCTTAAATGAGCTAGTCATGTCAACAAACTATCAAGGACCATTATTTGTGAAGTATTAAGGCATCGTTTGTCTCCATAAGAGACATATGAGAAAAAAACATGTATGATAATCATGAATTTGATTCCATGAAAGGATGCTTTTAGAGCTAGGAAAGGTGAGGGGATGATCTTTATATGGAGCACCATGTCTCTAAGAATGAGAAATCACCTGAGTTTAGTTGATGCAATTCACTGGTACTATTCGTAACAACTCATTCAACACCTAGTAGTGTTATCACACCTTAAGGAGGAGGCACATTACAATCACATCATTTTGGCCATAGGTTAGGAATCCCATTCCTCGGGAACAATCCTTCATCTACAAAGTGAGTATCTATTTTTATTAAGAAGTAGACATACATCATAGAGTTGATTCATGGTCACTAAAGTGAATTATGGACCAAATTTAAAAATTAGTACCAATTCAAGCAAAGTGGTAGGTCCAAAATCCATTTTAGAAGGTCAAAAAACCTTTAAAATGACTATATGCTTTCCCAAAACAAAGGCCAACTACAATTTATATGCCCTAAAAATTTTAGGTCGTTTGTTGAAATCCTGAAAATGAGTAAGTACTAACCAGATTATATTTTGAAAAACTATCTTCTAGATTATAATTATTGGAGCTACTGGGACCACTTCCATCAAGTGCAGAGTGACCCTAATTTCTTATATTTACTAAAATAAATTTAAAGTATAAGAAATTATAAAAGTAAAAGTATAAAAGTACAAGAAATTATAAAAGTAAAAGTATAAGATTTCTTTTATTATTTCTTGTACTTTTATTATTTCTTATACTTAAACATTTATTTTTGTAAGTATAAGACACCCAAAAACATATACATGGTCCATACTATTCAAAATGCGTACGTGTTTTGACTTCTATAATACGTGTTTTCCCTTCTTTAAAACGCTTTTTCCTTCTTTAAATGCATACTCATTTTTCCTTCCTTATAACACATACGCATTATAGGTTCGGTAATTACCAAGCCAAAAAAATTAAAATGCGTACGCGTTTCATCTGTTTTCAGGTTTTTGTCCACTTTTTGGCCCCCAACTTCGTGCACTTACTCGGTAGCATTTAGTCGGTGGTGGGAGATACAACGATGGGTGTTACTATTTCCAGTGGTGGTAGATGCGGGAGGTGAGCTGATAGTTGGAGGAGATGAGGGCACAACACCTACCCCGAGGTGGACAATATAAAAGTGGTACGAGAAGAGTGTAACCATCATGCATTGGTGTTTGTTGTTTGTTTATGGATTTATTTAGTTAATGGATGAAAAATTACGTAGTAGCTACTGTTTTTATATGATTGTAGGTGATCCATACTCTAATTATAGATACCTCCATATGTAGGTTAATGCGAGAACATTCCCATGGATGTTCTCGTGGGAGGAGGGATGTTAGAGTGATTATATGTGATTGTGAGAAAGAATGACCATTTTTTCAAGTCGGTGGCTATAGCGGCATCCACATGCACAATTTTTTTGAGTGAGCACGATGATGATCATACAAATAAATAATTAGCGAGAGAGGTTGTATGAGAAGGATTCCTAGTTCAAGATATATTTTCATGATATGTGGATTTGCAAGGCCAATATGAAGATAAAACGGTGAAGGCTATCATATTACAAATCTAGATTGGAGAGATATAGAGGGTGAGATCAATGGGATAGAGTTAGCGGTGAAGCTTCAAGTTCAAGATCTCCCATGATTATAAATAATGATAGCGAGGATGATAGATTATATATTTTATATGTTGTATTGATGCATGGGGTATTTCCCAAAGTGATTGACATCAGAATTATGATTTTGATGATGATACACATACACATGTCTTGTTATGGAACTGGTTATGGATGTGTATTTGTATAATATGTGAAGATTATAAGTTTACATTAATGATTACGTAGTTTTGGATTCTATATGCCTTTTTGGAATGCTTTATTTGATAGATATTGTTTGATAATGGATATTGGTTATGATGTGCAAATAATTTCTACGTAATAGAGTAAATAAGATGTGCAATTGAAAAGAGTGACTAGTATAGTATATGATAAATAGTGATGTATGTATGTGATGCAATGTGGTAGATAAATGGAAATGTTATATAAGAGAAAAGCATAAACTAATATTGTATGGATAGTTGTAGAATAAGGAGATGTAAACTAATGCTCACAATGGTGTCTGATGGGGATGAAGGACGGGAAAAATATCGATTATCCCCAAGCAGTGTGAGAATGAGGTTCATTTATAAATGCCCCATCAATAGTCAAGAATGAACCATAGAACAAGAGTACGTCATCCATAAATGAATGTGTCACGTTAAAGAGGTTATGTTGTGAAGCAAAGAGTGTGAGATGTAGAAGATGTGAGATTCAAGAATGAAGTATGCCCTCAATACTCAAGTGTGAATCATAACACAATATTGCATCATCGGGTAATGAGATGTAAATGGAGACCATCTACCGTAGTTAGAGAAGCATGCAAAGCATAGGAGAAGCATTTGGAACAATATCGATGATTATAGGTTCGAATTAGAAATCAAAGGAAATGTTTCCAATAATGGGGGGTGTGATGGTGTGAAGTGCAGAAGCGGGCTTAGGAATATAACTCTGTCCCACTTTTTTGTAGTTTTTGTAATTTTAACAAAATATGTCCTGAAACCATAACATGACCAAAGATATATTTTTAAGAGCTTATAAATACCAAGGTACAGTCCATCTAGCATTTACTTGATTTTTAAAAGTTTTTATAGTATTTTAAAAAATTATTTACTAGTCATATTTTGAAATATTTTTGGCCACCAAGTGGGACACAATCATATGCTTTGACCCTATCGCAATGTGTGGAGGAGGAACGGATGTATTTATAGATGGGACATCTGGAGGTGTTAGATGTATAATGACCTTAGGAGGTATAAAAATAATGACATTAAGAGGAGGAGAATGAGACAAGCTAACTATGGTGAGGGCTCGTTTATCTAGAATAGGATATGCAGAGCATTCTCCGAGAGTGAGAGAGGAAGGAAATGACACCTTTATCTTTTAATTTTTGTAGTCTATCATGGAGTGCATCTCATTCATTATCACGGTGGTCATCAAGCAAAGTGGAAACTAGTGCTCACGATGACGTTGCAGAACCGATGAGGGGATGATGTTGGTTGGAAGGTAAATGGATTAACCGCTTATCAAGTAAGGTACACAAGACATCATGTGGTTTAATAGTATGTGAAAAGTGCAATGGTTCATGAGTTGGAGGTGGAGAAGACTTAGGTGAATGTTGATGCAAAGTGGTAGGAAGGGAGACACTTGCATGGAGGTGGAGATGGTGACCGTGGAGGAGGATCGATAGATGGGAGAGGAGAATAATTAGTAGGCAATGGAGGAATAGAATAAGTAGAAGGTGGTATTATAAATTGATCCACAATTAAGTCATTTTTAAATCAATAACTTTATAGAACAAAAGAGTAAATGAATCACATGTATCATAGAAGAGATTTTCTTTTAATGGAGGAATTAAGCCATGACAAAAGATAAATTACATTTCTAGATCAATAGGCTGAAATGATTACTTGATGCATGTAATAATTAAAGCATAAAATGTAATCTAAAATTGGTTCTTTCTTTCCTTTATGCAAAGAAGGAAAGTGTTCATATGTAACTTTAGGGCCATTATTAGAAATATAATGTATAAGAAAAGAATCTTCCATATCCTAATAAGTACTAATAGATCCATTAGGTAAATGAGTATACCATTGGATAGAATGATCAAAAATAATATAACAAAAGGATTTGAGTAAAAACGCTCATTGAAATAAGAAGTCATAGATGAGAGATTATGTTTTAGATGCAAAGAAAGATTGTCGGTGCCATCAAAACATAAGAAGGTAGAATGATGAAACCCTTGGGGAAAGCATAATTGTGAATAATCTTGAGAATGGGATTTCCAGAAGAGATTATTGTCAATGGAGGCATAATAGACTATAATATCGAGGGTAAAGGTATGAAAATGAGTTTACAAAGAACCAAAAACATGCATAAGAGAGTGGATATCTTATGAGGGGATGGTTTAGTGAAAGGAACATTAAAGGGTTGAATCTTGCCATTTTGAGTGGTCATGGGAACCCGAGAAGGGGGTGAATGTGGAAGGAGGAGATGGAGGTGTGGTAGGAGGAGATGATTGTGTAGTCTAGACATAAATAGAAGTCTATTAGAATTAGGATGGGTGTCATTAGGGCCATCATTGGAAGGATCCTCAGGAGTAGAAGAAAGAGGAGGTGTATCAATTTTAATGGAAGAAACATCATCATTAACATGTGTAATATCATTATCATAATCAATTCACTACCTTTCATATTCAAAAGCAAGGATTTCATCAAGATTATCATCAATAAACAAAGAAGTGGTAGTAGTTCTAGTATTTAATCTATCATGGAAATCATTAGAAACATTTTCAGAAGTAAGAATCATAAGAGAAACTAATTCACATTCAACTTGACTAATAGTAGGAACATCATTATCCACATTTGCATTTGCAGTATCACCAGAGAGATTCATTAGCATCCATGTTTTAACAAGCAAGAATATCATCATGAAAATAATCTATATTAATGTTATCATTTACCAGAGTACAAGGAGGGTAGTATTGAGGGTTATGCATGGATAAGGGAAATGAGGGAGAATATGTGGTAAAGTTTATGTCAGGGGAAACTATGCAAATATTAGAGTAATGGAAACAAACAGAAGGTAGTTTTGAAATCATGGAATTGTTAGAGGGTTTTTTTATCATATTGGGGATTGTAGATGATGTTACAAAATTCATCTTCTTTAGAGGCATTGTAAAATATTGGTTGCATATGCATATAGGTCATATCGTGCTTTGGAGATGGGTCTCCTTTTAGCCATGAACTTTCTTATAAGGTGGAGTGTCAAAACCAATGCCACTACGGTCATTATGTTTCTAAGAGGTACAGGAAATGACAGTATGGCGGCCTTGTTTGTAAAATCGAAGCCAAATCCTTTCCATGTGAATCAATGGAGGAAACCTGTGAGAGAAGCGACAGTTAGTGAGGAGTGTAGGTCAGAAGAAAATGGTTGGGATTGGGATGGAGGTTCAGGTTTATAGGTGGCGATATCAAGTCTCCCATACGTTAGATTGGTGCGAAGGTGGGGAGGGCCATAAGGAAAAACATCACAGATGTGGATGTCATAGCTAGAGTGTTGGACGCAGATTCCCATACTCTTGTGGGGTGAGGAAGGTGTCAATATTGTAGATAAAGTATTCCCCGCAGTAAGGCGTTGAAAAACACCTTCTAAGGGATCAGTAGTCAATATGTGGGTAGCGAAGATAGATGGATCGCTAGATGATGGGGAAATAGGTGTGTCAGTTGTAAAGGCTATAGCTACAGTGGGGATAGCAAGGTTAGATGCAGCAGAGGTAGTGGCAATTTTGGTGGATGGGCTTGTGGGTGAAGGTGAAGTAGTGATAGTGGCAGATTCCTTGACCGGTACAAGCACATCATTGGGCTGATATAACATGTTACAGGTCTTGAAAGGTGATGGGTTGGAAAGGATGGTGTAATTATGTCCCTCGTGTTCAAATTTGAGGCAATGATGTAAAGTCAAAGGGACATAACCCATGGCACAGATCCGAGTTGGCGAGTAGCAAGTTATACTGGAACTCCCCTTCTAGGACATAGAAAAGTTTTGGGACAAGATAGGGACCTACGCGGACATGGAGAACAATGGTACCCATGGTAGAGGTCATGGCATCATTGAAGGAGCACAGCATAACCGGGTTACCATGCATGTAATTCATAGGTATCCACATTTGGTCATATGCATGGGAGGAGATGATGTTAATGTTAGCACCACCATCGATCATAACGCGTCGTATGCATATATTATCGATAAAGATGGAGATGAAAATATTGGGGTCGTGCTTGCTAGACTGGAAGGGAGCGATCTCTCAATTTGAAAAGCTGAGGGTGGCCACTTGGTGAGTAGGTGGAGGTGTAGAGGAAGGTGATGATCTAGTGAGAGAGGCTACATGGTGAGGGGTAATGATGGAGGCTACAGGTGTGGGGTCATTTGGTAAGACTTAATAGATTGAAGGACCTCTATGAGGGCTTGACGATGTGACTCCGAGGTTTGGATGAGGTCATATAAAGACATTTTGAGGGGGATTGGTGTAGTTGTTTTAGCATTGTACAATGTGTGACCCCATCAGAAATAGGATATATAGGACCTTGAATGGTGACTTTGGGTATAGGTGTGGTTGGTATGTTGCTTGATGGGCCAATTTCTTTTTCCTTGCCCTTATCTTTCTAAGCATGGGTGGTAATGTTGATCATGTTGATCCGAGGGGAGGTGGATGAGGATGGTGTGCCATGGAAGGTATAGTGGCATGAGGGACAAAACCCTAGTGGGGGATACAATCCTTGTGAAATGAGTAGGCGCATTGGCATTTTAGTGGTGGTTTGGCCAACTCTCTGATACAAACCATGTTAATCTCAAATCTCAGGGGTGGATCAAAGAGTTATGGGGGTGGATATTTTGTTTGTTGAGTAGGTAATGGGAGAAGATTTTGGAGATTGGTGAAGGTGAAATGGGGTCCTCATCAAGAAGATCATCATCATCAAAATTTTCTTCAGGAGGACACAATTGGACAAGAGCAGTTTTAAAGCCTTACAGTTCTCTACATTGTGTCCTAGCACATGATGGTAGGTGAAAATTTTGGTTTTGTCAAACCCTTTTGGTTTGGGTTTGAGTGGGTCACAAGGTTTAAGAGGTATTAATGTGATGACAGAAGTTTCGAGGAGATTGGTTAAGATTTTGGTGTAGGATCCTGCTAGTGAATCACAATTGGAGGTGAATGTGGGTTTGGGTGTAGTACTGATTGTTTGTGGAGGAAGAGGCTTTATAGGAGCAGGGTGGGTTTGTTTACTAGTTTGGTATGCATAGTGGTCTTAGGTCCTGGTTGCATCTGCTTGGGTATGGGCATGGTAGAAGAGCTAGTGGCGGAAGGTTTGGTTGGTTTAACTATCTTATTGGAGGGTAGAGGATTTTTAGCTTTAGGTTGCATCTTTTTGGGCAAAGGTGACATGGGTGTATGAGATGTGGAGGGAAAAGCTGATGGTGGAAGAGGGCAGGTTACCCATGGGGGTAATCGAGGTGTTGTGGAGGTAGGTGGTGTAGGTTGGGTAGGAGGTGTGAGTGAAAGAGAAGAAAGTGTCATGGGTAGTGAAGAAGTTATTGACGGTAGTGGAGGTATGGGTGGTAAGAAGGTTACGGGTGAGGGAAGAGGTTGTGTTGGTCACTTGGGTATATTAGAGGTATGTGATGGGGAAATGGGTTGTTGCATTCTTGGTTTTACCGGTGGATGGGGGTTTTTGGCCAGGGTCAAGTGTGGTCCTAGAATGGATGGAAGGGGTGAAGGTGATAAGGGCGTGGTAGGCAAGGCTGGTATATGAGGTATAGGAGATTGGATCTTATTTTTAGGGGTTGGGGTAAGTTTAGTGTTAGTTTTGGAAGATGTGGCTAAATCTAATTTGATGGGTGGGTGAGTAAGGCTAGTTGTCGGTATGACCACTAAAGTAGTGATAGATTTAGGTAAGGGAGATGATATAGGCGTGGGTAGGTGTTTGGGTGTAGATGTATGTTGGGTTATGGGAAGAGGTGTGATTTGAGCCATGTGTGGTGATGTGGAAGGTGTTTCAATAGTCATGGTTGTGTTTGGTTTGGTTGCTTGAAACACTTTTGAATAGATAGTGGAGGTGTCGGCAAGTGAGTGATTGCATTTGTGTTGAAACAGGAAGTAGAAGGCATCCCCAAAGTAAGGCTCTATCGACATAGTCTAGGCGATCAGCCAAGCGTGAAAATGGTGTTGTTGTAAGCGGGGCTGATGTGGATCGAGTTGCAATTCCCATAAAATGTGTTTGAGACACAGGGAAATGGCTAGCCTTAGACTTTGTGGGTAAGAGAGACGAAAGCATATCAGCGGGATCTTGAAGGTCCGATGGTGAATGGTCATATAAAGGTAATGGTACTTCTATAAGATCTTCCATGGGTCATGGAGAGGATGGGCTAGACGAGGTGGAATCTCCTTGTGATGGTGTAGGTGGTGGACATGCATCTTCTATGAGTAGGAGAGGTGCCACTAATAATTGCTTGGCAATTTGAGGGGTCAAAGGTGGCGTGCTAATTATAGGCTCTTCCACGGGTGATGGATAAAATGAATGGGGTTCCCCTGGGTGGAGGAGTAGATGAAATTGGTTCTTGTAGGTAGTGAAGCTCGGGCTAAGATTTCATCTATGGAAGGAACATAATGTAGTTGGGAAGCAACTGGTATGTCATCAAAAATAGCATGGACCTCGCGGACATTGCTATCACTGTTTGAAGTGTCACCAACTTGGTTGGAAGATGGGGCATGATTAGGGAATGGCTTCTTGAAGATGTGTAGGTTTTGGTTAGCGGGTGCATTTGGGCTATCTAGGACTAGATCTTTGTTGTCTAACATTTCTTGAACAATATTCTTGAAGGTGATGTAGTTATTGTCACTATGACCTTTGACATGATGATAGTTACAAAATTCATGTTCCTTATACCATGTGGGCATGGGCGCTGAGTTCAAAACCAATATGTGGTTTTATAAACGGAAGGGTAATGGCATTCACCTTAACAAGCTTTTCTAAAACAAAAGAATAAGATTCCCTTATCGAAGTGTACTTTCATTGTTACCATCTAAACTAGAAAGCTTGGACAGGAGAGAGATTAGAAGGAGGTTTGGCTGGGTTTTATTGATGAGGGGGACAAGCCTTGAGAACTACGGCATTAACAGATCCTTTGGGTTTTGAAAATTATTTTTGGGGTTTCGAAGATGAAGAAGTGTCATTTGTTTTGAACGTGATGTTCTTGTTATGAAGTTGAATTTTCCTCTCTTCGATAGCACAAATTTCTAATTTTCGTGAAATGGTGAATGCCTGGTCAGAAGTGTGAAAGGTCTACACCTACAGGGTTGGTGAGATGTGTCTTGCACAAGCCCAAGTAAATAACTCTATGAGTTTAGTTTGAGGTAATTGAAATGTGAGATGGTTAATTAGGTTGCGCCAGCAAGTGAAAAAGTCAGCGATAGACTCATCGTTGTACTGTCGTGTGGAATAAATATCAGTCATGGTAACCTTCTTAACAATTTTGATGGAGAAGTGATCTAGGAAGGCTTGGGTTACTTGATTAAATGAGTAGATGGAGTGTCTTGGTAGCCCACTGTACTAGTCCAATGTAGGTCCTGTCAGGGACATCGGGAAGGTCCGTAGGAGTAAAGCGTCGTCATGGGCAATCAGGTAACACCCATGTTTGAAAGACCGCAAATGTTGTTGTGGGTCTTCTTTACTATTAAAACAGTTTAATTTTGGCATTTCCCAATGTACATGGTATGGACGAATAAGGATGGATGGATGAATGGGCTCGTTACAAATTTCATCATAGGTGAGAGAATTGTGTGAGCAGAAGCCGATGTTTCCGTGTGTCGCATCCTTTCCATCATCTATTTGATAAGGTCATTGGTGGGTTGTGGTGGAGGGCCCCTCCTGTGGCATAAGGGGGCTAGTATTGAACCTATGACATGGGCAACACTCCATTGTATGGTGATTTTGAATAGGAGGTTGAGAATAGGGGACCCGACACGGTGGGCATGTATCCAGAATGGGTGATAGATGAGATAGGGAGTTATTGGTAGTATGTGTATGTAGGTGGGACGGTCGTAGTGACTCTAGTAGTGATTGGGGTAGTGTTTGTGGGATGGAGAGGACAAGATTATGGAATGGAGTAGGGGTCACCGACACCATGGGCGGTTGTGTTGTAATGGGTATTTGTGAGATAATGGGTACGGACAGTGGTTATGGCTTGGGTGGTTGATGAGGGGACAAAAATATGATAGTCTTGAGTGATCTGCAGACGCAAGTGGTCATGGCGGGTATGGGGCCTAGTTGTGAAACCACCTGGGATTGAAGCACGTGAAGGAAGGTAACGCCGCATTATTAGGGGTTGATGTAGAAGCAAGAATAAGGGCAGGAGAGATGGATACAAGCATGTCATATATCAATTGACCTAAGGAGTCCTGGGTGGAAGAGTGGGAAAGGTAGAACTGTAAGGCCATGAGATTCTGATCAAGGAGTCATGCAAATTCCTCATCACCTATAGCAATGGTGGTAGGTAAGGTTGGATCCATGGGTGATAGGATAGAGGGTGGTGAAGGACTAGGCGGGAGTGGTTGACAACTCGCGTGAAATATAAGAGTGTTGGCTTGACTGCGAGTCAACACCATGTGAATGGGTATATATCAGGTGATTTTGTATCCTGTAGATGACACAGGGGGTAGTAAGAATGAAGAAAACAGGTGTCTATAGGTATATTTGGGTAATATATTAGTTGATGTTCAATACAAGGTAACCGATGCGAGCTTTGTCTTGACCGTGTCGGTTTAGGTCCGACAAAGCGTCGGTTAAGGTAGGATTTCCTAGGTTTACTAAAATGGGTATATCTTTCTAATTGCTTGGGCTCGGTTAGTTTGTTGTCATGGATCGTAACGAAATCTTCCCTTCTAAATGGTGGGAATATGGTTAGAGATATTTTAGGGATTGATTTTAGGGTTAGACCAAATATTAGCTCATTAAGGCAAGTAAGACTTAGTTATTGTTAGTTATGGAAACATGCCAAGAATAGGTCTAGGGTGAGGTGGTTGGATGAGGTGTCTAGGTGAGGTGGAAATTAGGTCAATTAAGGTAATAAAATAATGGATATTGTGAGTATGGGTATTTAATTTATTTAAAATAATTAAATTAATTATTAATGTAGGGTGAAAGGGGGCCATGGTTAGGTGCCCATGTTTAAGTTAGTTATTTGATTAGGGGCTAAGGGGGATGTAACCAAATTTAGGTGTCTACATTTACCCCTTTTTGTCACATAGCCTATATTGTAAGTGATGCTTGACAAAAATAAGAAGTGGTTGCCCCATGTGTGGGTGAAGGTGTCCCATCAAGCCTACCAAAATGTTTCACCATTTTCTTTATGTTTTTGAATGATGAAACAAATAAGGTTATGAGCTAGGAGGATACATGTTAAATGGGTTTGTTGATGGTTCTTGCGCTCGTTCTAACTTCTAGATCCAAAGTGCCGATTGTGAGAGCTTCCTTTTGGATGGGAGGAACTACCTGTAATAGAAAACAAGACCACAAAAGAGAAGTTAAATGATATATGACAGTGGATTGCCTAGCGTATGCTAGTTCCGGGAAGTGTGATACTTCCTAGATGGTTGTCAATCCACTATTTAAAACAAATTAATGCAAGAAATAAATAAAATCCTATTGTAGTTGATATAATATAGGTATCTCATTCAAGTACAATAAGCAAATCCAATCACAACAAAGCTAGGTTATAGTTGGATCTAAAGGAGAAGGTAAATGTTAAGGTACTAGGTATGGTTAGGGTCGATTACGGGTTGTTTAAGTCAATTGGTAGGATGTTTTTGGCTCTATTTTTGGGAAAGGTATAAAACACAGAGACCGGCGTCGGTCTTATATGGTGACGATGGTTTAGTAATAACCGACAATGATTCTTGTGGATTTTCCATAACTCAATATTTCATGGTTTAGGGATTTGTCTGAGACTAACTCGGGGATGGTGAGGATTGGGTGTAAGTTTTGGGATGTTTTGGAAATACTGAGAGATTTCTATTGGTGAGGTATGGGTGATTTCATGGTGTGGAAGAAGGAATGATCAAACTTTTATGGAGATAAATGGTGGGGAAGTGAGAGTTCAAGTAGAAACTAATAACAAAAGTAACAAAGCCTACTAGAATGAAAATAGAATAATGTTGGTTAACAAGATACTTACTGTGATGCAAGTTTGATAGCTAGATGGAGGTGATGATGGTTGATCGGAGGAATGGTGTTTGGTGCTGAGGTAGTGCTTCCCGGAATTCTATCGTGGGTGCAATACTCCTAGATTTGTCTAGATGATGCTTCTAGATGCTTGGATGTATGGAAAGATGTTGGTTACGCTTGCATGCGCTTCGATCTCATTCTCCTCTAGTCTTGAATGTGCCAACCTCTCCAACAAGGTTGCTAAGGTCAATAAATGGTAACCAACGATGGTTCCATCTTGACCGGTGTCGATTTAGGTCTAATTGGCGTCGGTTAAGGTGGGATTCCCTAGGTTTACTAAAATGGGTAGATCTTTCTAATTTCTTGGGCCAAGTTAGTTTGTTGTCGTGGATCTAGAATGGAAGCTTCCCTTCTAATGGGCGGGAATGTGGTTAGAGAGATTTTAGGGATTGATTTTAGGGTTAGACCAAATCTTAGCTCATTAAGGCAAGTAAGACTTAGTTATTGTTAGTTATGGAAACATGCCAAGAATAGGTCTAGGGTGAGGTGGCTGGATGAGGTGTCTAGGTGAGGTGGAAATTAGGTCAATTAAGGTAATAAAATAATGGATATTATGAGGATGGGTATTTAATTTAATTTAATTAATTAAATTAATTATTAATGTGGGCTGAAATGGGGCCATGGTTAGGTGCCCATGTTTAAGTTGGTTATCCGATCGAGGGCTAATGAGGATGTAACCAAATTTAAGTGTATATAGTCATGATCTAGGTTTTAAGTTTGTAAGTCGTGTTGTGAGTGCGTGCTTGAGATCATGTGAAGTTATTCAAAATAAATTGATTATGCTAAAGTAAAAAAATTCACTCACGTAAAAATATGAAGGTACATTAGTATGAAGAGCTTCAAAACTACCACCTACAGATACCAAGACAAAGGATCAAGAAGGAATTTGAGCTCTGTGTAAAGTTGAGTTCCAAATTTTCATGAAGGATATATTAAGAACAAATTGAGCCTTGAGCAATGAGTAAGTTGAGGACAGTGGAAGTTGACAGAAAAAGATGTCACAATATAAGTTCATGAGTGAATTATCACATCAAGGTGAGGGATCTTTTGTCTATTCAAGTATGATAAAGTGCATTTTAAGCATTGACTTTGAAATGATGGGCTTATGATAGAAACCTACATGTATAATGGGTTTCTAAGAAGTTAATTGAGGCAAATGTGATGATGTTTTTAGGTCATGAAAAATAGGGTTTATGGTGTTTTCAAGCATGAAAAAGGACAAGTAAAGTACTTTGAGTCAAAATATGCTCCTACAGATCAGTCTAGTAAGGCATGTGAAGCTACTGGTGTGAAGGGATTGAGAACTCTGCCTTTAAAGGACTGTTAGATTGTTTGGAGAAAAGTATAACTTATGCATCCGAATCTCATTTCTTAAAGAGTTAGTAATGTGATTCTAGGTCAATTTGTGTAAGTAAATGCATCATATGAGAGATATTAAAGTAAGAGGAACTGGAAATAAGTGTGCTACATGTGCACATTATTGTTTTAAGGTTTTTACATGGAGTAATGCATTGTTATAGGTCTTCCAAGGAAACCTTGTTTTTTAATAGAGTGTAATGAATCAAGAACAAGTACTATGTTTTTTATGCTTTTTGAAGATAGGTCAAAGAGTGGTTTTGTAATCAAAAGATCAATTCGGGGTGCATGATGTTTGAAAAAGAGGTTTCGTATGAAATGACAAGTATGATGACTCATTTTACAATCATGAATTATGTGAAGATGGTTAGGATGATCGAGAAAGCTACAGACCTATGGATGTATATGACACTTCTTCAAAGGAGTATCAAAAGAAATTGAGTGCTCAGTGGAATTAATCAAGTATATCTACATGTTTGAGCAGAGGAATAACTCAAAGTAAGGGTTTCAAATAAGTCATGAAGTTCATTCTACATGTATCCTAGATGAAAATTTGATCTCATAAAGGAGGTACATTCAAGTTATGGTTATGTCAAAGAGTGATTAGAACATCAATAAAGTGGATGATTAGAAGCTCTCAATGGTCATTTGAGGTTGGGTCAAAGTTTGAAGACATAGGTCCTGGAAGTTTCAAGTACACTAGAAAATACATGAAGAAGGTGATTTATCATATTAGAATAGAGTAATGGATGTTAAAAGACTTGAAAATGTTAAATCTCGGTATTTTGTGCTCTAATTACATTAACCTACAGGTAGAATCACGAAGGATTGAAAAGAGTAACATGTGTTAGTGTTATTTTTTCATGATATATGGTATGATTGATGAGATTCTAAGTAATTAAGAGGTTTTAATAAGGTTACAAATGAGATGTTATAGGTGTAAGAAAAATCTTGAAAGCATTAAGCTACAATTGACTTGACTTCTTTGGTCCAAATGATAAGGTCTTCTTAATCAAGTAGGTCCATGCTCAGAATTGTTATATATATGAAAAGCATGTTGGAGGTCTTAAAAGCATCTACAGATGACTACCACAGAGCCACAAAGTTTTGCTTGTATAAAATGTAAGTTGCAAGTCAACGGGAAGATTCTAGGACATTGAATTCTATGTAAAGTTCTTCATGCTTTATAATCTTCTATGAATTGTTAAGGATGCAAGGAGCTAGATTCAAATGAGTATCAAATGGATAATATGTTCAAGGGGTGATATTGTGAAAAACATTAGTCTCTAAGTTAGTTGAAACAATGGTTACTAGGACTGCAATAAGGTTCAAGATGACAAGGAGTATTAAATAACATAGTACAGTTGTCTCAGAGGTCTATAAACATCAAAGTGAAAGGGGAACTCCATTTTTAAAGCTTGAAAAGTTGTCTAAAAGGTCTCATATCATGTGATGACGGTGATTGTGAAGAGAGTCGTGCATTCAAAAATAAGAAATTCTTGCATTCAAAAGAGGGATGAGATCTAAGATGCAATGTATGAGAGGTCTGATATAATGTGGAGAGTTGTTGTATAGTGATGTTGAAGTTTGTCTTAAATACAAGCTACAGGTCCAAATATCTCTGTTTACCATTCAAGATCAAGGGGGCCTAACATATGCTCTAATCAAGGGATCATAAGATGCTAAAATTCAGCATTATATTTTTTTGTCTGTTTTTTATTTCTAATTTGGGGAGGGAAAATTTATATGATACTTACATGTATATCACGCATTAGTTTTTAAAGATAGAAACGGTAATATGGAAAAAGCACTTCTAATTATAGGAAGACAAAAATATGCCATTTTTAAAACATTTGATCATTTATGATCACCAAATTTATCTAGACAAATAAATAAATATGACAAATCCTTATATTACATGGAATTATTTGTGTTATGCGGATGACATTAACATTTCACTTAAGACGTGGTTTATTTATTATTCATTTATATTTCTTAAAAAAATAAAGTATGGTAGTACTTATTATTATTATTATATATTTAATTAAATAAAAACATTTTATACGTTATAAATTTATTGGTTTATTTGATCAAAATCATTTGTTAAAGTTTTTAACTTAATGAAATTATATCATTGGATCGTAATTGTGTTATTTTCATAGTGTTGTGTATTTTTTTGTGTAGGATATTTAGAGGTTCTGTTTCAAGTCATATATTAGACTCATCATTAGAGGTGAAGCACCAACTTGAAAAATTAAATGAGATAATCAATCATAAATATGTTGTAGTCATTTTTACCCCTATCACAAAAGAAAAGAACCCCATGCGCGCACAAATTGCCCTATCACCCAAAGAGATGTTGGCGCTCACCCGAGGCACGCATGGGTGCCGAGTCTCTCTTTTATGTGAGTTTAGTGGGAAACATCATCATCTATGATTTGCGCTAAATATATTTAAAAGGAGTTAAAACATACAAGAATCATAGAGCTCAGAATGGCCTCTAGATCCTTGCAGTCAATCCAGACAGAGGGTTCCTAACAGATTATATAACTTGTACCAAAACAGAAAGAAGTATACAAACATCCATACTTAGCATAAACATAAATGAAAGAGAACCTATGAGAAAGATGTATGCATCAGAATCATTGATATTCATATATATGTAAACTGGTAACCTCATTACATCCATGGGGCCATTACAAAATGTCACAGAGAAGCAGACCGTAGTCATGCATTACAACTGGACTAATGTGGCTAGGCTATCAAAACAAAAAAATTACAATCCCCATACCCATTATACATCCTTTCCCAAGTGCAATTACCCATTAACAGAGTTCTTGCAGTATTTTTGCAGAGCTCCGCCCTCTTCTAGTTCTCCTCTTTGTTTACTCTGCAGGTGCTTGTATTTATAGCCTTTCTGGGACTGCCAACTCACCCTCCAGTGCCCTCAAATCCGATGCCAAGTGTCTGAATGTGGTCCTCCATGCGAGCATGCTCCTCCAAGCTTGAGATCTCCAATTTTCACCGGGATGTGCTTCTAGAAGCTTCTACCGCAGGCATGCTCCTTCCTGGGCCAACCTGTCGCCAGTGGCACCTTATCCACTCGGCATGCATGTCGGGTCATGATTTTCATGTGTTTTGCCCCGAAAGCTCATTTTGGCTAAGTCCCAAACCCTTGGTTCTATCTGCGTGCACCACATGCACCACGGGCTTCATTAAACCCTTTTCTTAAACCCTTCCCCACGCACTTTGTCTTTGCGCACCTTTCATACTTAGCCAACATTCTAGGGTCCAACATCACCCCACACTACGCACTGTTCTCTGTCCATGGGAACACTTCTCTAGTGAAAGAAAGAATACAACAGGCTTACGCCTTGGAACAAGAATAAGGGGATGAAAGAATGGGGAAAGAAGAAAGAATGGGAGAGTGAAGGAATCACTACAACAAGCTAGGAAAATCCTTTTGCAAGTCGGCCTCAACTTGTTCCAGGCATTGACTTCTTCTTGCGCTCTCTGACAGAGGTCGCCGACCAGGGTGCTCACCTCCCCAAAATTTAGTCCATCTCCTTACGTGCTCATGGTATCAATGATTTTCTCCAACTCCTTGCCTATATCCTCCAGCGCATCCATTCTTCATGTAATACGCAGATATAGTTCCTTCAACCGGTTTTGATTGAACCCCTTAAGGTTTCAATGGATTCAGATTTCTTCTCGACCTCGCAAGGATTTTATCCCTTTCTACCCTATTTCCCTTGTTCTTCTCCTAGAAATCCTTGAGTTCTACTTCATGAGTGGCGACCAAGGCACCTGCCACTTTGTCTCTATCCGTGCAATTGTCGTATGTGGCCTCAGCAGTCTAGGAAGTAGCCCTTACATCAACAAGAACCTTGTTGTATCTCCGTGACGAGTGCTATGATCTTCAACTTATCCTCTCTCTCTCTAGGCACATGGCAACTTCTTCTGTAGACTCCAAGGCTAGTAGCTATCTTTCCATGGTGAGGACCCTTGTTAAATCCTCCAAGCATCCCAAGGTAGATCCATACTTCTATGTGGGTGATGCTAGGTCCAGATGCTTCAATACTATAGCCTCATTGATGGATTCTCCTTCTTGTACACAACGCATACCTTGGCCTTTTCATCCTTCAATTCACACTGCCATTGGGCACTGATCAACTTCTCTTAGCTTAGCTCTTTTGACATTGTAGTTAGCTCTCCCTCTTTCTTTTTAGCTCCGCCTCCATTTCGATTCTATCATTCCACTGAAGAGTCTAGCTTTGATCTCAACGGAGACTTTATTGAGTGCATTACATAGTTGTTCATCTAAGAGCTATTAGGTATCCACCACTAGGTTGTCTTCCTTTGGTCCTGGTAATGTTATTATTACCCCATGGTTTACTTAAAAATTTGGCTCATCAAGGTACGACTCTATTGCCCCCGAGAGCATCTTCCTTGTCATGGAGCGGATACGCAACCTCCTATCAAAAGATTACATTGCTATAAGCTCCTCTCGGGATAGTACTCTAGAACCACGTTTGTAACACTTTCTTGGGGTCATCAATATAACTCATCTCCGGCCCTCTCCCCCGTGCACCTTCCTCTCGTGTGTGTACCCGTAGGTATACTTACGGCCAAAATGGGGCCTCTAGTATTCGTGTTCCTCTCTTGTGCTCTCCTCCTTCTCCTTGTTCAACACCGATTTTGAGGTTAATCACCTTTTCTGTTGTTTTGGTAAGAGGAAAAGTCAAAAAGTTGGAAAGAATCTACATTTTGGGTCATTTTGTGTGATTTGTGGGTCGTCGGACATTTTTGTCCCAAGATGTCCCAAGTTCATTCGGGCTCCCTGTTCACCGATCGGCCGCTTTACCCAAAAATTTGTTTTCTTGTGGGCCCGTCGAACTTTTTGTTCCAAATGTCCCAAGTCACTCGGGCTCGTTGTTCACCTTTCGCCCGCATGGCCGCATCGCGCACTTCGCGTACTCGCATCCCTCATGTCCCATAAACATTTGTGCATTTTTTTCCCGCGTTCCCCACATCGGCCGAGTCACTCTTTCGCGTCCCGCATGTTCCAAATGAACCAAAGGCCATCCGGGCTATTTTTTCCCGCTCTTTCGAATATCTTGCTTTTTAAGTTGGTAGATGTGTATTTAATGCACATTTATTACCTTTCTCTCTCCTAAATGGCTATTTAATAAGTTACCCCCTACGCATTTTTGCACACTGCTTTCTTATCAATTGCTCATACCCTCGCAATCAAAATTTCTATGCGCATACCCATTCCCCCTACAATTTCATCAAGAGTCAGATTGTGACTTTTTTTTTCAGATTGCTATCAACATGAAGATCAAATTCCAAGGTCAGGAGCAAGTTTCACCGCTCGAGTCTGTCATTCCCGATATCGGGGATAGTGAAGTTCGTCACCTGGACTTTGGGGATTTCTGGACTAGGATGACAGACTCGAACCCCTCTCCTATGGCACAAATGATTCATGATAGTGGCTTGGCATTCACCACGGTTTCCCAATCTCAGTACAATGTGTCAGATACGGTACTCACTGTGGTGCTCATTTCAATCCCGACTCGAGTGAACTAACGAATGTGCATGGGGAGCTCATTGCCAAGCTCGATGCGTTGCCACCATTGGCACTGCCCTAAGGATTCCTGAAATGGAAAATTCTATAGTAATCTCTCAGAACTAGGCACAGGCCCTCTTCGACCAGGACAGTGAAAAATACAAGGCAAGGGTGGCGAAGTCTTGGCTTAAAAACCCTAAAAAGGGGGCGTCCCATCTATCCAAAGCTTTGTTTCATGCCGATTTCAATGAGGAGCTATCAGATTTTATAATCCTATTAGCTCGGGTCATGGGCTTACCCTCTACCAATGAGTTCCATTTTTGGATGTGCCCCCTTATCAACATGGTGTGCGAAGGAACTCAGAATATCAACTGGGTAGAAATCATCAGCATGAACTTATCAGAGCAGTTGTCCAGTGTACAACAAACCAAGAAGTTCTACATGACTTCATATTTGATGTACACCCTAGCAGCATCAAGGCAATGGTTTGGATTCATACATTGATGCTCATAAGGGTGACCCTATATATGCCTACTACCCTCAATTCACTCTGGACACTAGCAATCGCAACTTCAGGAGGGTGAATGATGCTTTCACCATGTACATTGTAAGGCTTCTGGAGAGCGACACTGCAAGGAGGTTCTCGGATGAAGCCATGAGCCTAATAGTGAAGTACGGTGCTTACTTCATCAATTCAAAAAATTCTCCTATATCAGGCTTGTAGGCTATGAGAGCACCCCTCTCAAGCTCCCTATGTTCTGCAATGATAAAATGGCCTTGATAGAGATATGTAGGCAATTGGACAAGTTACAGAACCTACAGGGATAAGAAAATCACTGGCCTGCACTTCCCTATATCTTTGGGAAACTACACCTGCAAGATGGCTCTAGATGCACAGAACATAGAGAGAGCCTGGCCCCCATCACCGTCCATTTCTTCAGGCCAAGAACTTGTTTTGACTTGAAGAGATTTATTAAACAGAACCTCAGAATCAATTACCATCATATGGCAGACACAGAAGACTATTGGGTTGACTGTGCTGATGATTTTGAGGCAAGGAGGAGACATTATGGTAGGTTTTCTCTCCAACTGATCCAAGAGCTTAACTTGTACCAAGTTCCTGAAGGGCTTCAGGATGATAATTTTGACCTGTATTCATATGAATATGACAACTTGGTCAAACACACTCCCTTGGAGGATTTGGATTGGTTCAAAAGGAGAAGGATGATCTAGCTGAAATCTTAGCCCTGTCTAGTAAGAACCAAAATCTGGTTTGACAGGAGAGTTCGTGAGCTTAGAAGGCATTCAAGGGAATCCTCCTCCAAGGATACTTCAACTCCAAGAAAGGAAGCATTGACACCTAGTTTGGAAGCACCTGTACAGACCCCTCCTGCCTCATCAACTAAAGGTCCTACATCCTCCACTCCTTCCTCATCCACCCAAGTATATCAGAAGAAAATCAAGGAAGTCAAGAAGGAGCCTGTTGAAGAAGATCCCATGATGAAGCATTCAGAATTGCCCTCAAGTCCAGAGAACATTATTGTTCTTAGTGAAAGTGAAGAGAGTGAAGTGCCAGTCTCCATGAGTGCTCCAGAAGTCCCAATGGATAAAGAGAAAGAAGTACAAAGCACATTGAGCTTCCAAGCACCATTGACTCTCTGTACTCAGAAGCCCCCGAGTGCCCCACTCATATCTCAACTAGAGGCAACAATAGTGCACACTTTGAGTGCCATGAGTTCCCTTTCTCTTGGCCCTCTTGCCCCACCTTCTTCTTCCTCCTCCTCTTTTGCATGGGTATAGCCTTTCGTCGATAGTAGGAAGAGAAAGTCTTCCTCCCGAATCTCAGGACCCAATTTTGATGTTGTGGTGGCCTTATTAGGCACTACTCCTCCTACTCCTGCCAAGAAGGCCAAGACCACCTCTAGAATAGTATCTGATGCTCAGGGCCAGCAATTCCTGGAGATAGCCAAGCCCAAAGTAGACAAGCCAGAGCATGATTTGCAAGCATCTGATCTAGAGCTCTCGAGGATTCCCATGGGAGAGTCTACCCCTGAAGGTGAGATTCACAATCTTCAAGAAACAGTCACCAGGGTCATTGGGAGAGTTGAAAAAGGGCAACAAACTATAGAGCAGCTGGAAGAGCAGGCTCAGGTTCTTGCAGGTTTCATCAAGTCACTGTTGTCCAAGGATAAAGTTTTAGACCCCACCCCACTGACCACTCTTCCACCACCTGTAATCCTCAGTCAAGATGAAGTCCAGAGTATCAAAGATATACACAGATATTCCATCTATGGAAGGGCTATGGAGGCCATGGTGGATGATATGCTCGTTGCAGGGTTGAATTTCATTAGTGAAGCCTTCAAACTCAATGAGAAGGTGAATAATCTGCAACAGAAACTCTCCTCCACTATTGGAAATATAGATAAAGAGCTCAAAACTCTGGAGCAGTTGTATAGTAGACCTTTCCTTATGGGGCAGGATGATGAAAATATTTTAATGGCAAGCAAGGTCTTTGATGATGCAAAAGATAATTTGTCAAAATCATGGGTATACAGTGTGGAATGGAAAATCAAGGTGCGTTGGAGGAGGCTTTGGGAGAATTGAAAAATAGTTGGCAGAAGGGTGAGGCCTTCAAGACTTTGGTGGTATCTACTTTTAAGGATATCCATTGTCACCTCCAAGATGAAACCTCAGGTGTGCCCTTCTCCTTGCAAGAAATCAAAGCTCAATTCAAAGCTTTTGTTAAAGATAATTTGTTTAGAGAAGATTCCATCACAAAGGAAAAGATGAAAGAAATCTGCTCTCTCCAGTCTGCTATCGAAGAAGCAAGCAAGGATTATCATACACACGTTGAATTTGACAAAGAGATGGAGAAATGTCTCGGATTTTGGACTAGTCCACCACCAACACATCAGTTCCACGTGGCAGAGACATAGCAGAGGCGTTAAAAAGATTTAGACAAGTGGATCCTCAAATCAGTGGGTCCTCCTCAGTCGTGAACACTTGTCTTTTCCTCCTGATTCTTCTCCTTTCTTCCTTTCTTCATCTCGGATTTATTGTAATTAGTTGGGGTATTGTGATTAGCAGCCCTTTAACTAAACATTAATTAAAAGAAGTAGTTACCAAGGGTAACTGATTTGTAAACTATATAATGGTCTCTCTTCGCCATTTTGGGGGGGAACTTGGCTTATTTTTGAAAGTGTAAGAAATACTAAAGCAATCAATACAAAAGGATCTTCTTTCTTTGTCCATCTGATTCTTTCATTCGCAAGCTATCCATTGAATATTGTTAGATCATTTGTCTGCATTATGCTGAGAAGCTTTGTATTCTTGTAGATGTTATTTATGGAACTGTGTGTCTTTTCAAATTTCATCTTATTAATTCAAGTACAAATGATCTTATTCCAATTCGTTGTATATTCGGCATGCATAAGGAATTATTTTGTCATCTATAATTCTGGAGAGTTTTTTTCTACTCATTTCCACGTCTTCATTCCTCTGTACTTTTGTGATTGATGATCTATTTAGAAAACACTTTCATGATATCCAAGTTCCATAGTGAAACCATACTCTGTACATGTGTAAATAGGTTTTGTTTCTGAATAAGGGAACCTCTCCCACTAAAGAGGAGGGACTTCTTGTCCCCTGACTGTGGCTCTTCTTGAAGTTATTTTTCAATGACCAATAGTTTTTGGTGACTCCGTTGGGGAATCATTTTCCAGTTCCTTAACCATTTATCGATCATTCTTGATCTGGTGACTCCACGTTTTACTCGAGGGAGAAGGGCCCTTGGTATTGAAGATTCTCAGTTTCAGCTTTTGGAATAGCAGGGTTTTCCTTTCCCTTCAGTAGGAAGAAATAGAAAAGCTCATTCAACAAGCACTCCTCCTATCAAAAATAGAACCCCTACGGGTGGTATTCCTTCAGAGCAACTCAGTCCTAATCTCCGAGCTCTGATTCTTGTTGGTGTTTTAGTTCCCCTTCAAGCCATTTTTCCAAGAATGGTGATACCATTGCCTTGGGGCCATCGTGTTGGGCCTCTCGCCCTTCCTCAGCCTTTGCATGAGTTACCCAGAGGTAACCGGAAGAACTTTCCCAAGTTCAAAGGTGATGGCAAGGTACATCCTGATGAACATATCGCGGCCTTCATAGTTGCATGTGGAGTTCTGGGAGTTGAACATGAAGACGTCTCCGTAAGGCTTTTTGTTGAGACTTTACAAGATAATGTGGCTGATTGGTTCTATCACCTTCCGGCCGGAGCTATCACTAGCTGGAACACGATGAGGAGAAAAGTTTGAGAATCGTTTCAAACCAGCAGAAGACGTGCATGCTTTGCTGGCCCAAATTTCTCAAATAAAGAAAGAATCACAAGAGCCCATGAGAGAATTTGTGGCTCGATTCAACAAGTTGATTAACAAAATTCCACCAGACACTCAACCTGTAGATCAAATTCAAAAATGCTTCTTCCTGAATGCCCAATTGCCCGAAGTTAGTTATGCATTGAGAAGAGCTAATCTTGCAACGTTGACTGAAGATCAAACTCTTGTTAGTGTCAAAGATGATTTAATCATGTCAGGGAAGTTGAGAAGAGATCCTTCTAAATCTAGGTCTTTCCTTCCTCCTCTTCCACTCCTGGGCCTAATACTGATCCATTAGTACAAAAACTTGCAAATGATCTCATCGCCATTAAGAAACAATTGGCTCAAACACCCCCTATGCAGACGTTCCAAGGAGGAATTTTCAGCCCAGAAATCATTTACCTGCTTCTCAAACAAGGCTAGCACTTGAAGGACCTCCTATTAAAGTCCCTGTTAATGCAACCTGTGAAGTTGAAGAGCCGGAGGATGAAG
Organism: Taxus wallichiana var. yunnanensis; assembly: GCA_018340775.1. Classification (NCBI taxonomy): domain Eukaryota; kingdom Viridiplantae; phylum Streptophyta; class Pinopsida; order Cupressales; family Taxaceae; genus Taxus; species Taxus wallichiana. Next base: position 163,833,909 of record CM031237.1, read on the forward strand.
AAGTTAGTGAAGATTGTGAAGAATTTGTTGAAGAAGTTGATGAAGAAACAGAAGAACTTGAGGGATCTCGAGTTAATTTCTTCACTACTGAAGGTGTTGATGAAGAAGATGATTATGATGAGGTAGTGGTGGACATGAATAGTGAATCATATGCTGTCATGACTCGAGAGTAGACAAACAAAAAGGAGAAAGTGATGCCGGCCAAAAGATCCAAGGAACATCCAACGACTATTCCTGTAATTGCAAAAAGAGGATTTCCTATCCCCATTGCGTCCACACCCAAGGTGAGTCCTATCAATTCTACTACTAAAGTTACTTCTTTTTCAACTCCTAAGATGGATAAGCCCAGGGTTCCAAGTGAGGATAGCTCATCCACTTTTGGGTCTTTCGATATCATTGATCACCTGAAAAGGACCAAGGTTCAAATCTCAGAGGCTGAGTATTATCAAACCCATCCCAAGGCTTTTGCTAAAATGGTACACTTTGTCAATTCTCATTCCAAAACCACCTCTAAAGGTCTTTTACCCACTCCATCTTCTGCACCACAACCCAATCTGGTAGCCTCTGTCACCTCACCTAATGACAAGATCAAACCATTCTATGTAACCCTCCTTATAGCTGGTCATAGACTTAGTAACTGCATCATAGACTCAGGGGCATCAGACAATGTAATGCCTGCTAAAGTAGCCCATGCCTTAGGCTTAACTCTCACATGCACTTATGGGTCTTGCTATTCTATGGAGAGTAAGGAAGTGCCCCTAATCGGAAGAATTAAAGATGCACAAGTAGCTTTTGCTACTTTGCCTGAGAAGAAAGTTTTGGCTACTATCCTAGTAGCAGACATTCCTCCTTCATATGGGATGTTGCTAAGTAGGAACTTCTGTAAGGATGTGGGTGGAGAAATTCAAATGGATTGGTCACATGCCCTCATACCTGTTAATGGGAAAATGAAGAAGTTGTTGCTGAGAAGCAATCTGAGTATATTGTACAAAAAATAGATGATCCCAAAGCACAAATACTTTATGAGGATATGGGGCATGGAAACTATATGATTATGTCTCAGAAGAAACCCAACTCCCCAAAATATCACCTGAGGATCCTAATGGTGTTTGGATATTAGAGTTTGATGGAAGTTGTTCCTCAGCTGGTTCTGGAGCTGGTGTAATATTGGTGTCTCCCAAGGGAAAGGTCTGCCCTTTCTCATTCAAGTTACAATTTGAAAATACTAATAATACAACAAGAGTATGAAGCTCTCATTCTTGGGCTTCATGTGGCAAAAGAAAAGGGTGTGAAGAATCTTCTAGCTCGTGGAGATGTGGAGCTGATTGTCAAGCAAGTTAGAAACCTTTTTTAGGTAAAAAATAGAAGATTGAAACATTATAGGAATCAGGTTTGGGACTCTATTGAATTTCTTGATGCCTTCTCCATCGAAGCAGTGCCTAGGGAGGAGAACACCAGGGCTGATTCACTAGTAGTCTCGGGATCATTACTGATACCTCATCCTGACTTTTCTCAAGATAGGTTTACCATCGAGATGATCCATAGGCCCAGTGTACCTGATAATGCAAGTAACTGGCAAGTTTTCAATGATGATCAGCATTTGCTTTCTTTCTTAGAACTCGGGGATAACTTTGAACAATTGTACTTTGAAGGAAGTGACAATTTGCCTCGTGAAAGTGTGCCCTTCAACAAAGAAGATGTCAAAGAAGAAGAGACAGATCAAGATGGATGTATCAAACTCAAAGGGAACAAGATTCCAAAGGGACTGGTGAGTTTAGAAGAATTGTTTGACAAACATGACAGGTATGTGAAGTTTAAAGCTTCTACTAGATCACAACAATCAAGTTGAATATGATAAAACTAATATTGGGAGTTCTATTGACCCTAAACTCGTGAACATTGGAAAATGTTGCACACAGAAGAAAAGAAGAAAGTAATTAATCTTTTAAGGAAGTATAAAGATGTTCTTGCTTATTCCTATGAGGATTTAAAAGCTTTTCAACCAAAGGAGATGCAACATTTCATCCCTCTCAAACCTGGGATTAAGCCTTTTAGATAGAAACAGAGGCAATACAATCCTAAGATAGCTGACACCATCTTTCAGGAAATACAAGAAGTTATTAAAAGCCAAGATCATTTTCCTATCCACCATTCAACATGGATTGCCAACATTGTGCCTGTTAGAAAGAAAAATGGTGAGATTCGTATCTGTGTTGACTTCAGAATCTGAATCAAGCTTCTTTAAAGGACAACTATCCTTTGCCCATGATGGATCAAGTCTTACAAGCTGTAACAGGATCGAAATGTTGTCTATGCTTGATGGCTTCTCAGGATATAATCAGGTAGAAGTTAATACCGCAGATCAACACAAAATGGCCTTCACTACCCCTTGGGGTACCTTTGCCTACAAAAGGATGCCTTTTGGGCTCATTAATGCCGGTGCTACTTTCCAGAGAGCTATGGACTTGGCCTTTGGAAGTTTGAAAGGAAAGTGTATTGTCGTATACCTTGATGACTTGACTGTATTTTCCAAAACAAGGGTAGATCATTTTCAGCATCTAGAAATAGTTCTTTTGAAATGTAGAGAACATGGGATCTCTTTAAATCCTAAGAAATCTATCTTTTGTGTCACAGAGGGAAAATTGTTAGGGCATGTTGTCTCTAAAGATGGTATAAAAATTGATCCTGAGCGAGTTCAAGCTATTCAAGCAAGATTCCCCTTCCAACCAGCAAGAAGGGAGTGCATTCTTTCTTTGGTAAGATTAACTTTCTGAGAAGATTCATCCCTGATTTCACAGAGCTAACCTTGAATATCTCCCAAATGATGAAGGGAAAATAGACGTTTGGCTGGTCTCCTGAAGGTAAAAGAGCCTTTGAAGGTATTAAAAAGGCTATTGCTAGAACTCCCATCTTAGCATGTCCAGATTTCAGCAAAGAATTTATTATCTATTGTTATGCCACAGATAACACCCTGGCTGCTGTTTTGACTCAAGAAGATTCTAATGATCATGAACTCCCAATTGCATTTATGAGCTACATTCTAAAAAATCATGAGTTAAAATACACCATAATGGAGAAACATGCTTTCGCAGTGGTTAAAGTTGTCAAGCAGTTTCGTTTTTACATTCTTAACTCTCACTCCACAGTATTTGTACCGGATACAACCATCAAGTCCATTCTCACACAACAGGAGTTTGGATCCAAGAGAGGGAACTGGGTGGCCAAGGTCAAGAATATGACATTGACATCAGACCAACCAAGCTCATCCGTGGAAAAGGCCTGTGTGAACTCATCGCTGAGGGAGCTAGACATGAGTTACTAGAGGATAAAGTTGATCTTCCTACCATTCTGTTTCTTGGCTCAATTGATGAATGGTATGCCGATATCACACACTTTCTCACATATGGAGAATGTCCCTCTCATTTGACTACCAAAGAGAGGAGAGTTGTTAAGCTAAGATCAGCCCAATATGTGTTGTGGGAGAATTCCTTGTTTAAGCGTGGGTTGGATGGAAGGTTTCTAAAATGTGTGGATAAGGAACAACAGAGGAAGCTACTTTCAGCTTTTCATAACCAAGCATGTGGAGGGCACTACTCATCAACTGTCACTGCTCATAAGATTCTTCGTGTAGGATATTACTGGCCTACCTTGTTCAGAGATGCATCAAAGTGGATTGATAAATGTGAAGCTTGTCAGACCTTTCGTGGGTAGACCCAAATTGGCCTCTTTGCCCCTTAAACCAGTTGTGATCGAAGAGCCTTTTCAACAATGGGGTTTAGATTTCATTGGAACACTTAATCCCTCTTCTAGTGCTGGTCACACCCACGTATTAACTGCCACAGATTATTTTACTAAGTGGGTAGAAGCCATTCCAGTAAAGAGTACTACTTCAGAAGTAGTATGCAGTTTTATCAAAGAGAACATCTTGGTGAGGTTTGGTGTGCCAAACAAGATAGTGATGAGATAATGCTTCAAATTTTTCTTCAACTGAGATGATGGATTTTTGTTATGGATATGGCATCTCCCTGGCTCACTCCTCGGATTATTATCCTCAGGGTAATGGACAAGTAGAATCGACAAACAAAAATCTGGTGGCTATTATAAGGAAATTAGTTAATGAATCTCAGAGGAACTGGCACAAGAAACTCTATGATGCTCTTTGGGCAGATAGGGTCACACCTAAAAGAGCCATTGGGATGTCTCCTTTTCAGGTAGTATATGGAGTAGAAGCTCAATTTCCCATAACAGTGGAACTACCAGCCTTGCATTTAATGAAGGCCATTGAAGACACCAGTTTTAATGATTCTTTGGATAAAAGGATCATGTACCTTCACAAATTGAATGAGGATAGGTTGAAGGTCGCTGATAGAATATCTACTCACCAACAGAAAGTAAAGGCCTTGTTTGATAAAAAAGCCAGATCCAGGGATTTCAATGTTGGAGACATTGTTTTTTGTGTGGGATAAAAGGCATGAACCTCGTGGCAGCCATGGCAAGTTTGATTCTCTTTGGCTCGGACCTTTCAAGATCAGGCACTTTGCTGGTGAGAATTATTTTTACCTTGATTATATGGATGGTTCTTCCCTCCCACTTCCTTATAGTGGGTAGTACCTGAAATTGTTTAAGTCTTAGGTGATTAGGAAGTCCTTTGTATATTCTGTATAGCGTGTGTGTGTGTTTCCCCCTCTTGTTTTTGTTGTTTTGTTCATTTTGTGTGTTGTCTTCTATGTTGGTTTGCTTTTGACTCCGTGGCCCAATGGATGAGACACTGATCTACTTTCCCTAGATTTTCGAGAGTTCTTGCCTTGTCTCATTTCTTTAGACTTTAGCCAAGTCATCCCCAGAAGGAGCCAGTTGTTGTCCTCTCAAAATTTCCCCCTCTTTTGAGAAGTTCAAAATCAGAAATTTTGAGGTTAATCACCTTTTCTGTTGTTTTGGTAAGAGGAAAAGTCAAAAAGTTGGAAAGAATCTACGTTTTTGGGTCATTTTGTGTGATTTGTGGGTCTATCGGACATTTTTGTCCCAGATGTCCCAAGTTCATTCGGGCTCCCTATTCACCGATCGGCCGCTTTACCCAAAAATTTGTTTTCTTGTGGCCCATCGGAACTTTTTGTTCCAAATGTCCCAAGTCACTCGGGCTCGTTGTTCACCTTTCACCCACATCGGCCACATCATGCACTTCACGTACTTACGTCCCTCATGTCCCATAAACATTTGTGCATTTTTCCCCCGTTTCCCCGCATCGGCCGAGTCGCTCTTTCACGTCCCGCATGTTCCAAATGAACCAAAGGCCATCCGGGCTATTTTTTTCCCTCTTTCCAAATATCTTGCTTTTTAAGTTGGTAGATGTGTATTTAATGCACATTTATTACCTTTCTCTCTCCTAAAATGGCTATTTAATAAGCTCCCCGCTACGCATTTTTACACACTGCTTTCTTATCAATTGCTCATACCCTCGCAATCAAAATTTTTGTGTGCATACCCATTCCCCCTGTAATTTCATCAAGAGTACAGATTGTGACTTTTTTTCGATATTGCTATCAACATGAAGATCAAATTCCAAGGTCAGGAGCAAGTTTCACCGCTCGAGTCTATCATTCCCGATATCGGGGACAGTGAAGTTCATCACCTGGACTTTGGGGATTTCTGGACTAGGATGACAGACTCGAACCCCTCTCCTATGGCACAAATGATTCATGATAGTGGCTTGGCATTCACCGCTGGTTTCCCAATCTCAAGTGCAATGTGTAGATATGGTACTCGCCTGCGGTGCTCATTTCAATCCCGACTCGAGTGAACTAACGAATGTGCATGGGGAGCTCATTGCCAAGCTCGATGCTACCGCCATTGGCACTACCCTAAGGATTCCTGAAATGGAAAATTCTATAGTAATCTCTCAGAACCAGCACAGGCCCTCTTCGACCAGGACAATGAAAAATACAAGGCAAGGGTGGTGAAGTCTTGGCTTAAAAACCCTAAAAAGGGGGCGTCCCATCTATCCAAAGCTTTGTTTCATGCCGATTTCAATGAGGAGCTATCAGATTTTATAATCCTATTAGCTCGGGTCATGGGCTTACCCTCTACCAACGAGTTCCATTTCTGGATGTGCCCCCTTATCAACATGGTGTGTGAAGGAACTCAGAATATCAACTGGGTAGAAATCATCAGCATGAACTTAGCAGAATAGTTGTCAATGTACAACAAACCAAGAAGTTCTACATGACTTCATATTTGATGTATACCCTAGCAACATCAAGGCAATGGTTTGGATTCACATACATTGATGCTCATAAGGGTGACCCTATATATGCCTACTGCCCTCAATTCACCCTGGACACTAGCAATCGCAACTTCAGGAGGGTGAATGATGCTTTCACCATGTACATTGTAAGGCTTCTGGAGAGTGACACTGCAAGGAGGTTCTCGGATGAAGCCATGAGCCTAATAGTGAAGTACGGTGCTTACTTCATCCAATTCAGAAAATTCTCCTATATCAGGCTTGCAGGCTATGAGAGCACCCCTCTCAAGCTCCCTATGTTCTGCAATGATAAAATGGCCTTGATAGAGATATGCAGGCAATTGGACAAGTTACACAGAACCTGCAGGGATAAGAAAATCACTGGCCTGCACTTCCCTATATCTTTGGGAAACTACACCTGCAAGACGGCTCTAGATGCACAAAACATAGAGAGAGCCCTAGCCCCCATCACTATCCATTTCTTCAGGCCAAGAACTTGTTTTGACTTGAAGAGATTTATTGAACAGAACCTCAGAATCAATTACCATCATATGGAAGACACAGAAGACTATTGGGCTGACTGTGCTGATGATTTTGAGGCAAGGAGGAGACATTATGGTAGGTTTTCTCTCCAACTGATTCAAGAGCTTAACTTGTACCAAGTTCCTGAAGGGCTTCAGGATGATAATTCCGACCTGTATTCATATGAATATGACAACTTGGTCAAACACACTCCCTTGGAGGATTTGGATTGGTTCAAAAAGGAGAAGGATGATCTAGCTGAAATCTTAGCCCCTGTCCTAGTAAGAACCAAAATCTGGTTTGACAGGAGAGTTCGTGAGCTTAGAAGGCATTCAGGGAATCCTCCTCCAAGGATACTTCAACTCCAAGAAAGGAAGCATTGACACCTAGTTCGGAAGCACCTGTATCAGACCCCTCCTGCCTCATCAACTAAAGGTCCTACATCCTCCACTCCTTCCTCATCCACCCAAGTATATCAGAAGAAAATCAAGGAAGTCAAGAAGGAGCCTGTTGAAGAAGATCCCATGATGAAGCATTCGAGAATTTCCCTCAGGTCCAGAGAACATTATTGTTCTCAGTGAAAGTGAAGAGAGTGAAGTGCCAGTCTCCATGAGTGCTCCAGAAGTCCCAATGGATAAAGAGAAAGAAGTACAAAGCACTGAGCTTCCAAGCGCCATTGACTCCTCTGTACCAGAAGCCCCGAGCGCCCCACTCATATCTCAACTAGAGGCAACAACAGTGCACACTTTGAGTGCCATGAGTTCCCTTTCTCTCGGCCCTCTTGCCCCACCTTCTTCTTCCTCCTCCTCTTTTGCATGGGTACAACCTTTCATCGATAGTAGGAAGAGAAAGTCTTCCTCCCGAATCTCAGGACCCAATTTTGATGTTGTGGTGGCCTTATTAGGCACTACTCCTCCTACTCCTACCAAGAAGGCCAAGACCACCTCTAGAATAGTATCTGATGCTCAGGGCCAGCAATTCCTGGAGATAGCCAAGCCCAAAGTAGACAAGCCAGAGCATGATTTGCAAGCATCTGATCTAGAGCTCTCGAGGATTCCCATGGGAGAGTCTACCCCTGAAGGTGAGATTCACAATCTTCAAGAAATAGTCACCAGGGTCATTGGGAGAGTTGAAAAGGGAAACAAACTATAGAGCAGCTGGAAGAGCAGGCTCAGGTTCTTGCAGGTTTCATCAAGTCACTGTTGTCCAAGGATAAAGTTTTAGACCCCACCCCACTGACCACTCTTCCACCACCTGTAATCCTCAGTCAAGATGAAGTCAGAGTATCAAAGATATACACAGATATTCCATCTATGGAAGAGCTATGGAGGCCATGGTGGATGATATGCTCGTTCAGAGGTTGAATTTCATTAGTGAAGCCTTCAAACTCAATGAGAAGGTGAATAATCTGCAACAGAAACTCTCCTCCACTATTGGAAATATAGATAAAGAGCTCAAACTCTGGAGCAGCTATATAGTAGACCTTCACCTTATGGGGTAGGCTGATGAAAATATTTTAATGGCAAGCAAGGTCTTTGATGATGCAAAAGATAATTTGTCAAAATCATGGGTATACAGTGTGGAATGGAAAATCAAGGTGCTGGAGGAGGCTTTGGGAGAATTGAAAAATAGCTGGCAGAAGGGTGAGGCCTTCAAGACTTTGGTGGTATCTACTTTTAAGGATATCCATTGTCACCTCCAAGATGAAACCTCAGGTGTGCCCTTCTCCTTGCAAGAAATCAAAGCTCAATTCAAAGCTTTTGTTAAAGATAATCTGTTCAGAGAAGATTCCATCACAAAGGAAAAGATGAAAGAAATCTACTCTCTCCAGTCTGCTATCGAAGAAGCAAGCAAGGATTATCATACGCACGTCGAATTTGACAAAGAGATGGAGAAATGTCTCGGATTTTGGACTCAGTCCACCACCAACACATCAGTTCCACGTGGTAGAGACATAGCAGAGGCGTTAAAAAGATTTAGACAAGTGGATCCTCAAATCAGTGGGTCCTCCTCAGTCGTGAACACTTGTCTTTTCCTCCTGATTCTTCTCCTTTCTTCCTTTCTTCATCTCGGATTTATTGTAATTAGTTGGGGTATTGCGATTAGCAGCCCTTTAACTAAACATTAATTAAAAGAAGTAGTTACCAAGAGTAACTGATTTGTAAACTATATAATGGTCTCTCTTCGCCATTTTGAGGGGGAACTTGGCTCATTTTTTGAAAGTGTAAGAAATACTAAAGCAATCAATACAAAGGGATCTTCTTTCTTTGTCCATCTGATTCTTTCATTCGCAAGCTATCCATTGAATATTGTTAGATCATTTGTCTGCATTATGCTGAGAAGCTTTGTATTCTTGTAGATGTTATTTATGGAACTGTGTGTCTTTTCAAATTTCATCTTATTAATTCAAGTACAAATGATCTTATTCCAATTCGTTGTATTCTGGCACGCATAAGGAATTATTTTGTCATCTATAATTCTGGAGAGTGCTTTTCTGCTCATTTCCATGTCTTCATTCCTCTGTACTTTTGTGATTGATGATCTATTTAGAAAATGCTTTCATGATATCCAAGTTCCATAGTGAAACCATACTCTGTACATGTGTAAATAGGTTTGATCCATCTCAAACCTTCTCATTAGGATTCATCTTTACATATTGTACATAGTAGATTAGAATTTCAATTCCTCCAAGTGCTTCAAGCACATTTCTTTGTTAGTAGTATAGGTTATTTTACCTAAGTGCTTTGCACAGTCTTGTTGCTTAGAGATGTTCTCTTGCATTGTTTCATAATGTTCTCTAGATTGCTACCTAAAGGAAGGAGGTTCTAAATATCAAGGATTAGTTACGGAGTTGTCTCGGAAAAACAAATGGAGAGAAACTAGATCAGACTCAAGGTTTTCAACTGACTCCATGCCCAATAAATGATAAGGCTATTGATCATCTCAGCTAGCAGGTAGATGGCCCTTATGAGTTGCCAAAAATGTTGCCCAATTTTTTACCCTTGCAAAATTTGCGCAACTGAAGAGTCGTGGGCTAGAGAAGAGGACCACGAAAGAGTTTAGGCATGTCACGGGATGAAGGAGTGAAAGTCATGGCTAAGGATAAAATACTACCGAAGTAACAAAGGCTGTGGGGTGAAAGAAACAAGTATCGTGGATGTTTTACGAATTTCCATGGAGTGAAGGACAAAACTTGAAAAGTTATGGAGATCTAAAACCGCAGAACAAAGAAAATACAAAATTTGCAGAGTGAACAATAGGTAGTCCATGGAAGTCAACATGAGTCTACATCGTATTAATGCTGCGGAACATAAGGAAGAACCACGAAATCTAGGAAAGCCGCATATAAAAGGAAAATAGCAATTTTTGGTGGATTTTTGAAATGAATATGAATTTCAAATCTGATTTGATTTTTACAAATCTAATTTTATTTGAAGTAATCTTAGCCTTCTCCATGTGAAGGAAATCAGATTTCATGGATTAAATATTGGTAGGTGGGCAAAGTGAAGAAAGACATATCCAACATGCAAAGGAGTTGTTCCAGAAAACTTGACCACCAGAATTAAATGTAGTATGGGCATCGTTCCTTCTTCAACATGCAAATGATATGTGGAAGAAAACTTATAGATTGATCAAATCTTCTTAGAAAATTAAATGAGGGTTTTGGGGGTAAAAGGGGAATTTGAATTCCCTCTCTTTTCTTCTTATCTCCTTCTTCTAACTTTCTATATATTTTAAAGTGATGCCGTGTTTTAACATTGGATACTTTGGGAATGCGAGGGCATCATCTTGTGTTGCATAAGTGTTCTAAGAGTTGCATGCCTTGGGCTATGTATTTGTAAATGTTTTCATCTTTCTTCTCTATCGTGATGATTTGTGCATGATATTTAATAAATAAAATATTTGTTTTTATGGCTCTTTCATTCTTAGCTATTGTTTTATTGCACTCTCTTGCCTCTCATTTATCTATAGGTGTGTTGTATGTGTTATCTCATAGGTTTGTGTCTATTGTGCATTGTGAAGGTGGAACTTTGGACGCGATTTTGATATGTGGCTATCGTTTGGCCCTCTTCATCGTTGTTTTCTTCCATCTTCTCTCTTATTGAAGTATTCATCCCCTTATTTTGGTGTTATCACCTTCTCTAGTTTAGGTTTATGTTTTATGCATCTCCTTCACACCCTGGTCCCTTGGAATGCTAGAGTAGAGTTAGATATTTGCATTTCAATTCCTAGGAGTGGTTTATCATTAGGAGTAAGTAGAGGAAGTCGGCCTTCTCCAGGAGTTCTGTCTTAGTTTGATTCCTATAACTCGAAGGCAGTCCCATGTTGTCCCAAATCCTAAATTCTCTATGACTCAAGGGTGGGTGCATATTTAAGCTCTAATAGTAACCGGGACGTAACTCTAAACCTTGTGTTAATACTTTATCTCTTTTTGGAAGAGAAATTTATCCATGTGTGCAAGGTCAAACTCAAATCTATCCCGAGGAGTTGTTTCAACGTCTCCACTATGGTCAATCAATGTTTCTTCTTCAATCAATGGGTCCAAATTAGTATGAAGGAAAGGATTTGATCCCATTATTTTATGTGTCAATGTCTTAATAGGAGACATGTTAGGAAAATGTTTTTCTTAGATTTTGAACAATGTAAACAAGTGTCACAATAAATCTAGGAAAAATCAAGAAATGTAACAACTATAAGTGTCACAATGAATATTGTTTTATGGTTCCAAGGCTATCGGGGTTAAATTTTGCTTTTGAGCACTGTTGTAAAAGGGTATAGTCCCTTTCAAAAAACTATTTGCCACTAATAAAAAAATGAATATTCCAAGGGTACAAAATACAAGATGAAAGTCCAAGGAAACTAACAAGTCTCAAATAAAGTATAGATAAGAAAGGAACCTATTTCCTATGTCTGAATTTTTGTCTCAAAGGTTGTTTTTGATAAAATGACAACATGATTTCAATATTTAAATTGATTTTTTTAACAAACAAAATTTAAGTACTAAAAAGGGTTTGAAATGATTTTAACAATGTAACAACACAAGGTATACACTTAAAATAATTTTAATACAAACAAGGTCTAAGTTCTGAAAATGGAGGCTACAAATGTGAGTAGCATAACAATATAATTTGGAAACTTAAATAAAGTTTTAAGAAAAACAAGATGTAAGTATCAAAAATGGATTAACACAATGTAAGTAAGCGGTTACCTTCCAAAACTTAAGTCAATGTTTGAAGAAAAACAAGGTCTAAGTATAACAATGGGTCAACACAATGCGAGCAATGTAACAATATAATTTGGACACTTATATCATGTTTAAGAAAAACAAGATGTAAGTATCAAAAATGGATTGAATAGATGAAAGCAAAGTGTAACGATGCAAAGTGAAAACAAGGAAATAAACCTTCTATAAAGAGACGTCTCAATATGGATCTTAGGAAAAACTACCAAAATACGAGGATGTATTTAACACACTTACATCAAGGTAGCAAAAATGAGTGATGTAAGTGGGTGCAAAAGTGGTGGACATGATTTGGTTAGCACTTTGAGTTGCTTTATTTTTACCAATCATGCCAACAAGAGAACAAGGGAAATTGTACAAGTGGTGATGAAAAATATGTAATGCAACATTGGCATAGTTTTGCATTGTTTGATAACAAGGTAGAAAATAGGAAAAAGTTTTACGTTGTAAGTTTTGTGAGGAAATGATACACTACACAAATTTAATAGAATCTCTCTTATTCGACAAATACATTTTTGACTCCAAGGAAGTATTTCTTTATAAAGGTTCTTTGAAACATGATTGGATAATGGTCAAGTAATGAAAACTAGCTCCCTAGGATTTTGTTCTCAAAACTCACCAATAACTTATCTAAGAGAGGTACGATTTTCTATAATAAATCCTAGAAAAAGGACCATTACCCCACAATCAAATTAATGAATAGGGCCTCATACGGACAACATTTATCACTCCTTAAGTTTTTTTTAATCAAGTAGTTAGTGGGGCACTTCTCATTTCATTAGCCAGTTCCCTCAATGCATTGACTACTTTAGGGCTCTTGTGGAAATCCTCATAATGAGTTTTATGGCTTATACCAAGATACTTCCCACAGTTAAAGTGATTAGGTTGTGGCCTTGTCAATTGCACCTGTAAATACAATGTTTTGAATAAAGTCGCATGTTTTTATCTTTTAATTCTTAATGTGGTTTTCCACACCATTGGAAACTTCCATATAATGTCGTTTAATATTTATTTCAAAGAGAGTCTTTGGGAAGTGAAAGTGTACTTGAAAGAATATTAGTTTTCCATCTAAACCACAATGTTTAAAAGAGGATCAAGGTCATTTCTGATTCTGAAGATCGCTTAAAAACACAAGAGAAGAGCATAAGTGATGTTTGATCCAACTAATTAGAAATGGAAAATATTAACCAATGATAACTAAGTGCATTAAAAAGATTGATTCCCTTAAACAACTTAAAATGATGAATTTTCCAAATAGAACAAAATGTTAAAACGAAGATCAAAGTTACTTTTGATTCTCAAGATCGCCAAAAGGCATAAGAGAAGAGAATACACAAAATTTGATCTAACTTAAGAAAAAGGAAAAACAACATTTATCAAAACATTTAAATGGTTAGAAAATGATTTTTAAAGTAAAATTACAAAACAAAAGTTAGAAAACCTATAAAAATAGTAGAAAAATCATAAATTAGATTCTCAATTTTTTGAAATTTGAGCCAAAAACACACAGAATGCTAGCACAATTGTGTTGTGACGCTGGCATGTAGAGAAAACGCTAGCACACATAGCAGAACAATGACACAAATATATTGATGCAAATGCATAAAGGATAATGCAAATTCATGCACATTGATATGAACGCATAAAAATTGATGCAAATGTAGTATGATGTTAGCGTAAAAATAGAGACAACACTAGTGCATACAAAAGTGAAAATAGAGACGACAAAAATGCCTAAATGTCCTCTACCTAGAAAGAGGTGAAAATATAGACAATGCTAGTGCAAATCCAAGAGCAATGGTAGCACGTGAGAAACTAAGATGCTAACGCACGGACCTCAACATAGACGCATGTGAAATTAAAACTTGAGCATGTACAACAATGCTAGTGCACAACGAAAATGTAAACATAAATATAATTAAGGCTAGTGTAGGGAGCTTGTGTGACTTGAAAAAAGGTGTAAAAATGAAAACAAATGTCAAAAGGATCAATGTTTTGTTGATAAAATTCAATTTTGGAAGCACTTTACCTCCTTCATACTTACAAAGAACACTTAACACATGCAAACTCAAAAAAACAAGTTAAGAAATACACATTATTTCTTGACATATGCTAAAAGAGGTTAATATGTAAAAATGAAACTTAACTACAAAAACTCAAGAAATGCGTGTGAGACAAAGAGGGTGTCCCACTAGATGTGTCATATGTATGCATGTGATTAAACCAAGTTGTAGACACAAAATCATGCACTTTAGGCATTATTTAGCTTGATCTTGTACTACTATTTAGAGGGTTCTCAAGTGAAGAAAGTACTAATTAATCCCACCTTTTGGCCATCTTATTTTTATCTTTTATTTCATCATTTCCATGTATTTTCCTATATATATCCACCTATTTCACAATTTTCCCGGTCATTTTAGCCTAAACTAGGGCACCCAGGCCTATACTAGGGCACCTCGGGGTGCCTTGATCCCAATGGAGGTGCCCTGATCCATGTTCCACTTTCTCACTTCTTTTTGGGGTCTTTCTACCCATTTTTCATCCTTATCTTTTTCCTAGTCAGCCATGTCGAGGTTAATTACGAAATTAGAGAAAGACAACCCTACAAATACAAAGTTATTGTGACACAAAATCATGCACTTTAGGCATTATTTAGTCCAGTATTGTACTACTATTTAGAGGGTTCTCAAGTGAAGAAATTACTAATTAATCCCACCTTTTGGTCATCTTATTTTTATCTTTTATTTCATCATTCCCATGTATTTTCCTATACATATCCACATATTTCACAACTGTCCCATCATTTTATCCTAAACTGGGGTGCCCATGCTATCTTTGGGGCCCGGGTCCCACCTAGGGCACCCCGATCCATGTTTCACTTTCCCACTTCTTTTTGGGGTCTTTCTAGCCATTTTTCATCCTTATATTTTTCCTAGTCGGCCATGTTGGGGTTAATTATGAAATTAGAGCAAGAGAACCCTATAAATATAAAGTTATGAGACCATAATGAGGGCCTAAGCGTCACATACTACTATCACTCCATCTAGAGTTGCATCTATTGCATCACTTGCATCCACATAGTTTCATGCCTCAAGGCTAGGAGATCTACATCGACACACACAACATAGGGGAGGATTTTATTCTATTTCATGCACACATGTTATTACATTTTATATAGTTATAATTGCTTTCTACTTCACAAAGTTTGATTGGCACAAGAGCAACGAGGCATGACATGCACACACACACACAATAGAACTACATTTGGGTCTGAAATTTAGTGCTGACTCAATTTAGTAAGAACACTATTGTGGCGAGTTGAGGTCAGTCCAACCCATTCATTTTACATCTTTTTTTTAGGGTTTTTGATGCTTCTTTATTTCTTATAGGTCATTCCTTCATCTGGAGTTATTTCACACACTCGGCGTAGCTCAAGCAAATCCAATGTGATAGATATGTAGTATTCCGAGATCAGCTCGCGACCTTGAAAAATAAGATTATGAGATTTTTAAAAAAGGCACCTATTTTGTAGACCAGGGTGTCTTGGGACAGCCCAATACCTTCCCAGTGCACCTCGGTCTTCTCATATCAGATCCTCTAGATGTGGTTTTTTTGGACTTTTGAGTGATTGTATCCACTTCTAGAATCCAAAGTTAGACATGCGACAACCTGCGATAGTCTCAAGTAATCACCTGCATCTTTTCCCTTTACACCTTTACACATTTAAGGTTTTATTTCACTTAACATAATTATTTACATCATTTCATATTGTCTTAGTATACTTTACAGCGTTTTAGTCCTCCTATTTTAGATTAATTAGGTGATATACTTCTCATAGTATTAGTTCAATTTTAGTTAATCATTTTGGTGAACCGACATCCTTCATAACACCTTCTAGGGTTTTGCATTTGCATTTATCCATCATGATTATCTCCATCAATGAATATATACTTACCCATCTTGATTTACTTCATCGTGTCCAACACCTTTTTGCTACTACAAATGTTTCTGTTGACATGCATCGGATTCCATGTATAACACATTTGTTGATGCCTTTTCACAACATATAACATTCAAGGCCAATCCTCCTGCTGATATTCATCCCTTTGACAATGACCCACCACTTTATATTATGTCTCGCATTAACTATGCCCTATGTCCTTTCTCCAAGCTTTAGGTTTTTCTACTCGTAACATTAGCCATTATTCTATTTCACTTCGTGCTTATGCTTACGATGGTATTGTCCGTCCGTGTCTTAGTCATGTTACCTTTCCTCTCACTGTTGGTCTTAAAACTCTCCCTATCATTTTATTTGTTATTGATTTTCCAATCTTATATAATTATTTTATAGGAATGTCATGGATTCATGTCATGTAAGTTGTTGCTTCTACGGTCCATCATTGTTGTCAAGTTCTTACATGAATGCGTTGAGTATACTATCTTTTGGGACCGTGACTTGTTCCAATATTGTGTTCATGACCCATAATAGTCTAGTCATATCCCTTGCATTGATACTATAGATGAACCTCAACCTATGGATGACCCACCTCATTTACCGCCACTTGAGGGTGGTATTTGTTTACTCGATGTTGTCCCTTCTATACCACCATCTATTATTACTATTATTCCATATCACCGCATGCTCCCTCCATGGAAAACATTATCCCATCCTCATGTCTTCATCGTTAGTTTTATGAACCTTCACGTGTACACTCTTTATACATGGTTCATACTAGGAGCACATTCCATTAGATCCTACTTTTCCTGAAACCATATGTACGCATGACTTAGCCCACTTAGGTTTTTTTGTTATTGATATTAGTCCACCCATACCATCCTCATTTATACCATGGGTTATTCCATGTCACAACTACTTATGGCCTTCATGTCTCTTTCATCTTGATGTATTTCTTACACGTACTCCTACTACTACGCCACTCACATTAGGATAGTCCTGGCTAGACTATATTGGGGCACCCTAGATCCAGATCATACAGACATATCCTTTCCTATGCCTTTTGGACATATTATCATCTGTAATAGCTCTTTCCTAGGTTATACACAAAATATCACTCATTGGTATGCACATGGTTGCCCCTTCCATCCATTCACTGATGAGAAGTATGTTATGGGCATGTAAAACTTTACCTTAATGGTTCATTACATGAGATCAACCAGACATTATTTCTTATCAGGTCACCAATGCTTATCCGTATGACTTTGACCCTAAGGATGATGATCTTCTCAATGAATTTACATGATTTTTCCTCATACACTTGGGGGCATAGCACTCACACAACCCCCACCTCATATTAGCATAGGTGCATCTCCATCTTTGCATTATCATACATTCGTATCCTCGCATAGGTATACACATCACACATACTAGCACCATCATTACCCAATGACTCACTCTTATGCTTGGTTCACACTTGAATATCAAGGGATTACCATTACACTAAACCCCACACAATACACTACACTTAGGTGTTACACATTTTATTTCATCCTACATTTCATTTCATACACCATCCATTCTACATTTATTATACATTATACTAGTCCACGACCATATGTAGTCCATTCATTCAAATATCCACACACTTAACATTTTCATATCATACATGTTCCATATACTACACTAGTTTCACATTTCATCCCTACATTCTACATTTATGCTAGGTCACATTATATATGGGTTTAGCTTTACATTTTATCACTACACATTCTATATCCTATCTACACCTATCACCGCATCTTACATATTACATATCTTACACCCTACACATCCTACATTGCATTATTCATCATATATCATTATATTCTACATACTATGCTATATTACATTTCATATTGGTATAGCTTTACATTTTATCATTATGTATTCTATTTCTATATACACTTGTTATTGCATTTCACACATTACACATTCTTTCCCATGTCTGTGCATTCACCTCCCTCTATTTTTCACTTGGTCATTAATAATATGTTGTTTTCTAAGATTTTTGTCACCACCCTATGACGCACTTTAGTTCCTCAGTCCATACTCGAATGCCGAGGGTTTACCAATAAAATGGACCTTACATTCACCATGCAACATTCCCAATGTTAGTGACATATACCTTAGGTTAAACAGTCACCTATACTATCATCTTGTAGTGGTATACACCTTAGGTTACATCACCACTCCCTTATTATTCATCCCTTGTAGTGACATACACCTTAAGTTAAATTTTCACCCATTATATCAATTTTTAGTGGTATACACCTTAAGTTACATCACCACTCCCTCCTTTCATCTTATAGTGACATACACTTTAAGCTAAATCATCACCCATCTCCATCCTTTCATCATATAGTGATATACGCTTAGGGATAAATCATCACTCATCCATTTAACAAGTGTGATATACGCTTCAGCTATAGGGTTCATGTGCATCTCTCCACATGTCACATCTCATCACCATTACATATACACACTCATCACAGTGTGCTAGACAAACAACCAACACTACCCGACCATTTCTTGATGATGCACTCTTGTTTATGGTTCATTATTGATCTGCTTTGAGGGGGAAAAATGAACCTCGTTGCATACACTTCCACCCACTTGGGGACACGTTTTCTATCATTCCATCTTGCATTCCATTCCATCCATCCACAACATACTACATTGTCTTGGGGGCATTTAATTTTTCTTACTAGTGTTTTGCATGATCACTTTATTACACATGTTAGACTACTTTCTTATATGTCATTATCATACACACATGTGTGTTCATGCCTTTGTTTAGTGTGATTGTAGATACAAAAACTTTTTTACATGCAACATGGATGGTTTCCTTCTACCCTTCCTACACTACTGGGCATTTGGGAATCCACATTCATCTTATCCAGTGTTATTGTTTCATTTGTACTTAGCATCTTATATACTTTTCATACACGCTTTGACATATTGGTTATCAATCTAACATGTTTATGGGTGTTCCATGTGAACACTTGTTTTTAGGATTACATGTTTCCATGACTTTTTGTTTTTCTATACTTGTCTCCCATTGTTTTCCATTTTTGTGGATTTTCCTTTGCTTTGTGCACACTTATTGTTGTTTATGGTCATGATGACCTTGTTCCTTGTGACATTGTGAGTGATGTCCCATGTTTACAACTTGTTTTGTGTGGTCTACTTGTTTTCTTGTATTTTTACACTACTACTTGTTTTTTGTATTTTTACACTACTATGTTACTACACTACATTCTGAGCGTATTTTACACTTGTCTTATTGCATGCATGTGTTTTTAGACTAACACTTGTTTTGGCTATCCATCCCCTTTTGTGTGTGCCTTGGTATCTACCAAGCACTTTCCATTTCCCTCACAGGGTATATTTCTACAAAGGTCAAAGTGTGGCGGGTCCTCTTTTGGGGTTGCATTCTCTTTCAAATGACATCACATGCGCCCCCAAAGAGGGGGCATCATTTAGGGTTTTATATAATAACATAATGTATTTACACCAGTTCAAGATAGTGCACTTTATGCCCTTGGCATCATGGGTTTACATACAAATGAGTGAGTTCAGACCCGATCTACGAACTCCATACATATACACTAGACATGGTGTCCTTTGGAATTTTTGGAGAAGATTATAGGATGGAGGTTACAGTGGGTGTGCCTCTCTACACTACTTTGTCCAGTGGCATCGATTCATCCAAAAACTAGGACAGTACAAAGATATCTTCACACATTTCAGAAAAAATGATTAAATGTTAGAGGACATGAGCATTTCCTCCATATAATTCTTCACTAGTGGTGGTGTGAGATCGCCAAAAAACTTGTGATAATACAAGATATCCTTCTACACCATTTTCTCGACATGGATCAGGTGCACATGTTCCATTTACACTTTCCTTTTCACATATTTTACATTTACGTACTTTACACATTTCTATACACGTGTATTTTACACAAAATTTTTACATACATATATATTTGACTACTTGATCATTTTCTCCTTATAGGTTTGGTCGTATGAGAAACAAGTAGTCAAATTGGGGAAAAAAAAATGATGAAAAAGATAACAAAAACACATCGTGATGACACTTTCCTTTACTAACCATGCAGGTACACTACACACCACAACATACACACACGCGTTCCACCCTAGGTTCACTCTCATCACTTTTTATGCACATTTTTCATCTTTAGAATCCATGCTCCTCCACATTTTTCTTTTTTCATTCACGCTTGAGTCTATTCCTTCAGCACGTCTCTTCTACACTCTACATGGATATCAAGTATGCATCTCTATCTACTTTATGTTATCGAGCATTCCACTCACCAACATAAAGTGGGGGAAAATATAGACACAAAATCATGCTCTTTAGACATTATTTAGCCTGCCCAACCTTATACTACTTTTTAGAGGGTTCTCAAGTGAATAAAGTACTAATTAATCCCACCTTTAGGCCATCTTATTTTTATCTTTTACTTTGTCATTCCTATGCTATTTCCTAAACATATCCACGTATTTCACAACTATCCCATCATGTTAGCCTAAACCGGGGTTCCTAGGCCTATACTAGGGCACCTTGGGGCACCCTGGTCCACACTGGGGCACCCGATCCATGTTCCACTTTTTCGCTTTTTTTGGAGTCTTTCTAGCCGTTTTTCATCCTTATCTTTTTCTTATTCATCCATGTCAAGGTTAATTACAAAATTAGAGCAATATAACCCTATAAATACAAAGTTATGAGACCATAACAAGGGCCTTAGTGTCACATACTACTATCAATCCATATATAGTTGCATCATTACATCACTTATATCCACATAGTGCCATGCATCAAAGCTAGGAGATCTGCATCAACACACACAACATAGGGGGAAGATTTTATTCTATTTCATGCACACATGCTATTACATTTTCTATAGTTATTATTGCTCACTACTTCACAAAGTGTGACTAGCACAAAAGCACCTAGGGTACGACATGCACACACACAATAGAACTACATTTGGGTCTGAAATGTAGTGTGGCACTCAATTTAGTAAGCCCACTATTGTGGTAGTTGAGGTCAGTCCAAACCATTCATTTTACATATTTATTTTTAGGTTTATTGATACTTCTTTGTTTCTTGCAGGTCATTCCTTCATCTTGTGTTATTTCACATACTCAGCATCCAGTGCGATAGACATGCACTATTCCAAATCAGCTTGTGACCCTGCGAAAATTAGATTATGAGATTTTTTAGAAACCAAGGTGCTTATTTTACATACCAGGGCATATCGAGGCCCCGTACCTTCCAAAGAGCCTCACTCTACTCATATCCTCTAGATCTGGTCTTTTTGTAACTTCCGAGTGATAATATCCCAGAATCCACATTCGGACTTGCAATAACCTATGATAGTTTCTAGTAATCAGCTAAGTCTTTTCCCTTTACATCTTTGCACATTTACGGTTTTATTTCACTTAGCATAATTATTTACATCATTTCATATTGTCTTAGTATACTTTACAATATTTTAGTCCTCCTATTTTAGATTAACTAGTTGTTATACTTCTCATAGTATTAGATTAATTTTAGTTAATCAGTTATGAGACCATAATGAGGGTCTTAGGGTTACATAATACTATCACTCCATCTAGGGTTACATCCATTGCATCACTTACATCCACATAGTGTCATGCATCAAGGCTAGGAGATCCGCATCAACACACACAACATTGGGGTAGGAATCTATTCTATTTTATGCACACATGTTATTACATTTTCTATAGTTATTATTGTTTGTTACTTCACAAAGTGTGATTGACATAAGAGCACCTAGGGCACGACACACACACACACACCAGAACTACATTTGGGTCTGAAATGTAGTACACATCTCATTTTCGTAAGCCTCATTGTTGTGATGATAGGTCAATCTGACCCATTCATTTTGCATCTTTTATTTTTGGGTTTTTGATATTTATTTTTTCTTACTGTGTCATTCCTTCATCTTGTGTTGTTTCACACACTCAATGTACCTCGATAAATCTAGTGTGATAGATAGACAATATTCTATATCAACTTGCGACCTACTGAGAACCATATTATGTGCTTTTACAAAACCAGGTGCCCCAGCATCTTCCCGGGGTGCTACTAATACCTTCCTGGCACTTTGAGATATTCTAGATCCGACCTTTATGGGACCCCCGAGTGACCGTCTCCACTTCCAGAATCTATAGTCGGACTGTGGCAACCTATGACACTCTTCAACAATCAACTAAGTCTTTTCCTTTTACATATTTACACATTAGGGTTTGATTTCATTTAGTATAATTATTTAAAATCATTTCCATATTGTTTTAGCATAGTTTATAATGTCTTACTCCTCTAATTTTTATTAACTAGTTATACTTCTCGTAGTATTAGACAAATTTTAGTTAATCATTTTGGTGAACCCAACCTTTGAATCTACCTTCATTCTATGGATTTTCTCTTCTTTTTTTTATCTTGGCTCATAAGTCTCTCATCTCTCTCTCTCTCTCTCTCTCTCTCTTGCTTATATTGATTCAAATGTACCCATCTTGTAGAGATGCTCTTCAAAAAACCCTAGAAACTATACGTCTACCTATCAACACGTTGCCTACCCAAGTCAATGCTATTTTTGGTTGTCGTTTTGAGGAATCTCTTGATTCCAAATCCAATCAAGCTATTTGCAATTCCATTCAAGCACTTCATTCTTTATTTTAAGATAAATTTCAAGCTATGGAATCCATCATTACATCTCTTATCTAACATCCCAAGTATACTTCTCATGCTAATGTTTGTTCTCCTTCTACATCTCATCTTCATTTTATGTCTTCCACATGTGCTCATATTAGTGCACCTCAAATCTTTCCACTCATCGTGCCTCTCAAGTTTAAAATGAATTCTAAGCAACAAGACATTCTTCCAAAACTCATAAGTCATCAATTAATCCACTTTCCTCTACTCATTGTTATCCTCCTTGTCGGCTTGCCAAATATCATGGTCTCTCATATTTTAATTATCATAAAAGAAATGGACATAATGAAAATGATTATTATGCATTACAATGAATAATCAAACATCTTGAGTGTCAAGGTCTCATCTTAGTCACCTACACAACGCGTTTTGTTACATGGTCATCTCCACTTGTTACATCTCAATGGATTCTTAAATCTGATTCGTCTAATGAGCATCATGTCTTTACTTCTAAGGGAAGTCAAGATCCACCTTCGCAACCACCCCTCAAAATCGATATGCCACATCTTCTTGAATCATCTCTGACATCACCAAGTCAACATAAACAACCTCCTCTTAAATATGATCTCACTCCTCTTCTATTAGAGGTATCGGCCACCTCACCAAGTTATACACAACAATCACTCCCTAAAATAAATCTTGAAATTCCAATATCTGCTATAGATCCTACATACATTGATGATTGGGACCTAGATGACGATTACTATGAGATGAACCATGTGATGGACACACTCCTCTATCACATCCAATCACTTTTTTCAAAGCTACTACTCCTACTGTTGAACAAGACACATCTCCAATTCCACCACCATCACATGGTCCTACTGTTACTTTGGCCTACCATTGTGTTGACCCTTACTCTTATCTTGACACGGATACACCACTCTCCCACAATGGCATGTCACCTCTCGTGTCACTACATAGACCTCCATAATCATAGTACACTTAGGGGGCATAACCCTCACACAATCACCCCTTATCATATTAGCATAGGTGCATCTTTCATCTTTGTATTTTCATATAGACACTTCCATTACATGTCCTAACACCATCATTACCCAATGACACACTCTTGTGCTTCGGTTCACACTTGACTATTGAGGGATTACCATTACACTGAACCCCACACACCACATCATAGGCACTACATATTACATTTCATCCTACATTGCACGTTACACACCATTCATTCTACACTTATTTCTACATTATACTAGTCCTCATCTATGCATTACATTCATTACGCTATCTACACACTTAGTCACATTATACGCTGCACATTTTCATATCATACATGTTTTATATACTACACTAGTCATCATTTCCTATGAGTCTAGTTTTACATTCCATCCCTACATTCTATATTTACGCTAGGTTACATTATATATAGGTCTAGCTTTACATGTTATCACTACATATTATATTTTCTATCTACACCTATCACTACATCTTACATAGTCTACACACCCTACATTTCCTACATTGCATGATTCACATGGCACATTTATACATCATCTATATTCTACATACTACACATTTCATATGGGTCTAGCTTTACATTTTATCATTATACATTATATTTCTATATGCACCTATTATTGCACTTCACATTATTACACATCCCATACACACAATACACATCCTATATTGCATTTCCCACACCGTGAATTTATATACCACATACACCACTTGGTCATTTATACTTTGTTATTTTTTATGCATTGTCCTCACCACCCTATGATCAAGCAACTTTAGTTCCTCATTCCATACTTGACTACCGAGGGTTTACCAATCAAATGGACCTTACACTCACCATGCGACATTTCATCAAGCAACATTTCCTTGATTTATATGTTTAAATTTTGACATACACCTTAGGTTAAATTGTCACCCATTATATCATTTTGTAGTGGTATACACCTTAGGTTTCATCACTTAGAAGTACTCTCCTTCCAAAATATAATATTCATATCATAAACTAATTGTGTTATAATTCGAGAAAATTTCTAGTTTTTCCTAACGGCGGGTTCGGCCTCTAAAGGCTTCAAAAAGACTAGTTTAGTACAAGTGCTCCTTCGAAATTCAACATGAAGTGACTTCAATAGCATAAATCGATGCCACGTAATCTCCAAAACTAAAAATAAATTACACTACTTTGTGAACAGCTTGGAATTTAGAAAAATATCCTTTTTTAATCCAAGTCCTAGTTTTTCCTCTAAGGCCTTCAAAATGGTGATTTCTAAAAGTGCTCCAATTTTTCCTTGTAGTTGTTTGTCCCATGTGTCCCACAATCTTTGTTTAAATAAGCTGTGATTTCCCAACTTAACTCACCGAGATATTATGGTGTAACACTTGATCCAATTTTAGAATGTGACAAGCTATGAGTTCAAGCCCGTGTCGCTTATCATTATACATGTGGGTTTTGAATCCCACATTCCCTACATGTTTACATTCCCAAGCCTTTAAATAGGCTCGAATTTCCATTCCTCATTGTGGCTACAGCCATGCATTGATTTTGTTTTCCCATGTATATGGGCCCAAACCTGAGCTATTTATTTGTGTACCTGAGTTGGATGGATGGGTGGCGAGGTTTGAATTGTCACGTAGTGGCATGCCGAGTCAGAACGGTTGGTAGTTTGAATGACCATGTTGAAAGTGGTTGTAGGTCTGCATGGAAGCCTTATTAAGGCTTTAATAAACCTATAACTACCACGTTGTTAATACACCAAACTGAGTTGAATAGAATTTGACTTGGGTGGCAGAGTTGAAAATGCCTGTGAGCGTGGTCGGTGAGCTATAACGCATGCCCCACATAAAACACATCAACGACAACACATTGGAATAAATGTGATTTGTCAATGTTCAATAACTCGCCAATTCCAATGTATAAGGAACTCGCTAATGTAATATGAACTCACCAAATAAATATGTGAACTCGCTCCTCATTGTATTAATCTCGTTCTGTCAAGTTAGCCTGAAACCAACTGAGTTGGCTCAGTGGACAATGCAATGCAACATAAAGCAATATAATGAACTTGTGGCAATGTTATAATCGAACACGGTGGCCAAGGCACCCCTCTGGGAAAAGAGTGTGTCAAAAACCGCTAAGGGTCCTTAGCCAAAAAGAGTGGGGCCCACCAAAATGTTTCTCTCGACCATCAAATATTGTTGGCATAAACAATCTTCACAAATGATCAGACTTCATTTTTTCCAATATGCCAAGTGTCAACGTGTGACTTGCCTGTTGACCCTGATTGACCAATTTTCACTTGAACTTTGATTGGCCATAACTTGAGCGTATGAACTCCAATTTCGTGTTCAAATAGTTGATGAAAAGCTCTAAGAATGATCTTTTGCATTGTCATAGTTTAGGAGAATTAGGAAGGTCCGACACCTAAAATGATCCCCTAAAATTTATATATTGTATTCTCCACTTGGTTGTTTATACTTTGTTGTTTTTTACGTGTTGTCATCACCACCCTATGATGTGCTTTAGTTTCTTAGTCCATACTTGATCCGGGGTTTACCAATCAAATAGACCTTACACTACCATGTGACATTTCATCAAGCAACATTTCCTGCATTAGTGACATACACCTTAGGTTAAATTGTCACCCATTATATCATTTTATAGTGGTATACACCTTAGGTTACATCACCACTCTCTTATTATTCATATCATCATGACATACACCTTTGGTTAAATCGTCACCCATTCTATCATTTGTAGTGGTATACACCTTAGGTTACATCACCACTCCCTCCTTCCCTCTTGTAGTGGCATACGCTTTAGGATAAATTGTCACCCATCTCCATCCTTTCATCATACATAGTGATATACGTTTAGGACTAAATCATCACTCATCCATTCAACGAGTTTTTATATACACTTCAGCTATAGGGTTCATGCACATCTCTCCATATGTCACATCTCATCACCATTACATATACACACTCATCACAACGTGTTAGACACAATGAACACTACTACAACCATTCCGGTGATGCACTCTCATTTATGGTTCATTCTTGACTATTGAGGGGGAAAACAAAATGAACCTCATTACATACACTTCCATCCACTCGAGGGGCACGTTGCTCCTATCATTCCATCTTGCATTTCCATTCCATCCATCCACATCATACTGCATTATCTTAGCGGCATTTACTTTTTCTTACTAGTATTTTGTCTCGATCACTTTACTACATGTGTTAGATTGATTTCTTATTTGTCATTATCTATATCATAAACACATGCACATTCACACCTTTTTTAGTGTGATCACGATATACAGGACTCTACACACAAAGCATGGATGCTCTCCTTCTACACTTCCTATACAAAGTTGTTGGGGGCATCCATTTTTGTCTTATCTAGGTGTTATTGTTTCATTTTTACTTAGCCTCTTATATTACTTGCTCATACACAATTTGACATATTGGTTATTGCTCGACATGCTAATCGGGTGTTCCATGTGCAGTAGTTGTTTGCGAGGATTACATGTTTCCATGACTCTTTGTTTGTTTCTACTTCATCTGTCATTATTTGTCATTCAGATGTGAGCTTTCACCTTTTCTTATATCCACACTTGTTTGTTTTCTATGGCCATGACTTCCTTGCATGTCTTGTAACACCATGAGTAATTTCCCATGTTTGTAACCTACTTTGTGTGGTTTACTTTTTTCCTACATGTTTACACTACTTTGTTTGGTAGTTACTACATTGTATGTGTATTTTACACTTGTCTTATTACATGCATGTGTTTTTAGACTAACACTTGTTTTGGCTAGCCATCCCTTTTGTGTGTGCCTTGGTATCTACCAAGCGCTTTCCCTTTCCCCTTGTAAGGTAGAGTTCTACAGGTTAGAGTGTGGTAGGTCCTCTTTTGGGGCCACATTCTCCTTTCAATGACAATGTCACATGTGCCCCCAAAGAGGGGGCATCATTGAGGGTTTTACATACTAACACAACATATTTACATTGGTTTAGTACAATGCACTTTCTTCCCTTGACATTATGGGTTTACATACAATGAGTGAGTTCAAACTAGTCTACAAACTCCATACATAGCAGACCTCTATAGGACATGGTGTCCTTTGGCATTTCTACAGAGCAGTTATAGGATTAGAGGTTACAATGGGTGTGCCTCTCTACACTACTTCATCCAAAGTGGCATCAGATTGCCCAAAAAACTAGGACAATACAGAGATCTCTTCACACATTTCAACAGAATCAATTAAAGGTTAGAGGACACAGAGCATTTCCTCCCTACACTTCTTTAGCCAAGGAGGCATGAGATCACCAAAAAACTCGTGATAATATAGGATATCCTTCTACACCCTTTTTCTCAACATGGATCAAGTGCACATGTTCCATTTACACTTTTCTTTTGAGTATTTTACATTTGCATACTTTACACATGCGTATTTTACACAACATTTTTACTTACATATATATTTAACTACTTGATCATTTTCTCCTTACATGTTCGGCCGTATGAGAAACAAGTAGTCAAATTGGGGGCAACAACAATGACAATGACAATGATAATACACCATGATGAAACTTGCCTTTACTAACCATGGAGGTACACTACACACTATAGTAGTTGCACATGTGTTCTACCCTAGGTTCACTCTCATCAGCTTTTATGTGCATTTTTCATCTTTAGAATCCATGCTCCACATTTTTCTTTTTTCATTCCACGATTGAGTCTAGTCCATTTGCATGTCTCTTGTACACTCTACATGGATATCAAGTACATATCTCTATCTACTTTATGTTACCGAGCATTCCGCTCACCAACATAAAGTAGGAGAAAACATAAACACAAAATCATACACTTTAGGCATCATGTATCTCAGTCTTCTACTACTATTTAGAGGGTTCTCAAGTGAAGAAAGTACTAATTAATCCCTTCTTTTGGCCATCTTATTTTTATCTTTTATTTCGTCATTCCCACATATTTTTCTATACATATCCACCGATTCACAACGATCCCAACATTTTAGCCTAAATTGGGGCACCTAGACTGTCTTGGGGCATCCCTGGGTGCCCGGTCCCACCTCGGGCGCCACGATCCATGTTCCACTTTCTAGTTGTTTTTCATCCTTATATTTTTCCTAGTCAACTATGTGGGGTTAATTACAAAATTAGAGCAAGATAACCCTATAAATACAAAGTTATAAGACCATAATGAGGGTCCTAGGATCACATACTAATATCACTCCATCTAGGGTTGCATCACTTGCATCCACATAGTGGCATGCATTAAGGCTAGGAGATCTCGCATCAACACACACAACATAAGGGGAGGATTCTATTCTATTACATGCACACATGCTATTACATTTTCTATAGTTATTATTATTCACTACTTCAAACAGTGTGACTAGCACAAGAGCACCTAGGGCACGACATGCACACACACACACACACACACACACGAAAACTACATTTGGATCCAAAACATAGTACAAAGTGCTCGGTTTATTAAGCCCACTTTCATTTTGTGGCGGTTAATGGGTCATTGTATTCTCCAATCATTTAACTAACAGGATCTTCTGTTAGTGTCATTATAAATTGGGGTTGTGTCCTAGGTTGTATGCAATGGAGCTTTATGTAACCAATTTTCCTATTGGGTCTTCTGGTTGGGGGTTATTGTGAGATCTTTCTAAGTTGGTTACTAATCTATGAAAACTCAATGTAAATCTATGGAATTAAGTTACTATGATGAAATGAAGTTTAAAAGCTATACTTCTAATTTAAATGGAAATGCACACATAAAATTTGAAGGAACAGAATTAAAATTGCACACTTGTAACTAAAACTTAGTAGAAGTAAAACCACATGCTAACTAGATTTTGCATAAAGGGAAACACACATTCGAATAGAAATTTCAATAAGGAAAATAAATACATTCAAACAGTAGATTGCATGAAACATATTGAAATAGAAATTGTAGTAAAACTTATCAGAAAACCATGTGTATGTGAATTTAAATGTACCTCTCTTTTGCCTCCTTAGTCGATTGGGCCCTTACTCTCCCTTAGGATAGAGGAAATATCAATAGCTCTAGATCCTCAAAATGATACTCACTTATATTAATTCAAATAAGTTCCATGACATTTCAAAGACGTAGAAAAAGAGAGTGCTAAATATAACAGCTATATATTGTAGATTATATTTCAAAATAATAGCTACCACAATGTTCATAAAAAGGTGTTTTTATATAAACACAAGCAATTACTGAGAATATGCCATAATATTGGCACTAACGTCTCCCACTAATCAACATTAATCAAGACTCATAAATTTGTATAGGACTGATAGAAACAAGTCCCATACTTATTGGTTGATAGATGGAAAAATTCTTCTGCTTCCGCATTCTAGCTCCAAACTCGCGACTTCTTAATTACATTGGCAATAAATGTTCATTATTTCCCTACACACATCATCACATTTCTCTCATGAAGGCAGTTAGTAGGAAGTTATACAGTAATCAGATCACATGAGTAAAAGCAAGGAAAATGCATTAAATTTAGTAAGATATAACTATACAAAGCATCCCCATGCATTAGCAAATCATATCTAAATGACAATTTATTAATCATAGGAATGATACAAATGATCCAAATAGTGCACTCATCATTTCCTCCACGGTTTACCTATTACATGTCCCAATGTAACTTATCTATGCCTTTCCCGTGACCAAACTGGTTGGTCATGTCATACTCTTCAAATTAGTCAGCATATTGATTCCTGGTACCTTTACATCCCTGAGTGTTGGAAGTTACTTCAATCCAAGCTGTGAAACTCTCATTTGATTGTGCAACATTGTTTTTCCAAGTAATAGTAGGAATCAAGAGGAGAGGTGGTCACACTGAAGTCCTACCCATTCATTAGTGTACTGCTTGTTAGTTTTTTCTGACAACTACCTTATGATTGTGATGAGGGCATCACCCCCGTCACATACTCCAACTCAAGTTCGAGAGTGAGATAACCTCCCTTCGCTTTAATGGTAAGCTCAAAGTCTCCCATCTCCTATCACAACCCTACTCACGCCACAAAGTGCTACCGACTATAGGTTTCAAAGTCCTCCACACATTTCAAGTAATATTTTTGAAGTATTCTCTCTAATACCAGCTTGGTAGTAAAGAGATATAAAGTTTTTCTGCATAGCCACATCAGTGTGATGTGTAGGCCCAATATATAATCTGATTGTTTGAGTTGTGTGATTAAAGATATCCATTTTTTCACCCCACATGATCTCGATTTCAAAGCAAATCTGAAATTATTTTAATTGAAAATACCCCACGAACAAGTTAATGAAGAATTCAGGGACATTGGGAACTAACATTTTATAGAGGTAGAACTCACAAAGCAGTTTTTGAATTTCGGGGATACTAGATTTGTAAATGGATAAGAAAACATTACCATCAGGAGCTTCGTAAGGTTCCTGACAAAGACAACCGTAATAATCGCCAAGATTAAAACCGATCCTAAACAAACATACTATAAATTGAAGATGATTTCCTATGAGACAGAGCTTACAAGCTAGAGGACAGATAGAGTCCAAAAGAGATTGTAATTTTTGTTTTTCATCTTGGATGATTTCCATCTCCCCTTTAATTTCTTGTTTTCCTTATTTAATTTTGAATTCAAGAGACAATTTGTGGACATCATTCAAAATGCTAAGACCTCTATCTCTCTGTCACTTTAGGCTGCTAACTTCTATTTGTAAAGTTGTGATTTCTCTAACCTTTTCTACTGTGCGTTGAGTAAATTTAGTTTGTAAAGACAGATTTGTTTCCTCCATACCTTTCAATTAGGCTTTAAGGAGTGCAATCTCTTCCAAATAACCGTGAGGATCAACAGCTTGACATAACCCGAGGGGACCCGTAATGCCCCATTCATCATTGCTCCGTTGCTTCGCGACGACCGTGTTGCAAAGCGTATAACGATGTTGTGCTTCTGCTGATCTTTGTTGGTTTTGCCACTTTCGATCACCCTGTTAAGGTAGATTGTGTTCTCACAGCCTAGTAGGCAGCTGGATTGGTGTTTGGGTGTTGTTAGGGCGTGTCCTGTTAAAAGGAATACCCATAATAATAATTATTTAAAAATAAAATAAAATTGTCCACCTTGACTACTGACCATGGTGACTATAATTGATAATTATTTTGTAAGCCGTAAAATAATAATAATGATGGAAACCTAGTGACCACTAGGTTCTCAATATACCCATATGTCTTTCCATTGTTACCATTGTAATTCTTCCCTAAGATTACATCTTTTCAAAACAATAACATCAATGACATACTTTAGGTCAATGACATCTATGATATCAACTACAAGTTATAGAAAGCATTTTTTTTTTTCAATGGAATATTCGCAAATAACATAGTTAATGTTAATATTAATAGAAAGCATTATATTTAAAGAACAATGTCGGGAACATAGGCTAGGTTCCCACCAACCTTTATATCTAAATAACAACAATTGGAATCTATCAATCTTAGGTTCCCAAAGATATGATTGTATTTTCATTGTTATAATTATATTTGTGTCTTAATATTACGCCTCATTTAAGATAAGGATATCTATAAAGTTCAACATTGGAAAGCTAATGGATGTTAGGTTTAAAGGGGGTAATTTATGTAGCACAATAGATACACCTAAACATGAAAAACTCTCAAATTCAAACATTAAAAATATAGTACTATGAAGGGAGATGTTGGTTGAATAACCATCATAAAATCATTTCGTAAAGGGTCAACCATCAAATTTAGTCTCGCATAATACATACATGAACAAAGGTGCATAAAAATTTTGTATGTTCCCATTCAAGACAGGTGTAGATTCATGCCTTATTTCAACATGGAATAAATGAAACATGATATGGAATTTACAAGGAACACGAAAATTATAAATACAACAAAAAAATTGATTTGCAAGGAATACGCTAAATCATTTCTACGAAATATCCATTGTGGAGGTGATTAAACTTTTTTATTGGAAAATATGGGGGTAACTTTGATGGCCACCTACCACTTCATTAACTCCTTTTACTAGACGTGTGGGACTCTTTCTTGCTGGTGGCCGCACTTCATTTATTAATTCTGATTTGCAAATCTTCTATGTTTCTTGTTGACTGCCTACAATATTCTCCTCTGACCGCGTGAGATTTTCTTTTGATGGACTGCGTGTGGAGTGGTTGAGAGGCCTTGGAAAATTCTATTTTCCTTTGCTGGGCACCTGTTCCCAAACTACCATTTTGGACCTGGTTGCGTGGGCAGAGAGGCCAAAGCAAAATCTTTTATGTCAAGGCGTTTTTCTTCCTGGTTCCTCCTTGGGCGCAGTAATGGGTTCGATATGGTGGTTTTTGATGAAGCTACAAGCTAGTGAAGTAGGCGTGTTACCTCCACTTTCATTGGGTGCTGCGAGGTGTGTTCTTGTGGGATCCACAACAACGACCGCAACAGGTCATTTCGGGTTCCAAGCTGAATCGCTTCAATTTGTATTTTCAGGTTGTTTTCTTCCTGCCAAAAATAGCAAATCAGACAGAGGCAGATGTAGAGACTAGTTTCACAGAAAAACATCTCTTCACAGAAATTTCTACTTTAATATGTAGAATATAGCAAAGAACAGAGAATGGTAGCTTCACATTTCTTCTTAGAGGTTGCTACTTTCCTTATGAAGTAAAAAAGGATGAATAGCTTAGATATCTTCTCAGAGATAGCAGTACACACTAGCCAGGTGGCAGGCATGTTGCAGTATAGTAGAGGCCTTTTTGAGCGCTTCCAACAAGCAGGATGTCCAACTATGTTGTTATCTGTTCAGTATCGAATGCATCCTCAAATTCGGGATTCTCCTTCAAGATATTTTATCAAAATCGACTATGTGACAGTGAGAGTGTTACCAGGAGACCTGATGAAATTTATTACAAAGATTCTCTATTGATATCTTACTTGTTTTACGATGTAACTCATGGAAGAGAATCTCATAGAGGTGGATCTGTTTCATATCAGAATATTCATGAAGTACAGATTGCCTTGCTGCGTATTCCTACCCCCCCTCTTCCTGTACCAAACGTGAATCCAACCATTCCTTCCACGTGTGCCTTTTTCTTCTACTCTGCCCCGTAGATGAGGGTCTGATAACACAAATTATGGACATGGTTTTATGTTGTTTCCTGATACGTTTTGGGGGAAAGGAGCATTGTTTTCTTGTTGGCCACATGCAATGTAAATATCCTCATTTTTTTACCCTGCTCTATCCCTTCCTTGCCTCTGGCCACATGAGTTTGGGAGGATGTTGTTGGGGATTTTGAAACCATTGAGCTCAACACCCAAAGTGGGTTAGTAGGGGTTAGTCAAATGCATTTTCTCCTTTGCTTTCCTCCTGGCTGTGTCGTCTTAAGGGGAGCTTGGAGTGGTGTTTTTCAAAGCTAAAAGAAGTGGATCTTAGTGGGACGTGTGGCTTATGCAGTCCCCTGCTGGATATGTTGCTGGTGGATGCGTTTAAAACAAGCATGATAAGCCCTAACCCTCTCTCTTAATAATTTATTCCCTTTAGTATTTGAGTAAATCAATCTTTGCAATTTTGTTCGAATGTTTGTAGATGTGGGTTTCTTTTGGAATTTTGATGTGTTTTTGTTTTACTAAGTAAATAGCGTTTGGACTCTGGATATTATATAACATGTATTTACATATATTGACTCTTTCTTGAAAGAGATGCCCAGAAAGAGATGGGTTTCAAATGACTTTTAATCATAATTGCATGAGCTGATCTCTCTCCAGTGATTCTTGCTTAGCGATCTTATAAAGTTGGTTTATCTTTTTGCCATGTTTTATCCTGTGAACAGTGGTCTCTGTAGAAAATATTGTGGTGTGTGAATGAGTTTTAGAATATTCCTCGTATTGTTTTTATTTGTAGAACATGGCTTGAAAACGGGAATTTTCTTGGAAGACTATGTTTGTCTTTTAATGTGGTTTGATAATGATATAAACCCCTTTAGAATTGGGGGCTTCTATTTGGGGAGAGTCGTACTGGTTTTACTGGTCTTTCTAGATACCATCTGACTCTTTTGATTACCGTTTACCTTGGGGATTATTGTAAACCCCTCACCAGGCCCTCTGTTATTATTATTACTATGAGCTTATTTTTAGTTTGGGACGCTCGTGAGGCATGTATTAATGGGGTTTGTTTTTGTGATCTTTTTTAATATGGTAAGCACTCAAGACGTTAGCTTGTGTGGATAATTATATGGCTTAAGTTGAGGCACTACTTAGATCTTCGAATCAGCTAAAGTAATATTGGATACATCGAACTCTCATGAATGTGTACATCCTTCAAGTTGACTGACATGTGATGGCCCTATGGCATATGAATTCAGGCAATGCTTGAATTATGAAATTACAAATTTATCCTATACTTTGACTTATAAGCTTGTTGAAATGCTTTTTGGTAGGAAAACAGATGAATAGGGAAGTTATGAGAACTACCCTAAAATGGATTCATACACAACCTTAAGTAAAGGTGACAACTGCCATAATGGGACTGTGCATACCATGTATGACAGTAAGGATAGAAGTTGACCTGAAATTATTTAACTTCATTTTATAGAACAATAATTAATACCCATATATTGGGGTATGCAAGTGGAGGTTGAATTATATAACTTGATATATTATGTTATCAGGTAACCAGTAAGGATAAATATGTTATTTCAATACTTGGTTAACGAGTGGAATATTTTTTGGCTTTTACGATGATTATTATGTTAGCTAAAAATTGATACTTGCATCTCAATTGGGAGTTGAGATAATGTTGATACTTGTATTTATAGTGGCTTGGACCGCGCTTACATATCTTAGCTAGTCAAATGTATCTTTGGCATATTACCAACAGATGACAGTATTGTCGATCATAACTCATTCTTATGAGTTGGACTCTTTTACTAGAAGAAATATATAAGACATGGTAATAAGCAACCAAAAGGATATCTAAATAATATATGAACTTGCTGATTGGTGAAATCTTTGTTAACGTAAATATACTCTTAAAATTTCGGGATAAATATCAAAATTATACTTACATATCATTGATTATCTATTAAGGTTCGATACTTGGGTAATATCGATGAATAATATAAGATTGATACTTGTATTTATTATATAAACTTAATGTCGTTGGTGCTTTTATTTAATTGAAAGATAATATTGTTGGATACTTATATATGTGAAGTAGGTCGAGGGTATTAGGTGAGCGTTATTATTATTACTGTAATTTAAGTATGATTGATTGCATGGTTAAGGTTGTATATCTAGTCACTTGGAATTGTGTTCTTATGTAAGCATATCTTAAGGAAGTGAACATTAATGAGTATGAAATGTATTATTATGAGATGTGCGATTAAGTTTTAAATGTATGTTAGAAATTTATTTGATAAGGAGTATTGCAAACTTTCATTTATTTAAATGCTAGATGGCATAAATTATTAGGTGAGGTTTATATCTTATCATGCTCGGTTCTAAATAACTGACTCTAGTAAATATTTGTGCGAGATGGATTATGCGAGTAGATTAAAGGAAAAGAGTGTAAAAGTTTCATCAGTTCAAATTATGAAGTTCTTTGTAGAAAGTTCAATGCGTTGTAAATTTTGTAGCTTTGCTTGCAAGGAGTTTAGAAGATCTCTTGTCTTGGTATGTTTGGAAAAACTACGTAGAAGTGTTCTTTCCTTTTGTTGTTAGACTAGTAACTTACCTTGGTGAGAAATGATATTCAATCATTACATTGGCATAAGTATTGTAAAACCTTGATTTTGAGAATAAAGTGTTAAGTCAAAACTCTCTGACACCTTGTAATGATGTGATATAAGTAAAATTAAATGGAGTGGTTAACCCTTATAGAAGTTAACTAAAATATATATATTCAGATAAATTAATGTAGAGATGACTTACTTGAGAACAAGAGATTCCTGAAGTACTCAAAGGTGAAACTATCCTTGTAAAGTAAAATTTTATAAATTGATATCCCTAGCTAACTAGTGAACACTACCCCTTTTGGGTGAACTCTTAAACAAGCTTAAGGGAAAACAATGGTTAGTTTCTGGAAGATAATAAGATTTAGCAAGTAGGAGAAGACTTTAAGTGAACTACTCTACAGTGTATAAGAAAATAACTCAGTTGGTAAGATGAATTTGTGCGAATCATATATTGAATCTTTCTGAAAACATAAGTCATGAGTTAAAGGGTGTTTTATCAAAATAAATAACCTTCAATCATTTCTTACTGTGGCTTGCCCTAGCTGTGAGAGTGTCATGTGGTTGGACTTCTATGTTGTTCTCACAAAAAAGAAAAGTGTATTATCCTTTTGGGTGTGAACGTTTCCGTGCTGACCTTGTGGTCATCCCCGTAACAAGTGGTTCCCAGAGTTGGTTGTAACTTTGTGATGACATGTTGTGTCGTGTTATGTGTCGAAGCAAGTCAAAAAAAAATCTTGTCTTTCATTGTGTTGTTTGTGTGTGAATTTTTGGGTCGTTACAGACCAATTTCCATGGGTAATTTTTTTAGAGTTGGATTTTGTGATTCCAATATCGAAGTAGTTTCTAGAGTTGCATAGTGGACTTATGAAGATGTGGGCATATCCAACCTCTATGGGGTCGGAATAACTGTAGTGAATATAGTGTCTGGTGATTTTTAGTGGGGATAACCAGGTTTTCTACCGCATACCTTACCTCCCACATAGGGGCAGAAGCATCAACAAAACCCTCCAACCAGGAACTTCTAGGTTTATGCAATGCATAGGACCATCACGGCCATAGGAAAATAGAAGAAGAGGGAGTCAAGGTATTCCTACCTTTAGAACTGGAAGGTGTTGAAGATGGGCTCACTTGATCACCATATTTGTCCACGTTTGTCTGAGCGCCAGGTTCCTCCTTCTTCGTGTGTAGGGTGACTGACTGATGCGATAGTGGGTCAAGGTGTGGAAGATGGCCCTAGTTTGAGTTGCTTTGGCTTGGAACCCTCCCCCACATTCATCCTTTCAAGCCTTCACTTTGGCTTAAAAACTTGATGTGAGCACAATAAGTGAATGAGCCCTGGGTGCTTTAGCACTGCCTTTCCTCCTCCAGTCTTGTATTTTTGGCTGACTTTGATAATTGCATCTGCCAAGTATTCCGGTAAATTCACCCTGAGTGCAGGGTTGACACATCCTTTCTTTAAATGAATGATAATTTTGAGTGAATCACCACCAAGACAGATGGTTGGCCGTCACATATAAAGTATTTGTTAACCCATTTGGCCATCTCCCTCCAAATGTCGGGTAGATTGTCCCTCTTAACTCCTTTCTGAACACCCTGGGAGGTAAGGATTACCTTGGGAAATGCCTCACCCTCCTCATGAAACAGCAAGCAAGTATTTGAGGGGAGAATTTGTCATGACTTTCAAACCAAAATCCAGTAAACTGGATAGTTTAGAAACTACCTGGATGGTAATCTCCACTTGCTTCCCTCCAATGCGTGAGCAAGTAGCTTCAAAATTCTCCAGAATTCATCCACTACACCTTCATCAAAACCTTTAAATTTCTAGATGAATTCAAGCCAACCGGAATCATAAAATACCTATGAAAGCACAACGTTCTGAGTAATGGGTCTAGAGAATTGAGCTCTAACTTTTCTTTTGTCCCATGATGAAGGTGAATGAATCCAGATAGTAGAGAAATAAGAACAAGGGCATGCTTGAATTCATGGTGTGATGGCAAGTAGAATGGTGCATTC
Source organism: Taxus wallichiana var. yunnanensis (assembly GCA_018340775.1). Taxonomy (NCBI): domain Eukaryota; kingdom Viridiplantae; phylum Streptophyta; class Pinopsida; order Cupressales; family Taxaceae; genus Taxus; species Taxus wallichiana. The sequence continues at coordinate 163,872,456 of CM031237.1, forward strand.
AATATTCATGAAGCAATGGTAGGAAGTGGTTAGGAACTATCAATTTGAAATGCACATGGATCCTTGAATCACATAAAAGTAGAGAAAATTTGGCGGTGTAAAAGGTTGACAAGACTAGGTATCCATGAGTAGTTTTGATATGTGAGATGGTGCACATCCCATCGCTTGAAATGAGAAATGCCACATGTCCCTTTCGTAGAATGTGACACATGTGGTGTGCATGGAAATCATGACTCATTACACCCTCATGCCATCATGTCGTAGCGTTGGATTCGGAAGGATATCCATAATAAATATATTGAACATTGTGTATGGATGCAATTATGATAAGTTCATGCATGGGGAGTTGCTTTATAAGGAAATATCCATAGTGAATTAGAATGCACTTACCCATGCTAGTTCAACATCCGATATCCATAGATTTCCATGTCCTACAGTCTAAGATAAAATGTGATTAGTGGCCTTTAAACAATGAATATTTCTACATTTATTGAAAACAAAACAACTAACTAAGGGAAGAAGATCAAGGTCATGACCATCCTCCTTTATTGAAATTGAAAGACAATAATTACTCCTGGCCAGAGGGGCAAAGAGTCACCTCAAAGCATGCATTTCCTCACTTAGCATGATGTCACTAGTGAAAGTTCCCTTGTCAAGAGGTCATTGATAAATCCTGAGTCTGTGTCCATTCACAAGAAGAGTCCTTCTATCGCCATCGATTGGTAATAGTCACACAAAGCCATTATCAAACACTTTGTTGATCTGATATGGGCCTAACCAAGCATGTCCATAACTTACCTTTAAATTGTTGATATTTGGAATCAAAGAGTAAGACCCATTCTCCCTCATGAAATGTCTTGGATTTGATATGAGCATCATGTCAGTCTTCCTTTGATGTTGGAGAATTTCCATCTGCTTTTATGCTTCCATCCACATTTCATCCAATTCATTCAGCTGCATCACCCATTCATGTTGTGCTTCATCCAAATTTATGCCAACTTCCAGTGTTGTTCTCTAGGTGCATAACTCAAACTCTACAAGTAATAGTGGCTTCTTCCCATATACCAACTCATAGGGAGAAAAACCAAGTAGTGGTTTTCCAGGTCGTGTTATAGGCCCAAACTGCCTCGGGAAGTTTTGGTACCCAATTTTTCTGTCAGCACTGACCACTTTAGTTAGAATGTTCTCAAGTTCTTTATGGTGACTTCCACCTACCCATTGGATTGGGGGTGATATGGTGACGATTTTTCGGTGCTTGATTCGATAGATTTCTAGAAAAGCCTCGATCATTTTAGACACAAATTGAGGACCTTGATCGGATATCTGATGGCCTGGGGCCCCAAATCGTAGTAATATCTAATTGTACAGAAATCAGCAACAGCATCCTCATTGGAAGATGCCAATGCTTGAACTTCATCCCATTTTGTGATGTAGTCCATGCATACCAAGAGGTATTCTTTCCCAAAATATGGAGGATCAAAGGTCCAATGAAATCAATTCCCCATTTCTCGAATGGTCCTAAGACCAGTTGAGGATTAAGAGGCATTTCCATGGATAGTGTAGGCTTCCCCATTCTTTGACATGCATCACACTGCCACACATACTTCTTGACAGTCTTGTGGAGGGAAGGCCAATAATACCTAGCTCCAAGGACTTTATGAATTGTCCTCTTTACTAAGTAATGTCCTCCTCCTGGCTCATCATGACAAGCTTGCAAAGATGTCGTATACTTCATCTTCTCAAATACACCTGTGAAGAACCATATCAGGACAGCATTTGAATAAAATTCCATTACACCATTTATATGTTGCACTATTTTTAACCAATCTTCGTCTCTCTTTATGAGTAAAATAGGTAGGAAACTTCCTTGTAGTTAAATAATTTGCAAGATCGGAAAACCATGGATTCTAAGTTGATATAGCAAATGTTCATCTGGAAATTGATCTTGGACTTCCTCATTATTACCTAAAACATTTAATCTCAAAATAAAATCAGCAACAACATTATATTTCCTAGGCTTATCAATAATGGTCAGATTGAATTCCTGTAACAAGAGTAACCATCTAATAATCGACCTCGACTACTAGTTTATTCATCAAATATCGGATGGTAGAGTGGTCAGTATAAACAAAGATTTTATACCCAGTGATGTAATGTTGAAATTTATTCAAGGAATAAACAACAGCTAAAAACTCCTTTTCCGTAGTAGTATAGTTTCTTTTCATAGGATTCGGAGTTCTTATTGATATTGTAAATGGCATACATGTGATCCTCTTCATCTTTCTACCCAAGAACAACTCACATGGTTGTATTGGAGGCATCAATGTGGATATGGAAAGGTTTCCCCCAATCGGGGCCTCGTAAGACTGGGGTTGTGGTCAACTTCTCCTTGATAATATCGAATGTCTGCTGACATTGAGGGGACCATTCAAAAACATAATATTTTTTCAGCAATGAAAACATAGGTGCAAAATTTTTACTAAAGTCTTTGATGAATCACCGATAATACCCTGCATGTCCAAGGAAACTTTTGTCATTCTAATTTGTTGGTGTCGGTCAAATGAGTGATGATGACTACAATATTTTTGGGGTCAACTTGTATACCTTTGGCAGAAACATGGTGACCTAAGACAATTCCCTGATCAACCATCATCAAAAAAATTTGTGACTTAGAGATAGCCGGTACTACTCACATCTGCTCAATAATTTCTCAAGGTTATTCAGAGATTCGTCAAAAGTGGATCCGTGGATAGTGAAATCATCCATGTAAACTTCAACACAATCATTAGTGAGATCTGCAAAAATGGCCAAGACTGCTCTCTGAAACGTAGCGGGTGCATTACAAATTCCAAAAGGTAAGACTCGATAAGCAAATGTACCCCAGGGGAAAGTAAAGGTGGTTTTATCTTAGTCAGCAGTAGGCAATACTTATTTGGTTATACCCACTAAACCCATCTAAGAAAGAAAAATATTTCTTACTAGTGAGATTGTCCAGAACCTGGTCAATAAAAGGCAAGGGAAAATAATCTTTCTTGGTGGATTTATTAAGTTCCCTATAGTCAACACAAATTCTCCATTTACCATTTTTCTTGAGAACTATAACTAATGGTGAGACCCACTAACTATCAGATATAGGGTAGATGAATCCTACCTTTAGCAATTTTTCTATCTCATTTTTGACTGTCTCTGAGTGTTGGGTTAATTCTTCGTTGTGGTTGCCTTATGGGTTTAACATCTTCAGTGTAGATATGGTGAGTACAGATGTTAGGATGAATTCCCCTCATATCAAGTGTAATCCCAAGCAAAAGTGTGGGAATTTTTCCTTAAAATCTCGAGAACCCTAGCCTCTTGGTTTACCTCCAAATTATTTCTAATGGTCAGCTCTTTTCCTATGCCAACAGGCACCTGTTTGGTATCATTTAAAAGATTGAGATCTGCATTGGTGATTAAGGAATTCAATGGGAAAACATGGGGTTGAAGCATGTGTAAAATGGGTATATTGTCAAGAGACAAAATCTTGGTCAAAGGACAATAGAAATCAGGGACTGAATATTCTGAATTATAAGCATAGATTTCTTTACAAGACTCATCAGAAGTATTACTTACCAAGGAAATAGTATCGGATGTGTCTCAGTAATCGAGTTCCAATTTTTGTAGCCACAGTGTTGATTTTCGTAGTCACAGAGCCTTTTGCATTAGTCGTGTGCACAGGTATGACTCAACAACTTCTGCCATATGGTTTTGCACTGCAATGGTGGCCAAATAAGAAGAACTCAGAGAGTTAGTATCCAAATAATCTACCCATACATGGTCACAAGCATTCACATAAGGCTAGGCAGGAGGGTATAATGAAATATGTTTGGATTTTTGCCCATTTAGAATGGTCATTTTTCCTGACCTACAGTCAATATATGCAGCAACAGTGTACAACAGGGTCTTCCCAAGATAACTGGATATCCCAATTTCCAAGATTTAGGTTGTAAGACCATAAAATCTATAGGATACTCCTAGGATTCAACGGTGACCATTATATCCTCAATCACACCATCTAGTATAGCAATGGATTGATCTGTTAATTGAAGAACGGTATTGGTAGGTTGTAGTCCTGTTAAGGACAGAGATTGAACATATATGTTGTTATAACATTTATGGCAGCACCAAGATCCACCAAAATGTTAGATATTGACTGATTGTTTATACAAATGGTAATGACTGGACTCCCAAGATCCCCGTATTTTGGTGAAATAAGTGTGCCAGCAACAAGATCAGCCAAATTTCCTTCCACCCTGATGGTCTTTGGGTATTTCTTCTTTCTTCCTGGTGTCTTTATACACTTGTTTATAATGGTTTGGTTTAATTCTAGAATGTCCCTTATTGCTCGTAGAAGTGGGACCTCAATGTGCACCTTTTTCAACTCTTGAACTAGTGTTGTTTCATTTGCAGTTCGAGTGTCTTATAACCGCTCAGAAAAGGAGCTTTATGGGCATTTTGATTAGTTTCTTGACCGTTTTGAGTGTTTTGTGTTTGTGGAGAAGGTGTAGTTCCTTCATTTTCCTCAAGTGTCTCTTCTTTATCAGTGTCTACAGGCATTTTTGTGATAACAATAGGAGGATTCAATGTTTTCCCAGACCTTAGTCACAGATTACCAATAGTATTAACCTGCATTGTATTACTCAGTCTTGCTTCATCAATTGAAGTTGTTTGTTGATTTTAGGGTTCGCTATAAGCTAGGTTGGAAGTTGTGTTTGTGTTGCATGTCTGTGTTGTTGATAGGTTTGTGGTGGGGCCATTAAAGCTTGATGTGGTTGTTGGAACCTCCGTTGTTGATTAATGTTCTGTTGTGGTGTCCACTGCTAGTTTTGGTTAGGATTCTATTGAGGTACCCATTGTTGGTTGTGCCATGGACTTTGGGGTTGGTGATGTCTAACCTAGTTGAGTGTAGGGATTCATCTAGTGTATTGGATGTGGGTAAGTCATCCCGGTTTGATGGTGTCCACTCAAGTTATTCCCAAGTAGGTGAGGAGCCCGATCGGGCCATGACATCCTCAAGAGGTTCTAAACAGGATGAGGGGAATATACGGCTGATTATTTGGCCTTTGAACAAATTTTACCTCTACGTCAACTTGAGAGACAACATTCAAGCCTCCTTTCAACTATGATAAGAAGGTGCAATGCTTAGTGTCAAGGTCAAAGAACTTCATAGATCAAACACGTGTCATAACATCCAAAGGACATTCTCTCGTGGGGATGTCTCTTCCTACACTTAGGAAATATATGTCAAGAAGTTATTTGGCAAAAGCATTGGTTTTGGCCTTAAAGCTTGTGATTCCTACTTAGTAGGTGCTTAACTTCAGCCCCCTTTAATTTTATTTGTGTGGTGGAGGCAACAACACTTTATTTTGTTTTAGTGGCAACTAAAATAAATAGCAGAGCAAAATATTGAAAAAGTTTGTATCTTTTTGCTTGGTAACTCGATTTTGAGTGTTGTTTTTTGAAAAAGTGATTATTTTCTCATGCTCTTTCCATTAAAAATATTTATTTTGAGACTTGAACTATAATTATAAAGTTCCAAATATGGAGGAGTGTTGTAATCAATTGTGGACGCAATTTTGGCTGAGCCCGACGTCCTAAAATTTTGGGAGTTACATTCTTCTCTATCATGGATTCTGAGAATGATATGCTTTTCTCTAAAGTATGTGGACTTCAAGAGGATATTGTAAAATTTTTGGAAGAAAATAGATCGCTCAAGAAGTGAAATTCTCTTCTACAATCACTCATTCATGATAAGGATACAATAATCCACCACTCCCGCAAAGAACAAATTGCTAGCCATAAAGCATCGCCATGATATTGTGGACAGCCATATCCATGCTCCCATCCACTTACGGCTATTGCTCGTGTACCCATTGACATTGATCTGTTAGTCTTTGAGCATGTTCTCGCTCTTGATGCTTATAAATCTATGAGGATTGTTATTGTATGCTCTTCCACATATGTGCCTATTATTAGCATTATTCACATGTTGTGTATCATGTTTTTGCTCAACCTGTATGGCCTTTTTGAGAAGCATACCACGCCTTCAGTTCTTGCATGCTCTGTTTTAGTGGTTTCATTGGCGGAGGTATTGGAAAACACTCACAGGTATTGTTTCCCCTCTTCCACATGTTAAGTGGAATTCTTGCCATGACATTGGTTTTCATGCAGATACTTCATTGGGATCACACATTCATAGAGCTCCTTTGTTTGTTCACTCGACTATTTTTAGGATCATGAGCAACACACGAGTTCTAAATCTTCACTCAGACTTGAGAAACATGAGACTTCCATTGTTAGACATGATCAACCCGACACACATTCCGATGTTCTTTTGCATGCACCCATCGTGTATTTTACACCAAGTAATATGCAGCATCTTCTTCATCCATCCTGTGTTGATTTGGGGTGGTTATCTTATCACTCGCGATGACGACATAGGAATTCATTGAGAGGAATCTACAGGCATGGATCCTCCACCATTCAGCCTCTTGCTCCACTTTCTATACCTTCTGCATTGTGATGCTTCTTGTTTTGAGTATTTTTCTTTAGCAGGTGTAGTGTATCTCTCTTGTTTGTTGAGAGATTTTGTATCTATATTTTCGACACTTTTGGTATGTTGACAATATCTCTTTAGGGATCTATTTTGGTGTAGTCCAGTGTTATTTTATTAGTTTTTGAGTAGTTATTTTGACAACTCATATAGATTTTTAAGCATCCCTCCACCCATTCAACAAAGTATGGGACCTCGGGTATGGTGTTGATCCTGCTTCTTCGGTTTTTGTGTCCTTGCCTTGTTACCTTGGCTTTTCTTGGATTGGACACTCTTGATTTTGTGTCATTGCCTTCTTGCTTTGGTTATTGTTCTTGGATCGTGACACACCTATTTGCAGCAGTTGATCAAATTATGTTTGGTATTTTTTTGCACTTTTGACATCACTTCGTTGATAGTCTCCTTGTATGGAGCTATTTTGGTGAAGCCAGTGTCGATTGTTTTTGAGTTTTGTGATTGAGCGGTGGATTGCACCATAGTGCACACCAAACTTCTTTATCATTGTATGAGTTTTGAGCCGAGCTTCAGGGATGCCTTAGAGCGGGTTTTTACTCTTTCTTTACTTTGTTATTCTTGGTTTTGGGTACCTTGCGGTGTCCCTTTTTCCCAGATTATTATACATGAGAACCTCATCAAGCGTAGTTACTAGGACTCATCTTTGTGGACATGCCACTTCTATTTTGGCCCCTAGCTTCACTTGTGGGGGTGTTAGAGTAGGTATTTACCTTAGCTCATGTTCCCTATGTACTTTATTTACCTTTATTTTATTTATCCTTGCCCGCTTATGTGTATGGATATCTCTTTTATCTTATTTAGATATTAGGAGATATTATCTAGTTGTTAGGTATAGTTTTTCCTTGATCTATGGTATTGACTAGTTCTTTCCTAGATATATGGTATTGACTAGATCCTTGATGTCTAGTTCTCTCATAAATCTATGGACTTGACTAGTTCTTTGATGACTAGTTATTTCCATGATTTATGGCTTGATCTACGACCTTGACTGGTTTTTAGATTGTTATTCCTTGCCTATATAAGCAAGGCCCATTCTCATTGTATTTCATTGAGTTCCATAATAATATATGATATTGTTGCTCATTTGTTTGCAAAGGTTTATATAAAGTTATTCTGGTAAATTACTTTCATATTATTGATAATGGTGTTTGATTAGCATTTGTGTTCTTGGCTTGAGTACGATCTAGTTACCTTTCCTTTTATCTTGGATGTTTTCTCTTCCTTATACCCCCTCATGTTCTAGAGTAACTTCTACATAGCTCAGTGATTTGTTCCATAGTAAGTTTATGCACATCTCCTCCTCCCATGAGATGGAGGGAATCCTTGGTTTCCTCATCAAGTCCTTTAAGAAAAACTATTTTAGTAATGTCTACATGTAACTCATAACCACTTCATCGATGGAGAAAGAGAAATCTATCCAGATAATCCTCTAGATTTTCATCTTTTTTTTTCGTATCTGGAAGAACTCTTCTTTCCTATCCCTTCCCCTGCAGTAGTCTTGGTATTTATCCAAAAGGTTGTCTCCATGGCTTCCCAAGAATCAATGGAGTTAGAGGAAAACCCCATGAACCATCTCATAGTAGAGTCTTTGAGAGTGGAAGGAAAGAGTTTGAGTTTTTGATTGTCTATTTTGTAGTCATATGTCTGGCAAAGAACTTTGAATTCAAACAAGAATTGATTGGGGTCTTCCGTAGACATGCCTCAAAAGATAGGGAGGATGGATGGTGAGATATTTTCATGGGTGCATCCTCATCCTCATCCAAGACAATGGGATAAGTAAAGGTTTGACCCAAGGGTCGGTCTCCATGATACCCATGGTTCCCCATTTCGAGTGTTGGTTGGAGGATGTAGAATGCTCAGAAAAGGCTTCGAGGCATTGTATTGGATTCAGTGTCACTCTCAGTGTTCCCAACGTGTAATTTTTTTAGAGATATTTGTTTGATGTTACGTGGCATAAATATCCCTTATTCCTCCCATGGCCTATGCATTAAGGGTGGTTATTGAAACAAGGCCCAAGACTTCTACTGGTTGCATATGTGAACTCCATTAACACCCATAGCATGTAAAAGTGATAAAAATGATGTGGTGTGCTTATGGTGTCCCCCGTAATGGTGCCAAAAATGATGGTTCGTTATATTCTCCAATCATTTAACTAACATGATCTTCTTGTTAGTGTCATTATAAACTAGGGTTGTGTCTTAGGCTGTATGCAATGGAGCTTTATGTAACCATTTTTTCTATTGGGTCTTGTTGGGGGTTTTTGTGAGATCTTTCTAAGCTGGTTTTGGTCTACAAAAACTCAATGTAAATCTATGGAATTAAGTTACTACAATGAAATGAAGTTTAAAATTTATACTTCTAATTTAAATGGAAATGCACACACGAATTTGAAGGAACAGAATTGAAATTGCACACTTGTAACTAAAACTCAAGTAGAAGTAAAAGCACGTGCTAACTAGATTTTTCATAAAGGGAAACACACATTCTAAATAGAAATTTTAATAAGGAAAACAAATACGTTCAAATGGAGATTGCATGAAACATAATGAAATAGAGATTACAGTAAAACTTATCAGAAAACCATATGTGTATGTGAATGTAAACAACCTCCTATCTCCTTGGTCGAGTGGGCCCTTGCTCTCCCTTGGGATAGAGGAAATCTCAATAGCTCTAGATCCTCAAAATTATGCTCACTTATATTAATTCAAATAAGTTCCATGACATTTCCAAGTATGTAGAAAAAGAGTGTTAAATACAACATGATATATATTGTAGATTATATTTCAAAATAATAGTTTGCTTATAATGTTTATAAGAAGGTGTCTTTATATAGACACAAGTAGTTACAGAATATGCCATAATAGCCAGCACTAATGTCTCCCACTAATCAACATTAATCAAGAATCATAAATTCCTATAGGACTGCTAGAAACAAGTCCCATACTTATAGGTCGATAGGTGGAAAAAGTCTTCTACTTCCACATTCTAGCTCCAAACTCGGACTTCTTAATTACATTGGAAATAAATGTTCATTATTTCCCTACACACATCATCACATTTCTCTCATGAAGGCAGTTAGTAGGAAGTTATACAGTAATCAGGTTGCATGAGCAAAAGCAAGGAAAATGCATTAAAATCACTAAGATATAACTATACAAAGCATCCCCGTGCATTAGCAAATCATATCTAAATGATAATTTATTAATCATAGAATGATATAAATAAGCCAAATAATGCACTCATTAGCAAGAAATTTGAGGTTAGTCCGACCCATTCATTTTCATCTTTTATTTTTAGGGTTTTGATACTTCTTTGCTTCTTTTAAGTCATTCCTTCATCTTGCATTATTTCACACACTCAACGCAACTCAGAAAATCTAGTGCGACAGGACAAATAATATTCCAGATCATCTTGCGACCCTACGAGAACTAGATTTTGAGCTTTTGAGAAACTAGGGTGCATATTCTATAGACCATAGTGCCTCGTACCTTCTTGGCGCGCTGATACCTGCTCAAATCTTCCAGATCTAGCCTTTACAAGACCCCTAAGTGATTGTCTCCACTTCCAAAATCTACAATTAGGCCTATGACAACTTCATGGACAGTCTCTAAAAGTAATCAGTTAAGTCCTTTCCTTTTACATCTTTACACATTAGGGTTTGATTTCATTTAGTATAATTATTTAAAATCATTTCCATATTGTTTTAGTATAGTTTTCTGATGTCTTAGTCCATCTAATTTAGATTAATTAGTTGTTATACTTCCCGTAGGATTATACAAATTTTAGTTAATCAAAAGCTAAGTTAATTAATAGAAACTAACATTAAATAGTCTCAAAAACAAAGCTAATCTAACAAAGCATCATGATAAAGCCATGGAAAAGGAAAAGCTAACTAATGCATCTAATTAACATGAAATGTTAAGCCATCCTTTAATCTTTCTAATGGGATTTTAGATTGTAGGTACTCCTTTTGTTGAGACAAACATGACTAAGTACGATAAAAGGATGTTATCACCATGAAAAGGAAGATATCTAACCAATATAGCTCGATCTACATATGGTTCTTCTCTTACTACTCTTTGCAAGTAGAGAATAAAAGGGGATTCTTGGTCAATAAGGTTTTCAAAGCTAAATTTATCTTATCATATGCATATAGTAACACTAGTATGTGTGGTGTCGATTGGAAGGAAGGTACTAGGTTATTTATATAGATTTCCAATTTGAGAGAATATTGTAGCCTAGTGAATGTGGGATAAAGGTAAAGTAGAATTAGAAATGGATAAACATGAATAGAGTGAAGTAATTAGGATTATCAACTCAAGGGATTTGGAGATGAATTAATTAATCAACAATGATTAAATAATAGACCAAGATAAGATTAAGAGGTCATTTAGAGATGATTTAGAAGGAAATTAGTAGAATTTGATGAGTTTAAAGGGGGATTTAACCAATAAGAAGGTTTATTGATTAAATAGAAGGTTAAAAGGATTAATTAACTAATAATAGTTAATTAAAAGATGATTATGAGTAACGAAGTTTCATTAATTGAAATCCAATATGAAGGGAAGATATTTAATTAGAAAAGTGTCGTTAATTGATAAAAATGAAGGGGGAATGTTAGCTAATTAGCGGGAAAACACTAATTATAATGAAATGACAGAAGGAGGGAAATTAGTGTAATTTTAGTATTAAAATTGTGTAGTCATATTTAGATGTCTACAAGTAAGATCTATCATGCAAGAGACAAGATATCAAAAGCAATGGTGAGAAAAGTGTAACTTAGCTTTTATTCAACGATTTGGGTTTATTTTGGAATGGAAATGAGTGGAATAGGTTGGATGTGGACCGAGTAAGCTTTTTTGGGAAACTAGAATTTGAAACCCCCACAAACAAGACTTACCAAATAAGGATGGGATCGCCTGTGTGTTAGTATCTTACTAGATGCTAGTGTCCTTGAATATGTTTTGTTTTGATCTTTTCATTTTATGACATTATATTTTTCCTTTCTCTCGATCACATCCAATTCTCTATATAGGTTTCACGTTACACATGAACCTGTTAAAAATACTATCTACCTATAAATGGCTCAAGCAAACATTAGATGAAATAAATAATAAATACGCTTGAGTCAGACTAACCTCAATGGTCACCCGATTTTGATTTCCATCGAGCGTTGCACTACATATCGACTCTATGTAGTTCTAGTGTGTGTGTGTGTGTGTGTGTGTGTGTGTGTGTGTGTGTGTGTGTGTGTGTTAATTATTACTCTTGAAGCTCAGTTTCTCTTATTCCAATCACACTAAGTGAAAGCACCCCAAACTTTACAAAGCAAACTACAAATCTAAACAAGGAAGGCTAAAACCATTACCACATAATTAGTTAGGGCTAAGTCTAGAATGTAACATTAAGATAGAATCTTAAAATAATTATTAACTAGCATAAAAATAATGCAACATCTAGCTAAACATGCCTACTAATATGCTTGAATTACCTAAGATAAGCCTAAATATACATAAATGGTTATGGTCTACTCTAAACAAGGTGAAATGGCCTCTCCAAATGACTACTTGGTCATTTTGGATATCCATCTACTAACCCCATCAAGGCTTTAGGCAAGGATTGATCTTGGATATAAATCATATTTATTATATGAGATGCAAATCAAAGCATGGTGTGTAAAATATAAAGGAATGAGGTGCACTCTTTTTATAGTTTTCCTTTTGGGAGAAACTTGTATTTTGGTGCATGTGGGACTAAAAGCCCCAAATTAGATTAGAATTGCTAATGATGATAAGGCCTTACTAATCAAAATCAGTGAATTACCAAGTGATTAAGAGGTATGGAGCCTTAATCGACCGCTTAGGGTCAATTCAGAGGTCGGGATAAGCTTTTGAATCTTGTTGAGACGTTGTGGAGGTGAATGGGGTGATTTTGAGTGGTTGGAAAAGGGTTTTGAGTCAATATTAGGGCATATTGACCAAATCAAGGGAAAATAGGCTTAATTAGCTTATAATCGCTAATTGTTTGTTTTGAAGAGGGTTTTGGCTTACGCTTTTGTAAAATGGCATCATGAATGCGAAAGAGATTTGGTGGTAAATGAAGTGCTTGTTAACCAAAAAAAGTGTCAAGAAACATTAGTTGATTAGTAAAGATCACTAATTATAATGGAATTGGGAAGAATAAGAGTGATTTGTGTGTGTTTCGGCTATAAGATTACAAAAGCGGAATTTAGGTGTCTACATTTCCCCCTGTTTGAGGTGAAGTTAGTGATTTCACTTCAAATATAGTAGAGAAGCATAAACATGTAATTTTTGAAGAAAAATTAGCATAATGAAGGATGCCCCTTAAGTGTCGATAGGGTGATAGGAGAAGTCGGATGACGATCAAAAATATGATTGAAATGGATAAAAGTAAATAGGTTATAACGGACGCAAAACCCTTAGGTATTGAGAAGAAATAAGGATAGGGACAAACCCGGTTGTTTATTGTCCCGTGACATTTAGAAGAAAAATTAGTAATGGTAATAAATGATAATGGAGAAGAAATGATTAATGGAGAAATATAGGACAAGTCCAACCTTTTCATCCATCCTTTCCATAAGCAATCTATTTATATCATTTTGCTCCTAGCTCTACATCATCAACCTTTATTGAAATGAACAAAAATGTAAGATAACATGAAAAGATAAATTACTAACATTTGTCCATTTGCAACATACATAATGCAATGTAATACGAGAAAGTAAAATGATATCTAACTCAAATGCAACATAGGCAATGCAATGCAATATGAGAAAGTAAAATGATGCTTAACTCCATGCAACATAGAGAATACAATGTAATACTGAGAAAGTAAACCAGCTAACCTAACAAAGAAACAAACACAATCACATATACTCAAACAAACAACGTTCAAGATAGTTGTACCAATGTTTTTGTTATCAAGTTCATAGTTCCCGAATGTTCATGTTGTAACGACAAGGGTTAAAAATGATGCCCCAAGAAATAATACATGCAAGGGAAAAATGGAGGACATATGTAATCCCATGGAAAGCATTTGTGCATTACGACACAAATGACGACAACTCACTATTGCACGGGATTACCAACATAATAAGCATATCCAACTTTGTTAATAGAGGTAGATCAAAATGATCGGCATGTCATTTGAGACAAGAACAAGCAAAAACATTTTTAAAATGGTTTTGTAGGACCAATTTTGATGTTGAGAATAATGCAGATGATACAGACTTGATTATATGCAAACCATTTTAAAAATGAAAAACCATAATTTTTTAGCAAATCTAAAGCCAAAATTAATGTTACCATTGTGTAGCTTGCTTCAATACCTTTCTAACGAAAAAGCGGAGACGTTTGAGTTGGAGAAAAATTTATGGCCTCAGGCACTTGTGTACATGATGCAAGGGCACCGGCACTTTTGTGTAGTAACTATAATGGCACTTGTGCAACACTAAGTGCACTACCTATCTTCGAAGGCCATAAATTTTGCTCCCAACCTCGAAACAACTCTTTTTTTTGCGTTGGAAAGGTATCAAACGAACTACATAATGGTAAGATAAATTTGGATTTTTGAGTTTTTCTTACTAATTTTTTAGGATTTTTAGTTTGTTTTACCAATTTGTTTGGGTTTTTTATGTTTATTTAGATGTTTTGACTTTTTCGACTAATATATTTAAAAAAATTTACTTTTGAAACATAATTGAATGTTTTTTATTTTTTAGAAGTTTTCTGAAGCAATGTACAGAAATGAAGAAACGTGGATGCCCCCAATGACAGATGGGATGTACAAGGGAAGAATGCCACGCGTATGCGTAAGAAAGTGAAAATGTGAAATCTCCTCCAAATACTAACCACATTTTACATTTACTATTTACATTTACATAGTAAATGTACTTTCACTAATTTACCATAATAATAATTACACATGTAATTATTATTCACCCATACATACAAATGGAGCACTAAGATATATTTCCTAACAGTGAGGACACCTAGCCAATGTGTAGGAATGATTTATTTTCCAAAGTTGATTTTTAATGGATTATGGAAGAAGATCCATGCATTGCTCCATCACACCTGCATCCATAGCCCCAGTAGAGATTGTTAGAAATACCCCAAGAGAGATTTATAAATCAATTTGCTTTTACTTTCAAGCTTTGTGCTTTTCGATTTGATCGATTCTTTTACTTTCTTAAAACTTATTTCAGCTCTCTTGTTTGACAAGGGGTTAATAACCACTGATGGCTTAATGGAAGGAGGTGGAAGTGATTGTAATGATGATATTGGCTAGTGTCAACAAATATATCCAAAATTTCTTCGCAACAAGTTTTTTAGATGTTGATTGTGATAGGATCTCTAAGAGGTTAGTCATTTTTAATTTACCAAGGTGATAAAATACCAAGGAAAAAAATACTATAGAGATAAATGTCGCAAAATGCATGCGAATAGTCGACAAAAATATCACCAAAGGGATGAAAATAGTAGGAAGACTTGCAGAAGAAAAGCAAAGAAGGTAAGAAATAACATCCATGTGTATGCAATACTTGATTGTAATGTGTGTTCGTTTACCTTTTATTTTATTGAAATATTTTCTCATTTTTTTGTATTTTGTCTTTTTTGAAAGTTGGGACCGACAAGGTCACTGGCATGATAAAATCCAAAAACAATGTTATCAATTTCCTTGATAAGGAATAATAAGTGTGTTTTCTTATCGAGAGTCGTATTATCCCCGATATCAATGATCGTGGTGAGCTCATATTCAATAGATGACTGCGTTTTATCATGAAACATGGATTTTGTGTGGGAGCTTAAGGTCCCTTTCGAGAGGTTTCTATACTTTGCACCATACCGATGTTTGTGTTGATGTGCATTTTTGAAGTGTGTTTGATTCTGAACTTTAAGATTGTTTAAATTATTGTGAGCTTTGGAGCTCTTGGAATTTTTTGATTCGAGTTGATGAAGGAACTGTTTTGGTTTCCTATAAGCCACTACGTGACTTGTCTGATCTCGATAAGTGGGATAAATAAGTGGACGAATAAAATTGATGTGAGAAATGATGGTGAGTTTTCCACAATCATTGATAGAAGAATAATATGATGGACATAAAGGATACGGTCCAAGAATTAAAGAGGATGGGCTACTAGGAGGTCTCACATAGACTGAAGATAAAAGACTATAAGGATGTGGCCCTAAGATTGAAGATGAAGGACTACTTGGTGATGTCCCATAGATAGAAGATGATGGGCTATTAGGACGTGGCCTAAGAATCAAAGATGAGGGGTTTTAGGACGTGCCCCCAGTATAGACGAGGAGGGCTACCCGGAGGTGAGCCACATATAGAAGAAAATGGGCTACTAGGGGGTGAGCCACACATAGATGATGAAGGGATACTTGGAGGTGCCCCACATATAGAAGCACATAATGAGTTACTGGTGGTGACCCAAGGTGGGATCAGAATGGAGGAATCTTGATAGATAAAGAATGATTAGGTAATGAGAAGATAGGTGTGGATCAATGCTCAACTCAGAATTTTATCACCCAATGAAGAATGTGAAGATGGAAGAATAAGAGGAGGATCATGTTCGATGACCTTAGGGTCTTCCTCTATTTTCTGACAAAATCCATCAATCTCTTCCTCCCAATACGTGAACGTGATCTTAGGGTCTTCCTCTATTTTCTGACAAAAGGCATCAATCTCCTCCACCCAATATGTGAATGTATTGAGGTCTAAAGAGGTTTCTTGCTCGCAAAATTCTAGAGGAATGACTTCATGTACCCTCATAAATTCTCTAATGGCTACTTCATTTTGAAATGAATCAATCATTGTGGGTAGTTGTTCTACCACAAGAGGTTTATTGGATGAATGCAACATGGGAGTTGACTTGGATGATTGATTAGAAGGAATTTGTGTCGAAAATCTCTTTGATGGAAGAAGGGGTCCTTAAGGTGACTGAGAAATGGGCTATTGCAAAGACATGGAGGACTACGACTCAAGAACCAAATTAGATGTTTGAGTAGTGAGACTTGGGGCCACATGGATCTTCAAAGGAGGAAGATGTCATTTAGGTGACTGATAAGGGGAGTCCTGTGAAGAAAGGGAGGATTGTGACTTAAGATTCGAATGAAGTGAATAGATTTGATGAGAATTTTCAAAAGATCAAGGAAAATTTGAAGAATCAGAATAATAGTTTAGATCGGAATCATAAGAAGAGTGGGAGGAACCCAAATAATAATTTGGATCAGAAGTGTCCAAACCATTAAACCCACTATGAGATGAAGGTGGGGAACAGGGTACCCGAATGGGTTCTCTAGTGTGAAGAACCAAACAAGGCTTAGTTGTAATAGGCATCCTTTGATAGGAATGTAGAAACCTAGGTTCCCTATTGTCATAAGTATGCGGAACTACATGATAATCAATATTTATCAAAGACATGCCTAGACATACATATTCTAGGGGATATCACAGGGATTATCGTGTTAACATGTTCAACAGGTGTATCTACACAACCAATGAGAGCATCAAAATGATTCTCTTCATTAGACATATAATTATCATTATTGTTCTGATTATGTTTAGGAAAAGTCTTCATATTGGGGGATTTTTTAGAAGTGGATGAATCCATCGCCACTTTTGATTAAGTCCTATATGTAGTGCTGAAAATTCAAACACTTATCCATTTTGTGACCTTTAACGCGATGGAATTGGAAATATTCATTATCTCTAAACCATGATGGCTTAGGCATGTCATCCTCATAAGGCATAGTTTCAGGATATCTAACCATATTAACTACCTCTAATTGTTTTAGTATTGATGACATTGAGTCTGAAAGATGAGTGAAAGCACGACGTTTATACTCCATAGGTGGATTACCCTTTGCAAGATTTAGAGGGGTGTGGTTTTGAATGGCTTGCACTCTTTTATTATCAACTATTCCATCATTAACAACATTTTTATTCTTATTAGGAACAAACTTTGGCTTGTCATTGGTCTTGGAATCATTGTGTTCACGGAATAAAGGTTTTAGAGTCCCCTAGCTAACGATGCCCTTTCAATTTGACTCCTATTTCTATTACCTCTTCAAATGTGTTGCCACAATGCATTTTCAAGTGGAATGTAATGTCTAGATGGAGGTTGGGAAAAATATGCCTATGCCTACTTTTCGGGAATGGAGCAATGAAAGCGACTAGCTAACCTTCTCCATCTTTGTAAAAACACGGTGAAGTTTTTATTGTTTCATTACTTGGCATTGCAGAGATCTAACATTGTAACATCATTTTCTATATTGAAAGATAAGTATCATACAAAACTCTCTGCTAGTTCTGGCCATGTTGATATGGATCCCTTAGGGATGTGTACAAACCATTCTAGCATTGTTGCTCCCAAACTTCGTGGAAAGAGGCACATAAGATAATTTCCATTGAATTCAACCTCTTAACATGCCATATAAAAATATTTAATATGGTCACGAGGGTCACCTTTTCCTTATATTTTTCAAACTTTGGAAAATCAAAGTGTCTTGGGAAAGGTACTTGTAGCATGGCTTTGTCAAATGGGTAAGGACATAACTCATCAAATTGGTACTTCTTGTTATTGTTACCAATTTGGCCATCTTGTAATGCTTGAAGGGCGTTCTTCATGGTTGACCACTCTTGGTTGAAAATCAAATCTTATGTGCGTGGCGTAGGTCTATATGTAGCATTAAATCTAGGCGTATTCCCACCCCTATTTTCTATGAGAATCTCTTCATAAGGATCTCTTTGTGCCTCCTGTCGAGGAGTGTTTATTGGAAATTCATAAAATAAAGCTTTTGGTATAGCTTGTTTCAAAACTTTTGGTTGTTCTTTATGTATATGTGATGTTAAACTTGCCAATTGATGAGTGAGGGCTTCGTCTGTTGTTCTAACATCACCTCTTAAATAGGTATGTCATGAAAAAATTGTTAGGGAAGGTTGTGCATAATTAACATGTTCTTCATGGTCTTCGTAATGAATTTTAATAAGAGGTAAACAATAGTCTTTGTCATTTTCAAAAGGTACTTCCTCATCATTTTGTCATGCGTAAGTAGAGGCATGACACGGGTTTATTATGCCATCTATGTGGTGATGAGGACGCCCAATTCTTCTTCCCCTGAACCACCGTGGTAATGAGAGAAGGGTCCACTATGGGAGGTAACTTAGCTCCTAATTCCATAACATGCATGAGGGCTTCATGTTTGTTTTGGAAAATGTAATTGTCAAAATTGGTAGGACAATGTTCTAGATTCATACGATGAGAATCCTCTTCTCCACCACTATGGTCAACCATGAGATTATCCTCTAAAAGAGGGTTGTCACCTCCAAATATATTGGCTTCTAATCTTTGGGATCCCATTCTCATAGTAGGCATACTCGAAATAGGAGGTATAACACAAATGACCTCCACTAAGGTTTACTAAAAAGGACCTTAGTTAAATTTTGACAGCATAATGACGCTAATGTTGTCTCAAAGAATGGTGACTATAGAATAACCACAAACCCACTAGGTCAATGTGAACCTAAGAATTAAAGAATAAGCTACCCTAGCAAGGTAATGTATGACACAAGTTTTTCTAGAACACTACAATGATGTATAATACTCAAAATTTAGTCACAACAAATAGTCTATTCCCTAAAATTTATCTAGATAGGTTTGAAACCAAATAGTGACAACACAATATCACCAGTTAGGTCAAGTTTGAAACAAATGAGGCCTAAATGATAAGATAATGTTAACGTGACCTTCTAACAAGATATACTAAAAACCAGTTTCTAAACACTAGAAAAGTCTAAGTCTTGTAAAATGGATGATACAAATGTGAGCAATGTAACAACGCTATTTGGACATGTAATCAAGCTTTGCAAGAAATCAAGATTTTAGTATCAAAATGGCGTTATAAGCGATGCTAACAAAGTAACCTCAACACTTAAAAAACTCAAGGAAAAGCTAGTATGCAAAAACTTTGTCTAAGTATAACAAGAAATTTTTATGCACACAAACAACATAACTCTACAATATAGAGATTTAGGCCTAATTTCACAATGGAAATAAGACGTAAATATCTCAATTATATGGCTATAATGTGGGCAACGTAACAACTCAAAAGAAGACAAGGATGAAATCACCTAACTATGATGATAATAAGTCTCAAATACATGTTTTTGAGACAAGGGGACCTACTAGATCATGAGTATGTACCATGCACACTTTCAACACTTGCGCTCTGGCATTACAACCTAGTCACGTAAGTAGAATACAAAAGTGGTGGACACGTGATATCTAGCGGTATCTAGTATATGTTGTTTACTCTTTTGTCCCAAAATGGGCAACAAGGGAACAAAGGGGTAGACTAAATGAGGTTAAAACAAACTAAGTATACTTTGCCAAAGTTTCACCTTGCCTTAAGGCAAATGAAAAACTAGAGAAAAGTAACACGTCGTAAGTTTCATGATGAAATGTCA
This sequence comes from Taxus wallichiana var. yunnanensis, assembly GCA_018340775.1. NCBI lineage: Eukaryota > Viridiplantae > Streptophyta > Pinopsida > Cupressales > Taxaceae > Taxus > Taxus wallichiana. Next base: position 163,892,554 of record CM031237.1, read on the forward strand.
CGTGGCCCCAACTTTAAAATATTCTTTCTCTTGTTCAAATAACAAGAGTTAGAATCTAATAAAGTAGAAACTTTGTGAGAGCTCTCAAGTATACTATCTAAGACAAAATTGGCTCTAAGCCGGAAAGCTTCCAAATGGTTCTCTCTCTAGGTGTCACAAGATATCTAAGTGCGAGCTCAATTTACCTTGGTTTCCTAAGGAGTATCTCAGATTTACTTTACCCCCTTTAGTATAATGAGCACCAAAGTGCGTTTAGTTATACTTTCATTGGGGTCGCAATACGAATATCTTTGACTCTAATCTCACCAAGGCGTACTAGACAAGTCGGTAGTGTGGAGCACTTTCCTGTTTCATTCACAAGGTTCCCTCTTGTGTGAACTACTTTAGGGTTCCTAGGACCACCCCCATTTTTGTAGCTTAAGGATTATGCCAAAGGGGTTATGTCCTAGTTGAATGGACGAGATTTAGCTCTTAACCAACCTGCAAATCAAGTGTTTTGTATAGTGGTGTATTTTTTAATCTTTTGGATTAAGTAATGTGGTTTTGTCCACCTTTGGCAACCTACAAGCACATGTGTAGTTAGAAATTTTTTTTAGGTCCTCCTTTCTTTGACTAGCGTTAGGTCCTTCACACAAATGGTTAGTAGTTCCAAAAAGATTCACAATATCATAGGAAAATAGCAATGAAAATATGTTTCAAATCAACTAACTACCATCAAATTTTACAAAAACAATATTTATTTCAAATTAATCCAAGTGCTTCTTAATGAAAAACTAAAAAAATAGATTCTCAAGATCACACTAGGTGCAAGGGAAGAGCATACACAAGTTTTAGCCTTGATTATTTATCAAAAGAAAAAGATTTTTAAACTAAAAGATCAAGCACATGCAAAAATGAAGGTTTATTCTCTTAAGCACAAAATGAATGATGATTATTCCTACTTACTCCCAAGAAGAAAAAAGTGGTTTAGAGGTGCTTTTGATTCTCAAGATCACACTAGGTGTAAGAGAAGAGCATACAAAACTCTATTCCAAACTCAATTAAAGTATGAAAACATAATCATTCATCAACCCCGAACCCAATTTACCCAAAATCCTTTACTAACCCCTAGGACAATTTTCTAGAAATATTACTCTAAAAATCAATTATTTGACAAAAGCAACATCTACAAACCCTTAAAACTGACAAGAATCATAAAATTGAAATTCTAGAATTTGAGAAAAATTTACCTTGATGCATGGGCACCCACCTTAATGCACAGGGCTCACAATCATGTACATGAGCTCAAATTAATGCACAGTGCTCACAAGTCATGCACAGTGCACCCTCTATCATTTTTCACACAATCAATGATGCATGGGTGCTTCCACTGAGGCACAAGCGCTCATAGTCATGCACATGCACCTTTTCCTGTAGATGGTCAAACTATCTTCCGGAGGCCATAACTTTTGCTCCCAACCTTGAAATGACTCTTTTTTTTTTTGCGTTGGAAAGGTATTAAGGAGATCTACACAATGCCAACATAAATTTAGAGCAAGTTACCAAGAATCTAGGGTATTCATTTTTAGAAAACTAGTCCTTTTCTAACATATCTAAATGCTTTAATGAATGTTATTTTGAGAAGATTTCTTGAAAAGGTCCAATCTTTGGTATTTTGAGGGAATTTTGACATGGCTTCCCCTCCTTATACCCCGAAAAAGCATGAAAACACAAATTCTACTACTAATCTAGTTTAAAAAAATTTAAAAATGGAAATTGATCTATAAAACTTTGAAAATTACTCTAAAACTTTGAAATTAATCTAAAATCTTGAGAAACTAATCTTAAAAACTTGAGAAACTAATCTAAAAGCTTGAAAATACTCTAGAAATCTTGAAATTAAACTAGAAAACTTGAAATTGATCTAGGAAACTTCAAACTAATCTAAAACTTAAAATAAATAAAAAACTTTAAAACTAAGTTAAAAAGCTTTAAAATTGAATGCAAAAAGGAAAACCTATCCATAAGGAATATCTACTAAGCAGAGCTGTGGTGTTCATATTTAGGGTCACATCTAGGAAAGTGACGGATAACCGCATAATTCCAAATCACTACAATGAAAGATGGAAGAGGCTATGGATGGAGGGATGATCTAAGAATATGACTAAGATCTCACTGGAAGACATGCTAATAGTAAAATGGTCACAAGTGCAATGCGTTAAGAGGTTCCACTTCCGGTTTACCATCAAAGGAGGCCAATTGATAGGCTCCGACCCATACTTATGCATGATAATGTATGGTCTAATCCAGTTAGGGGAAAACTTTCCACGTTGGCTCCTTTCTAGAGTAGTGACATTCTGATTTTATTTGAGAACAAGGTTGTCAACATTAAAGGTGAGTTATTTGATGTGTTTATTCAAACACATTTAATGTGCTCTTGATAGACATGATGATGTTTAAGAGCAAGAAGGCGATGCTCATCTAACAACTCAAGTCAGGCTACACGTGTTTGACGATAGTCTTCATTAGAGATGAAGTCACGAAGGGACACACACAAAGATGGAATTTGAACTTCGAGAGGGAGAATGAATTCAAAACCATACACAAGTGAAAAGGGGGTAGCCCCATTGAAATTTGAAAGTGCTAGTCCGATAAGCTCGAGAGAAAGAAAGGAGATGAAGATTACAATCACGTCCTAATCGGTCAATAGTTTTCGTAAGAATTTTTTGAAGAGTTTTATTAGTGGCTTTGGCTTGGCCGTTAGCTTAAGGATATTATGGAGAAGAGAATTTGATTTGGATGTTAAATGAATCACAAAGCTTCTTAATATCTTTGTTTTTAAAGGACTTTACATTGTCCATGATGAGCTTGTGAGGAACGCCAAAGCGGAAAATGATGTACTGGTAGATAAAGTTAATGATTAGACCATATTTAGTTGAAGTGAGTGGAATTACTTCCACCCACTTAGTGAAATATTTAGTTGCAGTGATGATGGAATGATGTTGTTGTGAAGATCGAGGATTAATAAGACCGAGACCCCACTTGTCTATGATAGGGTATTTTGGGGAAGAAGACAGGTAAAAAGGTTTGGTCGGGACAAATTCAAGTTTAGGATAAATTAGATAAGGACCATGAAGCTTGAGTAAGTACATGTCTCCTTGAGAAAACAAGAGTAATAGTTACTTAAAGTGGTTTTAGGATGAGATCATACGGCCATGAGGGTGGGCCTTAGATAGAGCCATGGTGCTCCCAAGGGAAGCACAGATATGGCCACGAAGGTAGTCATAGGAGGAGAAGATGATGGATAAAATGGGTTGACATGATTGGATGAGATGAGCTAGATAGAATAAGATAATGTCAGGTATGGAGAGGACCCAATCGACAAACAGATGAGATCCTAGAATGAATTCCCCTAAGCGTTAAATAAGTCGTGGAGATAGGATGGTGAGGAAGAAGATATGAAAGAATGAACAACCAAGGGAAGGTGTTCCCCTAAAGAGAGTGATGCAGATAATTTATTAGATAATGAGGATAAGCGAGATGAGATGGGATGACAAGTATAGATGAAGTGTAAGACAGTAAAATCATAGGGATGATGTATTAAGAGAAACCGTATTGATGAAGTGTAAGATGGAAGATCATAGAACGGTGTATCAAGAGAAAGCGTATCGAAGATCATAAGGACCCTCACTAAGAGGAGTGGTGTGTGGAGGAGTGGTGTATGGAGGAGAAGGCCTAGCGACTCCTACAGGATGGAGAGGTAGAAATGATAGTGGAATCGAGTTGTGGATGAGATGGTAGATGGGGAAGGAGAGTCCTTAAGAAGGTCCTCTCTCTCGATAAGATTGTGGATGATGGTTTATAGGGCCTTACATTGTTTAGTGTCATGCCCTAGGGTACAATGGTAAGTGTAAATGCAAAGTGGGGGTCAAACCATGATGGCTTTGGATGGTCCTGGATCAAAGGCTCTAAAAGGTGGAAGTGTTATGGTGGAAATTTGGAGTAGATGTTGTAGGAATTCTGCATAGGATTCGATATATGTGTCGAGAGATGTGGAGGATGGGGTGGATTGTTTCGAGATCTTGATGTTTTGTTTCCAACTTTGATAAAGTGGTTGGTGTCCTAGAAAGAAGAAGGATTGGATGATTTTGTTTGGGACTAGTCGGTGGATGGGTGTGCTCTTGATGAAGGAGTTGTTACTTAGGAAGGAGTCGATTGTTTAGATTTGGATTGGTTGATTGATCGTGATAAAGGAGATGGTCCTAGGATAGATGGATGTGGCCCCAAGATGGATGATGTAGGTTTGATCTTTGTCGGAGGAAAGTATATCTTCTTGTGAGGGTGCACAAGGGATCGTTGTGGAAGGGTACCAAGGTTTTTAGGTTTGGTTTGTGAAGGAGTACCCTTGGTAGGAATGACAATAATTTCGACTGGTGGATCTGAAGATGATGTTATGGTTGATGGGGGTAGTAATTTTTACATGATTTGGTCTAAGGAAGGTGAATAAATGTTTGGTTTTGTAGATGAGACAGGAGGATCACCTATGGTTACTGCAAGTTGTAGTGCTCTCCAATATTCTTCAAAGGATGTGGGAGAGAAGATAAGGATGTGGTAAGAGAAGGACTGGATGTAGATATGAGAGAAGAGGTACAAATCAAGGTGATGGATATGGTTGATATGGGGATAGCTCTCAAAATATCATGGGCACGATATCAAAGATGGGAGTAGGTGATGATGAGATAAGGGGAGTAGATACTGAAGTAGGTGTCCGATGTATGGTGTTGATTAAAAATGGGTTATATTTGTTTGGTAAGTTTGATGAAGATGGGTCATATTTTTAGGTTGGGTTGATGAATATGGGTTATATTTGTTTGGTGGGGTTGATGAAGATGGGTTTGTTGGTGGTGGGTTAGGAAAGGGTTGTCTAAAGATGTCGGGGAGTGGTGAAGATCGTATTGGTTGAGGGGATGTAAGATATCAGGGAGGAGAAACATGATAAGATGGTTGGGATTGGATGGGAAGATCTGATATATGAGGGATGGGGATGTCAATATATGTGATAGGCATGGGGATTTCAGATGAAGCAGGGGTGGTCCAAGGTGGTGGGATAGATTCTACTGGTTGGCATGATCTACGGAGAAAGAAGTTGTGAATGGGGCTAGAAGGAGACAAGCATGAGATATCAATCGTGGTTCATGCAGAATCGTTTGGGGCATAATTGTGTTCCATTTTAAATCAAGCGAGTCAAGCAAACATTTATTTTTTATTGTTTTTAATTAAGAAAAATGTGGAAAAGAAAAAGGGATGGACAACAGGGTACCTAAGAGAAGGCATTCTATGTCTAGTTTTAGGTTTGTTTTGGCTTAGTAGAGTCTTGAACGGTTTCTGTTGAGTGATGAAATCCCAATCAGTCTACCGAGTAGGATGTTTTTTTGATGTGTTGATTGATTTATGAGTTTTAGGTTGTGTGTGAGGATTGTGAAATGCAGCAAGTAAACCCCCTAATTAAACTATGTAAGATGCAGACAAGAAAGACTCTTTTTAAAACCAAATCAAAGCGTGATCTTTGACGAGGACACACATATGAAGGGGAAGTACATGCAGAAAAGAGAAAATAAGGAAAAAGAGGAAAACTGGATAAAGCTTTTGGTCGAACAAACACAAGAAAGCAAGAAGCAAGGCCTCATGCTACAATGTTAGTAGAAGACAGAATAAGCAAGAAGATAGAAAAGAAAGGGATCACCTAAAGGGTGGTCCCACCGAGCGTGCCAAAAATGTTGGAGAAGTTTCTTTGTTCCTAATCATATGAATGAACTAGTAATGAAAGCAAATAAAGAACTCATAACATGGAGGGTTTATAGTACTATTACATGATGTGATGGATGAACATGCACCAAATAGTCAATCCTTACCGTAGCTCATAACCCGTAAATAAGACAAATTGAAAAGGGAGGTTGATTAGATGGAATATGCAGGGGTTTCCCAACAAAGCAGCTCTAAGAAGTATGACCTTCCTTTCATGGATGTTAACCTTGTTTCAAAGAAGAGGAAAAATAAAGGATGAAATAATAGATATCGTGTAGAAACAAAAGTATTATTGAATATGAGAATAATTAAGATTCGATTTGATTGAAATAATCAGTAAATGAAAGGTTACTGGTTTGAGTTGACGGTGACCTAGACTATGTAGAGGCAAGTCGACGATGACTGGGAGAGAAAATCGAACAACAAAAGGAATATGTAGGCTGTAAGAGCCCGAGTGCAGATTGGGGGTAAGGGCATCTACAAATGTTAGGAGATGACCTACGAGAATGATCTTTGGGATAGAGAGGTAGAAAATGACATAAAACAATGATTTGGTGAGATATATGACAACAGGACTGGTCGACGGCAATGAAGTGGTGGGTCGATGACGATTGTAGCAAAGTTGGGTAAGCCCAAGGTCAAAAGGATGAAATGGGAGACCTACAAGTGAAGAAGATGGAAAAAATGTTGTTGAGGAGCTTTGGGTGTTACATAAGCTAATCTGAACCAAAGAAAAGATTAGACACAAGAAATACAAAGATAATTTTATAAAAGTTGAATAAGTGATTAACAAAAATAAGGGGTTTGCCTAGATGGCCTAAGGGGATATCTAGGGTATTAATGTTAATCTAATTAGGAGGACTAAAATGTTGTAAATGAACTAAAATAGTATGAGATAAATGTAAATAAATTATTCTAGATAAAATGAAACCCTAATGTGCAAGAGAAGAGTAAGGAATAGACTCAATTGATAATAGGAGACTGTCAGAGATCTAGAAATTGAATCGGGAAGTGCAAACAAACCTCAAGGACCCTGTGAAGGACATGAGATCTAAGTATGTCCGAGATGACACAGGCACCTAAGAGTGTACTAGGGTGCCTCAGGGCACCCTGGTTTGTAATATGGGTGCTCGAAACATTTTAAATGCTCAAAACCTCAATCTGGTATGGTCACTAAATGTCTCTGAGTACTTCCCATCTGTCATGCTGGATTCATTGGATGAACTGGAGAATGACCCATAATGCAAGGAGAAGTATCCAACCCTAGAAAAATGAAAGATGCATATGAATGGGTCAGACTGACCTCAACCACCAAACTAGTGGACTTATCATTGAGTGTTGCACTACATTACGGACCCTGATGTAGTTCTGGTGTGTGTGTGTGTCATTCCCTAAGTGCTCTTGTGTGTCGCACTTTGTGAAGTAGTGAGCAATAATAGCTATAGAAATGTAAAGTAACGTGTGTATGGAATAGAATGGAATCCCTCCCCCTATGAAGTGTGTGTGATGCAGATCTCCTAGCTTGAATGCATGGCACTATGTGGATGCAAGTGATGTAATGGATGCAACCCTAGATGGAGTGATAGTAGTGATAAGATGCAATGACCTAGGACCCTCATTATGGTCTTATAACTTTATATTTATAGGGATCTCAAGCTTAATTTCGTAATTAATCCCGACAAGGATAACTAAGAAGAAGATAAGGATGACCAACAACTAGAAGTGACCCAAAAAGAAGCGGAAGAGGTTGTGCATAGACCGAGGCACCTAGAATGGGACCATGGTGCCTCGGGGTGCCCCAATACAGGTTGGGCACCCTGATTTTAGGCTAGAATGTTGGAAAGGTCATGAAATGGGATGATAGGTATTGAGAAATACGCGGGAAAGACAAAATAAAAGATAAGAAAAAGGTGGCCAAAAGGTGGGATTAATTAGTACTTTGTACACTTGAGAACCTTCTAAATAGTAGTATAAGACCGGGCTAAATATTGTTTAATGTGCATATTTTTGTGTCTACAATAAGGCAACACAAAAATAATGATAAGTCTCACGAAGGATGATCGTGAGCGATGTAAGCACGTTCCAAGAAGATTCGGGAGGTCTATAACTATTGCAGGAATGCTCAAGCACGAGAGTCAATTCACAAGTCATGAGAAAGCTCTAAAGTTTGCATGCATCTGATTTTTATCCCTTTTCGGAAAGGTTTAAATTAGTTTATATATGGTCGATGAAGATCGAGTCGGTCGCCACCGACCACAGGGAAAGTTTCCCTAATGGGCTAGCTTTTGTGTTTTTGGCGTGATTTCATGTTTTTAAGAGTTGGAAGGGTGTTTTAAAGCTTAGGTGTAGGATTATATTGCTTGGGGATAAATCATGGGTAGTTAGGGCATAAAAATAGATAGGAAGAAAGCTAGGAAAAATCATAGGATAGGGATTTAGGATAAAAGCATCCTAAATAGAAAGTGGATTAGGGCATGATATGATGTGGATATTAATTAATTAATTAATAGGAGTTAATTAATTAAATTAATTAAAGGTGATGGGATGGGCATTTTAATTAAATTAAGGGGATGTATTTAATTAAAAGGGAACCTAGATAGGATCCTAATAAAATATGCATGCGGGTAGACAAGGGTAGGGATACCGATTTTAGGTGTCTACAATAAGAATTCTCTCAACATGAAAATTGATGTTAGAGCTCAAGATGGAAAAAATGAGGAAGATGATAGTTTCCATGTTGTGCACCCTACCCTAAGCTCATTGGTGGTGAGTGTAGAACATTTGAAAAAAAAATTCCAAAAAGTAAAAAGGACCTAGGACAAAACGAAGTGTAATGATTTGGTGCTTTATAATTGAAAAGAGAAGAAAATATTTGTGACACTAAAATTTTTTTGGATGCTTTTAGACCAATTTAGAATATAGAATGAAAAAAGCTAAAGAAAGGTACATTACATTTTATTGCAAGGGATAAGTCCTCTACCATTTCTTTTCTTAAACCTTCAAGTTCAAAGGATTCTTATAAAAGGGTTATACTCAAATTGGTGTTATATGACAGTGACAATAAATTTTGAGTGCCAATTAAATTATGTAGGTGCCATATAGGGGTCAAGAGTGTTTGGTGTTTATTAATTTCCATCTGTATATTCATATTCAGAATCGATTATAGAAGAGGTTGATGTGTTTGCAATATTCAGAGGATCGCATGAATCATTTTTTTTCTAATAATGGTGTTGTCAAGCTTTAAACCCCAGAAGTAAATGGATTTGGTTCAAAGATAGGGAATTTTATTTCTTTGTTAGTGTTTCCCTAACCATGATAATCAGTGTCAAGATTAATATTTTTCCCACCACATCAGTGGAAAGATTTCTCATTTTGTACAACTTATATATAAGCTCAATGTGTTAGCTTCCATATGATTGTATTTCATTTTTATCCCTAAAATGTTACAATTCTAGAGCCTACTTATATATCCTACTTCTTTTAGTGAGTATTAAAAATAGAGAGAAAATATACAATGGATGTAAGATAAATGTAGAACTATAGGCTATTCTTTTCCTATTACATGTACTTGTTAGATTTTTTCTCATTAAAAGAAATAGCATTCATCTCTCTCTAGAATCATGTGTTGGTTATATGAAAAGATAATTTTGTTTAGTGCATTTACCACACAATAAGAAAATTCCCAAAATCTTAGGAAGTGGGCCTATGAGAGAGGGGATCCTAAATTTTCTTAGCTCATGTTGAGAGTAATTTTAGGAGTATTTATAGTAAAACAGTTTCATAGTATAAAACTTATTTTAGAGTATGCTGCAATTTTTAGGAAAGATATTTTAAAATGTTATATTTTTAATTTGCAATAAAATTCTAAATCAAATATGCTCATTTATAAATTGACATTTGGCATAAAAGATTCCTCTGAAAATAGAAGTGGGTGGGGGGAACTTTTAGCCCCCCTTTTACCATCCCCTTTTAGTGGTCCCATAGGAAGGGGGCTCCTAAGTTTTCTTCGCTAGTGTGGAGAGTAATTTCAGGAGTATTTATAGTAAAATTGGTCTCTTGGTATAAAAAAAAATTTAGAGTGAAAGTGGTCTCATGGTAAAAAAGCTTTTAGCCCCCACTTTTTACCATCCCCTTAGGCAAGGGTCCTATGGAGGGGGTTGTTGCTCCTATTATTGTTCGGCGGGTGCCCGTGAACAATAAAATTTAAGCAAATAGGAAAATTTAGAATATTTTCCTTAAAATAAGGAGCAATTTTTTTTAGGAAGAGAGTTTAAGCGAGATGAAAGAAAGGAGGGGCTGGAAGTTTCCCATACATGCTTCTATATTTTAGCAAGATATATTGCCAAATGTCAATTATTCAATGATCAAATTTGTTTCAATATTTTTTATTACAAATTAAAATATAACAATTTTACATATATCTCTTGAAAAATACAACATGCTCTCAAAATCCTTTTATACCATGTGACCACACTTGTTTAAAAAATTCCCAAAAATATTCTTCATGACCTTCTTAAGAAATAATAAGAATTCCCTTCCCATAGGACCACTTCCTTAAACTCTCCCCTACAAAAGTGGTGCTCTTTGTTTTTAGGAAAAGATTGTAAAATTTTATGTTTCCCTAAGACCACCATCCCATGTTGGGGGCAATGTAAAAAAATTTAGTAAGTCTTTACTGAGTATTTTTAGGATAAATTAAAGTAGCCGTGGGGTCCCATGTTTTCCAATTAATTTTGCTAGAGGGAAGTGTATTTAGAGGGAAAAACATCTAGAACCAATGCTTTGAGGACAAATGGCCTAAAAACATAGAATGCAGAAACAAACATTTCAACTCCCTACCCATTTGAGTCAGCTGGAATAGGTCTCCTTAGAGATTATGTTTTTTTTGTGGATAAAAATAAATTTACTATGGGACAATCTATCCACGTAGCCCAACATGAGATCGCTCCTTAAATTTATTTAGTCATGAGAGTTGAATAAAAATAGGAGCAGTCTCCCCCTCAATACGACCTTGCCTTAAACTATCCTCCTAAACTTATGATTCTTCTTATTTTTAAGAAAAATTTGGAAAAATACCAATTTCCCTAAATTTATTTTGTCATGAAATAAAAATAGGAACAATAGCCTCCTCCATGTAACATTAGGAAGTGGCTACCCTCCACTCAATTTGCACCCATGTATGGTGCACTCCCCCTAAAAACATGCATGCAACACATAGATGACCATGCAAAAATATGATGTGCCAGGGAAAGGACCGCCTAAGAGAGTTTTGTCAGTGTCGGAGGATCAAATTAAGTGTGAGATCCTACATTGATTCAAACCTGTAAAAATTAATACTCGTGAGTTATCTTTCAGCAAGTGGCAACGCACTTAGGGCGATTAATGCTTATAGTGCAGACCCATGTTTGTCGTCTAATTCCCACCACTAACTTTGACGAAAAAGTTAAGAAAAATGGGCCCATTTCATTTGATTTTCTGATTTTTAATAAATTACCTTTGGTTGACGTCGTGACTGTCAATTTGGACAACAAAATTAATGGTTCGTGGTATTTAGATTTATAAACTTTAGGTTTTAAGTTTTATTATTATTATATGTTATAATTTTAAATTTGTTATTATATTGTTTGTTTCGTATAAGTTTAGTTTTCTTTTTGTATAAGTCTAGATTAGTTTTATTTAAATAAAAAAATTGATTTTTGTATTTTCTTTTTAATATTTGTTGTTTGTCGATCATAGTTATTTTTTTGTGTTTATAGTTGATAGTTTTGTGACTTGAGTCATTATTTATGTCTTTCTGAGCGTCAATCAATTTTTGTTGAAAGTGTAAAATAAGTCCTTAAAGGTAAAATTTTCAATAAAACAAGATCTTGAACGATCTTCAATGTAATAAATCTCTCTGATTCAATGTACTAATCACATATTTTGTATTGGGTGCATTCTCGACCAAATCTGACATTAAACTTGTGGGGGTGATATAGATGTTGATTCCCCTCCACATGTTCGCACTTGGGGGGAATTTTAGGAAATAAATGTATTAATGCTCACATGGTGACCAATACTATTGTAAGAGATAGTTTAATATTTGTGTGTGAATAATAATGAGTTGAAAATGCAACTCACGTAGAAGATAGGTTGAGTGAAAATATTTAGGAGAGAATAAGAGAGAGATGTATGGAATAGAATGAGAAATGTAAGGGATAAAATAATAAGTGTCGATTCCTTTTTTATCAAGATATTCACACTATATATGTAATGCTTACATTCAAGTAAAATAATGAAGTTGATTGACGCCCATTTTGTGTTGTGCACATCTGAGCCTTTGGCTCTTTCACAAGAAAGAAATTCTTCGATATGGAGTAATTTCTACAACAATATCTACATGATCCATTTTTATTTTTCTTATGATGAAAATATATGCTCCAAGAAGTATTTTAGACTATTCAAATCTATCTTCCCTTTAAAGTGCTTTCCATAAAATATGGTCACCATTTTTTTATCGTATGAAGGAGAACCATCACATCCTTCTCATAAACGGGATTCGAAAAAAATCTTACTTTTGATTTAGATGCTTTTAAATGCAATGGGTCATCCCTCTTGCATCAACATTGTCTACATTCCATACTCGAAACATTACATTAAATAATGAAGATTTTGGAAAAGTATAGGGTAGCTAGAGAAAGGGTGGTGCACATGGCCTCCTTCAACTTCTCAAATACCCCAATGGCTTCTTCAATCCCATAGAAGGAGTTCTTCTTCAATAAATCTATCAGTGGTGTTTTTATACTACCACAATTCTGTACAAAACAATGATAATCACTTGTGAGCCCTAATAATCCCCATAGGTATTTGAATGGTCTAGGCAATAACTATTTTACCATGGTCTTGATCTTGTGAGGTTACACCTTCATTCCTTTATGACAAACAATGTGACCTAAATAATTGACATCCTTGACTCCAAAATCAAGTTTAGAAGGTTGGCTTAAAGATGATGTTGTTTAAGATTATTAAATACTTGATTCACATGATCTAAGTATTCCTCCATGTTTTGTTGTATTAAAATTTCATTTAAAAAAACATTAATAGGAATTTCTAATAAATGGTTGAAAGAAAAAAATGTAGATGATGAATTTTTTAGGCATAAATTGATAGTGGAACTCATATGTATTAAAAGATATCTTATGTCTATCCTTTTCTTCAATTCTAATTTGATGATATCCAAAGAATAGGTCATTATTCATGAAATAAACAACACCATGTAAATTATCAGAGAAAATCATCAACTAGAAGCACTAGGAACTTATCTTTGATGGAGTACTTGTTGAGTTATTTTTAGTCTAGACACATGCCCCAAGTCTCATCCTTCATATGCACCATCACTAGTAGAGAGGAATAAGAACTCGAATATGATGATTGTTTTTGTAGAAATGGTTGAAAGATGGAGTTCATTAAACTCTAAAATGTAGATTGTGTATTTGTAAGGCCAAAAGACATCACTATTTAATTTCATATGGCCCTTACGGGTTCCAAAATATATCTTATATATCCTCATATTTGATTCAAATTTTATGATAACTATAGAGTAGGTGAAGTTTCATGAAATACACAACAACAAATAATTCATCTAGCAAATATTTGGGAAAGTGCACGGAGATGGGGGACCAAAAAAGGGGCAAATTTATGATTTTAAGCGAAACAAGCGCATTTTGAGAAAGCACGAGTGCGTTATGGATTTATAGGATTGGTAATTACCAATCCTATAAAAAAGTGTGTTATAATGCATTCATGCTATATAACACAAACATGTTATAACGCACTCATGTTCTTGTTGCTATGTGGTATATGTGTTTATGGGAGGGATATATTTACTAAAATAAATGGTTTAAGTTTTTCTTTGAAATAATAATAAAAGAAAACTTATACTTTAAATTTATTTTAGTAAATATAATAAATTAGGGTCACTCTGCACCTTATGGAACTAGTCTCACACTCCATCTTGCACAATTTAGAAGATAGTTTTTCATATTTTAATCTGGTCAAGTACATATGTATTTTTCAGGATTTCAGCATTCAACCTAAAGTTTTTAGAGTTTAAATTCTACAATCGATATTTGTTTTGTGAAAGAATATAGTCATTGTTTAGGTTTTGGGGTCTTCTTGATTGGTTATTGACATTTTTAGGAGTTTTAGATGTGTCAAAACTATATTTTATAAACATCACAACTCCTAAAGGTAGCAACAATTGCTCAAATTTATGGACTCATGCAATTCCTTATAACACATAATAAATTAAAACACATGTGTAAGTTTTTATTGATTCAAAGAATCATGGAAATGGTCATCATGAGGTCTGTGAAGGATTTGAAACATCATGAGGTGATGCAGAGCTCTAGCACATTTGCATGCATTCATCAACTCATACCAACCAATTTCAATCATTCTCATTAGTATCATGTTTTGAGAAGTCTTCTTTGCAAAACATCCCTCAAAACCATATGTCTCAGTCTCCCTTTAGGTCTTCAAATTGTGATCAGAATGTGCATGCTAATTGTCAATGATATCACTGATTTTGACCAAAGAAAACTTAAAATTCCTTCATATTCCTTTCAAGGACCTTGTCTTTGTTTATTCTTGAAAATTTGGGGTCTAAATTCCCTGATTTGGGTTTTAAAAACCTAAGCACTAGTTGTACCATGCCTTCAACCCGAGAAAGCAAATAAGCTTGTAAAAAGAGTTATAATCATTTTTAAACCTAGAATTTTGGACACACGAATGGTCCCAACTATTCCTTTGTTTCTATCTTAGCAGTGAAGGTTCTTGCACTAGTTAATCTTCTAGATCACATTTGACTTGTAGCTACAAGAATGTCTTAGTAGGGTTTGTCTATTTAACCTCTAGTTATATTCAGGATAGATAATAACAAAAACATTATCTGCATTGTTTGACCTTAAAAGCATCGAAAGTAACCTTTTAAAACAATATTCCTCTACTCTTCTTACTGAATTCAATACTTCTTCCTACCTCTACCCAGGATACTAAATTTTGTACACCAATACATAGTCACAATCAACATAATGGCTTACCTATGATTTTATTCTTCAATCAAAGGAAAATACTTATGAGAATAGTCTTCTTACCCCTTTGTTCAAGTCTAATGGTTCCCACACACATGCAAAGTAACTCCTTCAATCAGTTTCTCATTGTATCAGTCCACAGTCTCTTAGAGATTCATGCATGGAACACATAATAACAACTTGTTCAATTCTAAAACTCAAGTAGCAGAGCTCCACATCCCTCATCACGTGGTTTTTGTCAAAGAAAAGACTCTTCCATATTCACATTCCAATATACCCCAAACATACAACAATACACATTTACATTTTCTATTTAGGAATTTACATGTTGAAATAGAGTGCCACTATTTAACTTCCATGAAATGTCTATGAAGAAAAAAATAATTCTATATACCCATCAATAGAATCATAGGCCTCAACCACAACATCAAGGGAAATCTCAACAATGTACAAGAAGGAGATCCATATGCAATTTAGAATAAAGTTTATTTAATAGTCTATAGCTTTACATACAAAATTCTCTCTTTGCCTCTCCCCTCAGTTCCTCCTCCTTGAGGAATGAATCCTCTAACTGATTCTTGCTCCCCATATCTCTCTCCTCTCATCAACCCTAACTGTCCCTATGACTCACTAGGACCTTTCACATGCCCATGCATCCATAATGAGGCAATTTACATTGTTTGACAACATTTTATTGTATCATACCCACTTTAAGACTTAACATAACATATCTAAATAGTCACATACCTTATAAAGCCTTCAAAACACCTTAGAAACTATATTTGTCACTTTTTACATACTTAGAGATTTTGAATTTTTGACTTGGAGGGAAAAACCTCTAATTTGAAATTATGAGCATTTTGGCTTCAACTAGCACTTGGTTTTGCACCTTATATCCCTTCTCATGACTTCTTGATTCCATAAACATGATGATAAGAAATTTGGACATTCTTGTAACCTCTTTCTTTGATGCCCCTGCATCATGAGGTCTGTGAAAGATCTAAAACATCAAGAGCTTCATCAAGATTCAAATCATCAAGGGAATGGCCATCAGGAGCATGATAAGAGAAGAGCCACCATGAGTGATGGTGGAAATAATCTCAGTCTCAAAAATAATGCATATTTTATGAGAGTGTTTCTAAACACTTAATCAATGCTTGGTAATGAACTCACATCTTGCAAGTCAGGGAGGTGGAATTTGCATTGTTTGAATACAACATTGTGTATGTCAAGAACATGGAATTCATTCTCGGACATTCCTCCAAGTTTCATTTAGGTTTTAATCCTTCTATCAAGAGGAGTAAACCTATCTCCATGAGGAGAAATAGAGAAAGAGGGTGTCAAACATCATAAGCATGCTTCCACTTAGGTGACATTTGCCTATGAGATGAATAAGAGATCATCATGTTCAAAGGTGAAAAGTGAGGGTCAAGGAGTTAATTGATGATCATCATATCTCGACTCTACCATTGTGTCCTAATCTCTTTGAGAAACAAATAAAAATGAGCTAGTCAGGCTATTGAGGCATCTAGGACTATCATGTGTGAAGGATCAAGAAGACACATATTCTCGTGAGAGGGACATGAGAAAGAAGTGTATGAACATCTTAAATCTTATTCCATTCAAGGAATATTTTTAATCCTAAAAGGGTAAGAGGATTATATTTGTATGGATATGTTGTCATGTGAATTGACTAACCAAATAATTCAAAACTAAACCATAAAAACCAAGCCACATTGTGAGATCTTACTCCCAAATCTTCTTGAATCTCTTTGGGATATCCTACCTCATGTGTCATGATCACCTTTTCCTTGAGGGTATTCCTATTGCATTGGGTAAACATGTATACGTTTTTAAAAATGTTTAACAAGGTCCATTATTCCATTCATTGAAGTGTAATAAAAGACTAATTCTCCATCAATCCTAGAAAGGCCAATTTTGGCCATTTCAACATGTGTGCATCCTCCAGGAGGGTTATGAAAAGGTATTAAGTATCTAAAGGTGGTATTTGAAAGTATTGAAGGTGTTAGAAGTAGTTTAGGAAGATTTAGGAAAAAAATTATCATTTAGGGATAGTCTATTCAACAACGGGTTTTCAGGGTGGTAGGAAACGAGTACCAAATTGTAGACCTTGACTTCTACAACTAATTTGGGAGCTTTGTAAGGAGTTAGGAGGAAAACATGTAAGCACCAAAAATATTGAATAATCCTTTCCATTTTAGGATCATACATTTTGATCCAAGTCTACTCAAGATGATACTTGTGTTTTGCACCTTATTAAAAAACCTAGTGTATTTTTCAGCATGTTGAAAAACACACTGTGTTTTTCAAAGACTTTGAAAGATGCAATGCAATTTTCAACAAAGTACAAACCACGAAGATTTCCCCACCTTTTGGACTAATGTAATCAATAATAAGTAATTATAATTTGTTAAACCTTTATGCGTTTCATCTTGTTGAGACACACAAGTGTGATTTTCAAGATGTTGAAAAACACACTTGTGTTTTTAGTACTTTGAAAGACGCGCAAGGCGGTTTTCAACAAGGTGCAAACCATGATGCTTTTCCACATTTTGGACTCATGTAATCAATATTAATTAATTATCATGTGGATAAATTATGTGCTTTTCATCTTATTGAAAAACACAATGTTTTTTTCAACATGTTGAAAAACACACTATGTTTTTCAAAGACTTTCAAACATGCAATGTGGTTTTCAAGAAGGTGCAAACCACAATGATTTTCCACCTTTTTGGAACGAAGTAATCAATATTAAATAATTATCATGTGGAGAATTTATGTGCTTTTCACCTTGTTGAAAAACACAAGTGTTTTATTCAAAGATGTTGAAAAACACAATGTTTTATTCAAAGATGTTGAAAAACACACTGTGTTTTTTTCAAAGACTTTGAAAATCGCAATGTAGTTTTCAAGAAGGTGAAAACCATGATGTTTTTCTACCTTTTTGAAATGATTTAATCAATATTAATTAATTATCATGTGGATAACTTGTGTGCTATGCACCTTGTTGAAAAACACATAGTGTATTTTTCAGCATGTTGAAAAACACACTGTGTTTTTCAACACTTTGAAAGATGCAATGCGATTTTCAACAAGGTGCAAACCACGAAGATTTCCCACCTTTTTGGACTGATGTAATTAATATTAAGTAATTAGAATGTGGAGAACTTATGTGCTTTGTACCTTGTTGAAAAACACAATGTTTTTTTCAGCATGTTGAAAAACACACTATGTTTTTCAACACTTTGAAAAACGCAATGCGGTTTTCAACAAGGTACAAACCACGATGCTTTTCCACCTTTTTAGACTGATGTAATCAATATTAAGTAATTATCATGTGGAGAACTTGTGTGCTTTGCACCTTGTTAAAAAACACAATGTATTTTAAGCATGTTGAAAAACACACTATGTTTTTCAACACTTTGAAAGACGCAATGCGGTTTTCAACAAGGTGCAAAACCACGAAGATTTCCCACCTTTTTAGACTCGATGTAATTGATATTAAGTAATTAGAATTTTCTAAACCATTTTAATTTTCGTCTTGTTGAAACACGGTGTGATTTTCAGCACGTTGAAAAACACACTGTGTTTTTAGCACTTTGAAAGACGCAATGTGGTTTTCAACAAGGTGCAAACCACGATGCTTTTCCACATTTTTGGACTGATGTAATCAATATTAAGTAATTAGCATGTGGAGAAATTATATTCTTTGCAACATGGTGAAAAAACATAGTGTTTTTTTAGCATGTTGTAAAACACACTATGTTTTTCAAAGACTTTGAAACACGCAATGCGGTTTTCAATGAGGTGCAAACCACAATACATTTCCACCTTTTTGGACTGAAGTAATCAATATTAAGTAATTAGAATGTTCTAAACTTTTTTTCTTCATATTTTTAAAACACACAGTGTTATTTTCAGCACGTTGTAAAACACACTGTGTTTTTCAACACTTTGAAAATCGCAATGCGGTTTTGAAAATCGCAATGCGGTTTTGAAAACCGCAATGCAGTTTACTTGTTACATTGTTTTTCTATGACATATTTGCTACTTTTCCTATTAACACATGTATCTAGCCACTTTGTTTCCATGTGCCTTGGTTTATATCATTCACATCCCCTACTCTCTGTAGGTATCCACATCAGTTTAGTATCAAGTCTTCTCTTTTATTTTGTATACTCCTACTAACGTTGCATGCACCCTAAAAGAGGGGGGCATACACTAGGTGAAAAAATCACCCCATACAACAACTAATATCTACAACACCTAAGAACAAGATCACAATTACAGAATGACCTAGAACCTGACTTGGGTCCTCACAAGACAACACGAGACACTCAAGCACAGGCTCACACAAGAGCACGCCTGAGTGCATGTGTCCTCCTCAGGCACTAATTTCCTAGGGGCAGATACCATCAATTTCTCATATCAGCCTAGTTCACAACAAGTTACGTGAACTATTTTACAATACACACACAATTATCTAGCAAACAATAGGCATGCAATCTTCTACCATCAACTTCAATTAGAATAATTAATACATTCAAAACAAATCGGGATAACAGAACAAAGTAGAACACACCATATGCGGTGTACTTATCAGCAGAGTCATGAAAGGAGAGTAACACTAGACCTCTCTCCCTAACACTTGCTCTTTGGCCCGAGATTGCCCAAAAACTCGCATTGACATGAGATCACCACAAAAAAATCACACTTGGCATGAGATCACCCAAAAAACTCACTCTACATAGAATTTTAGGACACTTTTCTATCCTTTTAGAATCTTTTACATTAGGTGAAAACTTTCCTTTTACACACTTTGACATATTTTTACATACTTATGCACTCTTTTCTCTGATTTATCATATACAAGACTTTGAATACATTTGTTCTCTTCTTTTATAGGTTCAAAATAAAGGACCAAACACTAAGCATATGTTATCATCACCTAAGCTTGCATCCAAAGGCACCTAAATCACTTCAAGGCATCCATCTAAAGCATCCATTCAAGGGAGAAGGGACTACATTTTCTGCATGCATAACATGAAAGGGAAGTTCTTTATTCCATCCACACATTCTATTACATGCTTACATCATGCTCTAAACACATCCTTGTAATTTCACTCACTATTGGGTTATCGTTGGTGTTAATTTGACTCCCCATTCTAGAGCTTTGTTTTTCTCGGATTTGATGCGGTTTTGTGGGTTTTGTAGGTGATATTTATTTTACTAGTTACAAGTATCCTTAGTGATCAAATAATGACACACGGGTGATCAACATGGAATATGTGTGACATTTGTGTGACATAATAAAATATAGATTATGACTATTTGTGTAGTCACGGTGCCCAAGAGAAGTCTCTAGCACCAGGCGCCCTGTCCTTCCATGGCGCCCTGTCCAACATTGTTCTTGCGGTCCAAAATTTCTCCCGATTATTTATCGACAACATTGTTCAACTCTTGTTCAAGTAGTGATGGTATTCATCTCGAGCTCACATCTTGAAATTCAATACTTGGTGATGTACTCAATCAATACTTCACGATGTGCTCACAACTTGAAATTTAATACTTGCAATGTGCTCACATCTTGAAATTCAAGGAGTGGCTTTCACCGTGAAGTTAAAAGGGTGTCATCATATTCAAATGTGAAATGGGAAGCTCATGGAGTGCGTTAGGATCATCATATCTTGACTCTGCCATCATGTTAAACCTCTTCAAAGCACAGATGAGCTAGTCAATCTATCGAGTTAACAATGTTTTAAAATGTATAAAAATGTTGTAAAATGTAGAAAAATGTTTTAAAATGTATAAGTTTGTAAAATGTTTAACAAGGTCCATGTATAATTAAAATTTGGTAATTAACACTAGTATGATTATAGACACCTAGAATTTAGTCAAGCAATTTTAATATCTAAATTTCACTTACAATCCTCTTTCCCGTAAATTGACGACACTTCGTCAATAAACCACTATTGTAAATTGGTGTTTTCCTTGCATTTGAATACCCTCTTTTATATAGGTGTTTTGAGACATTTGTGCTTTTGCAAGAATAGAGGCATTTGTAAAGGGAGAAGGTTATGTATAAAGTTTTGAGACTAATTTCGTCTGCACACATAAAAAATTATTCAATATAGTTGACCGTAAACCACATAAAACAATATTTCAATTATGCATATGTCTCACCACGTCAAGCCCAAATGTCATGTCTCCCACGTCAAACAATATTTATGCGTCACATCATGGTTTCTAGTGAGATTCATCCTTTCTGATGAGGGCGATGTGTTATGGAAATAATGATGCATGATCTTTTTACCCACATGCATATGTGCAAAATGAGTGAAGGTATTGTTAGTGCGAAATCACAACACCCCCAAATGAGTGGTCAAGTTTGCTTTTCTAAGGCGGGGTCATTTAGTGTGATTTACATAACATTGGATCATTCCCTAAGTTGTGGGACTTACAAATGGGAATGATCCTCTAGAGAAGGTTGGTTACTCTTCCTAAACTACCTGCTACAAGCTACTCCAATGCAGGCAAGTTAAATCTAACCTAATCTAACCATTCCAAGGAACCAAGGAGAGAGAAAGAGGGAAAAAACAAAGCCTACACTAAAGCGGTGATACACCAACAAATGAAGCAAGATATTTTGTTGAGGGAGAAAGAAACAGAAAAAATGGAGATGAGGGAGGTCAGACAGAAATAACATGGCCCAGATCTTCAAATTCACCATTAAACTCCATGAAACACAACATCCTACACTTGTAAATGTGAAATACATGCACAGGAAAAACAAACTGAAGGGAGAGGCACGAAGAAACAACAAAACAATGCAAAGGGTTGAAGAACACCACAAAAACACATTTTTATTGCTCTAGAAGGTGCATAGACCATTACATTTCTGGAATAGAGGCAAAAATACATTTTCTAGGCATAGGAGAAGGTTCGTTGCTCAAAAATGGCGTCGAGAAATAAATTTGACAGAGTTTCTCTATGCCTATAATGTCTCTTCTTTTCCAAAATGAGAAGTGTTACAATATATAGAAAGAATAAGAGAGAGAGAGAGAGAGAAGATGGAAAAATCGAATCCTACTTCAACCACCATGAGATACGCATCAAATCCCACTTTGAAATTTCAACCACTGAATATCAATGCCTTCTACAAATCCACCCCACATATGTCACTTCACGGTTCCCAAAGAAATCGAATCGAATCGGATCTAGTAGTTGAAGAGCAAGAAGATCCTACATTAAAGGCCCGAAGACGTTTTCTCCATTTTTCACCTACCAAGGCCCGAAAAATGATTTTCTATCTTTCCATGGTGTAGAAGACGTCGAGACACTTCCAACGGTGTCAGATTTGCAATATTTTGAGCACCGATCCAAAGATATGCCCCTTCAAAGTTCAGACAGTCCGCACAAATGGATAGGAAAACATTTGAAAAATGGGTCCTCTTTTGATATGGTACACGTGGCAACTAGATTAGAGCAAAATTGGGTTCGGGTCCATAATTTATCCTTTTTCCCTTTTCGCAAAAATGCAAAACTCGAGGAAAAACTCCCTCAACTCCCCGAAGCTCCTTTGGACACGTGGCATCCTTTGGTTGGTTGGGAGATGCGCTTCAATTTTGTCTCTGTGCCTTTTTTTTCAAAAGGAAAATTTTCACCTTTTCCTCCGATGCCCCACTTTGGCCTTAACTCGGGCCCAAACACTGACTTTTTCCTTTGGGTGGAGTTGCGGCCCATTTTGCAACTTTTTAGCTAAATCTTTTTGCTTCAAGGGCATATCTCTTGACTTGGGACACGCGATAGCTTCAAGCGCCATTTGTGAACCTTCTCTCTCTTCAATCCTTGAATTAGCACCATTTAGACACTTGGCAGCCTCCGCAGATCCTTAGACCTTTCAATGGCCCCTCTTACCCTTTTGGATCCTAGGCTACGTGGTGAGCTCACACCCATTTGTTTTTCCGCCTTTGGACTAACTTTTGGAGGAGCGCCAAGCTGACAAGTGGCTGCTTCCGCTGAGTTTTCTATACTTAATCTTTTTAAGGTCTACCCTTTGAATTATGTTGACTCTCCCCTCGTTGGGCCTGGGACACTTGGAGCCCTGGCGCTTGTTCGAGCCTCTCCTTTTGGATTTCAACTTTGAAGAAGCATCGCGCTGACACGTGGCTCTCTCCACTGTTTCCTCCATACTTAGTCAATTTTTGGACTCTTTCTGAACTATTTTGAGCCCGAAGACTTCGAATCTTCACCGCTTTTCGCTTCTCGAGCCTCTGGTTCTTCTGACACTGCTCGGCCTCCTTTCCCGACCCTTCCTTTTTTTTAATTTTAGAGCTTGCCTCGAGTCCTGTCAAGTAGATTTAAGACACTGATTCACATAACAGAGTCGTTTCCTTTCTTTCTTCTCGCACGTGGTCATTTAAACTTTCGCAGCCCCGTCATTCCATTGCAGAGTCCCTCTCAGAACTAGTTTGTAAAATTTAAACGTGTTTTCTCTTATTATTTCGTGCAGGTGGTCGTGGATCGATAAAATATTTTACCCAGGGGTGAAATATGGATAACAATTTGGCAACTCATGAGGAAATCTACCTGCTAGATGAAGAGACCAATGGCCTTGAAGCATCTATTGGGTATGGAGTCTTCCTGATAAACATGAAACTAATCTAAAATTTTGAAGATCTCGATCCCTAAGCCATCGCGAGCTGATCGTATGCCTTTTCTATGTTTTGTCTGACCCTGAGTCTGCACTCTCAATTTTCATAAGGAAATCTTGGAAATGGAATTTCTGAGAGTAGAAAATTGTTTTAACTCTGGGGCTTTCATATGTCCCTAAAATAGACTGTTTTGAAATGACTTTGGTTGTTCTTGCATTTGTTTTCTTTTGAAGATGGCAACTATTACAAGTAACTATGAGTTTCCCTGCTATGAACACTGAAGAGCCTGGTTGTATGCACCTTTGGAGCAATGTGAATAAAACTTATATACAGAGACAAAATCATACATGCCTGAATGAGACATGCAAAGTGTGCATAAGCACTTCTTCTGCTGGAAACAAAGTCTACTCCTACTCCTACACTAACCAGAGAGAAAGAATGCTAAACAAAGCCTGCTACAGGTAGGGAGAAGTAGCTTCCCTTTCTCAAGAGGGGCAGCCATGCAAATGATTTGACACTAAATATAGTTTCTGTATGAGTGAAAAATTGACAATAAGCTGGTCCTCCACCCAAATCATCAAGGTATCAACATTAATGGAAAATACCTCCTCAAGCTAACTTGCATTTGACTCCTGGAGGTATTGATGATGACCCTTGGTGCTTTGGTATTCATCCTCATGCCCTGAAGTAGGCATGACTAGTTCTGGCTTCTCCTTTGGCTCCAATGAAGCCAAGTACCTGATTGGGCACTGGTCTGATCCTTTGAATGTGCCCCTTGTTCTAAGTTTCAACTCCAAGAATGGAGTTTTCTTGTGGACCTTCTTAGATGAATGGCGTGGGAGAAATGGTGATATCTTTTTTTCCCTTTCCTTTCTTCCTCCTGTGAAGAGCATGGAAGGTTTAAGTCTCCCAAACTTGATTCCAGAGGGCTGATATAAAATGCAGTGTGATTTGACAATTGAATGCTCTCCTCCATGACAGTAGGTTCATATGCTTGGAAGGTGGATGAAGGAGGAGAAAATAATAGAAACTCAACTGGTTCTTCTCCATCAAAATAGTCCTCCAAATCAGACAAATAAATTGCCTCATTGTTGTTCTGCTACAAATGTTCAACCTCTTCCATGGTGTCTCTTGGTCTCAGAACTTGTTCACCATGTTTTCCCTCATTCTCAAACATTGAGTTTGAAAGATCAAACTCTTCTTCAACATTAGAGTTCGAGAGAGATGAGGTGAGAGGAAGAACTGAAGGTTCTTCTATGGCCTGTTTTGTGCTCAAAGCTTCTGGGGTTGCATTACTCTCCTCCTCAACTAGAATGCACTCCTCTTCTTTTGGATTTGGAGCAGCTTCTCCTTCCTCTGCTACAAATTTAGTTTCAGTCACAACTGGCTCTTCAACCTTGACCTCCTCTATTGGTTTGACCATCAAAGGGATCTTTGTAAGCCCAAATTTGGTAGCCCAACTCTTCAGATTGTCTGTCATTTCTTCTCTGATTGGGCTCCTCTTCTTGTTGTTCTCTTTGATTGGATTCTTGAGTCTTTTCCCAACATGGACTTGGGAGAGCAAAAGGAGTGGCAGGTTGGGGTTCAACCAATTTTGCAATTGTTTGTGGTGTGGAGGGAGGAGATGAAACTTCTTGTTTCTTTAGAGGGAATGAATGCTTGGGAAAGGAAAGGGGAGAAGAAATGAAATGGGGTGGAAGACTAGGGAATGGAGAAATGGAATCAACGCTTGGGGCAACAACTGGGAAGCTTGGAAATTAGAGCTTGGGTTGAGATGGTGCCGCTTGAGAAAGAGAAAAAGAAAAGCTATGAGATGTTGGACTTACCCATTGACGAGGTTGTCTTGACTCCAACTCATAAGCCCCAATCTCCTCAGTCCATTGTGCAAGTTGGGGCAGCATTTCAACCATGAAGTCAAGCTTCTCTTGAGGGCTATAATGTCTTGGAAAAGGGCCTTCCCATGGACAAGGTGCCCCAACCAACACCTTCATTTGAGTTGTATCTTCGACTCGCACCATGCTAATCTCCATTTTTGGATCTTCAAAGAAACCAACATTCTCCACATAGTTGTCACCATTATATGCATCCCCTTGTTCTTGATAAGCTCCATGGCCAAACTGATTTTGACTCTGCTCATATAGGTAAGCATAATGATCTTGGATCTTATTATAATGTTGATTTGGAGGAGTTGGGAAATGCATTGGAGGTGGATTGCATTGTTGTAAGTGTGAGTTCCATGAAGGGAATGAAGTCATGATTGCACAACCTCATGGAATGGGAGAAAATGAAAGAGATGGAAGAAGAAAATGGATGAAAATGAGTGGAAATGGATGGAAAAGGTCTCGCAACTCGAGAGAATGGATTTTTGAACCAGAGGAGTCGTCAGATGTGCTTGCATGTGCCTCAAAAGGTTGAATCCCACCAAGAACACATCAACTTGATGAAATAAAGTGAAGACCCCTTTGTCCCACTGGGCGTGCCAAAACTGTTAGTGTGAAATCACAGCACCCCCAAATGAGTGGTCTAAAGGTCTACTTTTCTAAGACAAGGTCATTTGGTGTGATTTGCATAACATTTTATCATTCCCCAAGTTGTGGGACTTGCAAATGGGAATGATCCTCCAAAGAAGGTTGGTTCCTCTTCCTAAACTACCTACCACGAGCTACTCTAGTGCAGACAAGCTAAATCTAACCTAATCTAACCATTCCAAGGAACCAAGGAGAGAGAAAGAGGGAAAAACAGAGCCTACACTAAAGCGGTGATACCATCAAAGAAAGGAAGCGAGATATTCTGTTGAGGGAGAAGGAAATAGAAAAAATGGAGATGAGGGAGGTCAAACAGAAGTAACACGACCTAGATCTTCAAATTTTCCATTAAACTCCATGAAACACAACATCCTACACCTGCAAATGTGAAATACATGCACATAAAAACAAATCTGGAAGGGAGAGGCACGAAGAAATAACAAAACGAAGTAAAGGGTTGAAGAACACCACAAAAACACGTTTTTATTGCTCTAGAAGGTGCACAGACCATTACATTTCTGGAATAGAGGCAAAAATACATTTTCCAGGTGTAGGAGAAGGTTCATTGCTCAAAAATGGTGTCGAGAAACAAATTTGATAGAGTTTCTCTATGCCCTAGAATGTCTCTCTTTTCCAAAATGAGAAGTGTTATAATATATAGAAAGAATAAGAGAGAGAGAAGAGGAAAAATCGAATCCTACTTCAACCACCATGAGATATGCATCAAATCCCGCTTTGAAAGTTTAACCACTGAATATCAATGCCTTCTACAAATCCACCCACAATATGTCGCTTCTGGTTCCCCAGTGGATCGAATCGAATCGGATTTGGTAGTTGAAGAGCAAGAAGATCCTGCATTAAAGGCCCGAAGATGTTTTCTCCATTTTTCACCTACTAGGGCCTCGAAAAAATGATTTTTTATCTTTCCATGGTGTAGAAGATGTCGAGATGCTTCCAATGGTGTCAGATTTGTAATATTTCGAGCCCTGAGTCAAAAGATATGCCCCTTCGAAGTTTGTATCGGGTCCGTACAAATGGGGGAAAATAGTTTGAAAAATGGGTCCTCTTTTGATATGGGACACGTGGCAGCTAGATTAGAGAAAAAATTGGGTTCATGGGTTTGTAGTTTATCCTTTTGCCCCTTTTTGCAAAAATGCAAAACTCAGAAAACTCGTGCGGCCCCGAAGCTCCGCCTGGACACATGGCACCCTTTGGTTGGTTGGGAGATGTGCTTCAATTTTGTCTCTGTGCCTTTTTGTCAAAAGAAAAATTTTCACCTTTTCCTCCGACGCCTCACTTTGGCCTTAACTCGGGCCCAAATGCTAACTTTTTCCTTTGGGCGGATTTGTGGCCCATTTTGCAACTTTTTAGCTAAATCTTTTGCTTAGTGGGGTATATCTTTGACCTAGACACGCGGGGACTGGCGCTCGTTTGGGAACCTTCTCTCTCTTCAATCCTTGAATCAGCGCCATTTAGACACTTAGCAACCTTCTTATATCCTTAGACCTTTCAATGCCCCCTCTTGCCCTTTCGAATCTTGGGCTACGTGGCGAGCTCGTGCCCATTTGTTTTTTACCTTTGGACTAACTTTTGGAGGAGCACTAAGTTGACAAGTGACTACTTCCGTTGAGTTTTATATACTTAATCTTTTGAGGTCCGCCTTTGACTTTTGTTGACTCTCCCCCCACTAGGCTTGGGACACGTGGAGCCCTGGCGCTTGTTCAAGCCTCTCCTTTTGGATTTCAACTTTGGAGAAGTGTCACGCTGACACATGGCTCTCTTTGTTGTTTCCTCCATACTTAGTCGATTTTTGGAATCTTTCTGAACTATTTTGAGCCCGAAGACTTTGAATCTTCATCGCTTCTTCTTCGAGCCTCTGGTTCTTCTAACACTGCTCAGCCTCCTTCCCCGACCCTTCCTTTTTTTTTATTTTAGAGCCTACCCGAGTCTGTCAAATAGATTTAAAACACGGATTCACACGACAAAGTCATTTCCTCTCTTTCTTCTCACACAGGGTCATTTAAACTTTTGCAAGCCCTGTCATTCCATTATAGAGTCCCTCTCAACCATTTGCAAGATTTAAACATGTTTTCTTTTATTCTTTCGTGCGAGGTCGTGGCCGATAAAATATTTTGCCTAGGGGGGAGAAATATGGATAACAGGTATGAAAATCATATCTACTTTGAAAGATGCAATGCAACTTTCAACAAATTGCAAACCACGATGGTTTTTCACCTTTTTATTGATGTAATTAATATTTAGTAATTATAATGTGCTAAACCTTTTTCTTTTCATCTTGTTGAAAAACACATTGTGTTTTTCGACACATATGAAAAGTATAATGTTGTTTATAAAAAGGTGCAAACCACGATGCATTTATTCCTTGTTGAAACGATGTAATCCACATCAAGTAATTATCAAGTGGAAAAGAGTTGTTTTTTTCAAAGTGTTGAAAAATAAACTGTGGTTTTCAACACATTGAAAAACACACTGTGTTTTTCAACAATATGAAAAATGCAATGTTGTTTATAACAAGGTTCAAACCATGATGTATTTCTTCCTTGTTGTAATTATTTAATGAAAATCAAGTAATTATAAGGTGGAGAAGAGTTGCATTTTTTAATGTAGCCAAATTCTAAACAAACTTAATATACTACAAATAATATGAACTCCAAAAGAAAATAGATCTCCTTCTTTCGTTATTGAATCATGAATTACAATGTTTCCTAAATAGAAAAACAACTCCCAACTTGAGTTTCCAAGCAAAATCTAACTAACTTTGACTAAATCTACTCTAGGTGGTGGAAATTACTATTTTTAGCAATTTACTAGAACCTGCTATTCTTAGTAAGTTTTCATGTTTATTCGTACGGCACAAAAATTACCATGCATCTTCTACATGCCTAAATTAGAGGAATTGCCAACTTTCCAAATCATAATGCAACTAATAAAGTAAAATTAACTAATGTCCTAAAATAGGAAAAAAATGAACGACAACTTAATTTTTCCTCCTTTTAAACATTGTGTTGTGAGAAGACTTTGGAAACTGATCATGCCCCATATTATCTGGAGAATATGGAAAGATAGAAATGATATCATCTTCGGGAATAACAAAAGAACACTTGCAAGCTCAACTTTGCTAAGATTGGGCATGTTGTTAAAGATGATATTGGGAGATTCAAACCCCCAAAAATAAGAAGTATCCTGTTGACGAAGAGTACATTCTTTCCAATTGGAAGATTGGAACTGCTAGTTTGCTGATTAGGAATACCTCAAACATTGATAGTCTTTGGTTCATTAGATTCCTCCTGAGAGAAACTGGCATAAACTCAACTTTGATGGCGCTTCCAAGGGTAACCCTGGTCTTGCTGCTGGGGGAGGAGTTATCAGGGATCACAAAGGCTATTTAGTTGTTGCTTTTCTTTGGTAAAATGGGGATTCAGATGAATCATTATGTTGAAGCCCTTGCTGCTCTTTGGGGGCTAAGGATTGCCAAAGATTTTGATATCCAGAACTTAATTTTGGAAGGGGACTCTCTTAATATCATCAATCATTTAAACCAAACTTCTCCTCCTAGCTAGACCATCAAGGACTTCATTATGGAAGCAAGAAATATTTGTCAAAATATCAAGAATATCATCATTAGACATACCTATAGGGAGGGGAATAAGGTTGCGGACACTTTGGCCAATATGGGCATCAATATTAATCTTACCATATGGGATAATGTAAACAACATCCCTAAGGAGGTTCAAACTAGCATTAATGTGGATAATAATGGAATTACATACGTGGAGTAATTTTAATTATGACATGGAGCGGGTCTTAACGGAGGTGAAAGATCTCACTTGTGTGATTTATCCTCCTTTTATGGCCACATTAAAGCCATTAAACCTCACACAGGTGGGAGGTATTTCAAAAAATAGGACAGTCATAAGAAAATAGTAGACTCTTATGAGGGTTTTGAGCAGGATATTTGCAGAATTTGTAGGAAGAAGGAGAAAATGGGAGGGGCGCTGTGTCAATTGGAGCTGAGTTGCGACCCGGCCTGGAAGAATAACGAGGTACTTTAGAACCTCCTACACAAAGGAGGCATTTCAAATTTCATTGAATGAATTCAGGGTCATGACCTGAACATTTCGGTTCACTTTGCTATGGATTGGAAGGATAGGAGGGTCAAGTATGGTGGGCACAAGGTTATTGTCAATGAGGAGCTGATTGCTGAGGCAACATGCCTGGAACTGGAGGGCTACCATTTTTTTCAATAAGAGGATTGATAGGGTTGTTGAGGCAAGAAATTCTCCGATGAGGGCGAAGAGCTGGAGTTTGTTGCTATGGGCATAAGGGTAAGCTCTATTCCCATGCCGTATGATGAAGTGATGAATATGATGGTTAGATATATTTCTTTGGAAGGGTGTTATAAAACGGTCCCTATTAAACACCTTATTTTTTAAAACCATTTTAGAAGGAATTTCGTGGTCTATTTCCCGCATTACCTTCTCAACTCCCTTCAAAGACTCTGTTTTGGATTTTCAAAAGCACTTATGTCTATTCCTTTGCATCAGGGCCTTATCTTTCTATTGCACAAGCTTTGTGTTGCCAAGTTCCCTGGCTTCCCGATTGCTCCTAGTGAGCCGCTCGCTACCACCTCCTCTGCTCCCACTCCCACTCTTTCCACCCCTTCCAAGTCCAAAACCAAGAACCCCATGAAAACAGACACCCCTCTCACTAGCAGGATTCTCAGAAGCTCCAAAGAGATGGAGGTTGCTCAAAACTTGCTTCATATCAGCAATGTTGGTATTGAAAAGGCCTTGCATCAGGAGGAGTCTCAAGTGCCTAATAGACTGGAAGCCTTGGAGAAAGAGATGAAACAGATGAAGAAGGACCTTCAGTGTATGGAAAAGTAGAAAGGGAAAAGAAAGTTTGATGAAGAGAATGATAATGGCAAGGATCGGTTCTTGATATATATATATATATATATATATATATATAAGAAGTTGAACTCTCTAGATACTAGATTGGGGAGAGCTAAAGATAGACATGATCACAACATGGCTATCTTTAAAGCCATAAGTGAATTTTTAGAGCAGCAAGTTCGGAGCATTGCTATGCTAAGTGGGATCCTATGCAACTATTTAGGGGAATGAGAAAGAGAGGAGTATGACCATTTCGCAGCTAGATGCTTCAGACTCAATGCACATAACCACTCTATGGCATTGTTTACCTTGCTGCAAATGATCCAGTCCATAATTGAAAGAGCATCCAAGAAATAGACTCACTTGGGTTGGTGGGATTCGGTAAAGATGTTGTTCTTTTTTACGATCTTTTTGTTGTGACGTTGCTGCTTTTTTGTGGTTTTGTTGTGAGTCTGTGTCCTTTTTTTTTTCTTGTTGTAACTTGCTCTTGGTTACTTTTGGAAACACTGTTATATCTGGATTTTGATCCTTTTTGTAGTTTCTTCATAGTTATATCAGGCTAGTGAGCCCTTTTTGTAATAGGGTATAGTCCCTTCAAAACTATTTACCAATAATAAAAAAACTTAAATCCTAATTTTCGGCCTCTCAGATGGCGGATTTTAGCAAAATGTGTCGAAACATGCTCTAACTAGTAGGGTTGGTTGACCAATGCGTTCGCCTCATCGAAACATGATTTTTTCCTTGTTGTAATGATGCAATCCACATCAAGTAATTATCAGGTGGAGAAGAGTTTCTTTTTTTCAAAGTGCTAAAAATAGAGTGTGTTTTTTCGACACGTTAAAAATACACTTGTGTTTTTCAGCAATATGAAAAACGTAATGTTCTTTATAACAAGGTGCAAACCATGATGCATTTCTTCCTTGTTGTGACGATGCAATCCACATTAAGTCATTATCGGGTGGAAAAGAGTTATTTTTTTCAAAGTGCTAAAAAATAGAGTTTGTTTTTTGACACGTTGAAAAACACACTATGTTTTTCAAGCAATATGAAAAATGTAATGTTGTTTATAACAAGGTGTAAATCACGATGCATTTCTTCCTTGTTATAATGATGCAATCCAAATCAAGTAATTATCAAGTGGAGAAGAGTTTTTTTTCAAAGTGCTGAAAAATAGAGTGTGTTTTTCAACACGATTAAAAAACACACTATGTTTTTCAACACTTTGAAAAATGTAATGTTGTTTATAACAAGGTACAAACCATGATGCATTTCTTCCTTATTGTAATGATGCAATCCACATTAAGTAATTATCGAGTGGAAAAGAGTTTGTTTTTTCAAAGTGATGAAAAATAGAGTTTGTTTTTGACACGTTGAAAAACACATTGTGTTTTTTTTCAACAATATGAAAAATGCAATGTTGTTTATAACAAGGTGCAAACCATGATGCATTTCTTCCTTGTTGTAATGATGCAATGCAAATCAAGTAATTATCAGGTGGAGAAGAGTTGTTTTTTTCAAAGTGTTGAAAAATAGAGTGTGTTTTTCGACATGTTGAAAAAACATTGAAAAACACACTGTATTTTTCAACAATATGAAAAATGCAATACTGTTTATAACAAGGTGCAAACCATGATGCAGTTCTTCCTTGTTGTAACGATACAATCCAAATTAAGTAATTATCAGGTGGAAAAGAGTTGTTTTTTCAAAGTGCTGAAAAATAGAGTTTATTTTTGACACGTTGAAAAACACAATGTGTTTTTCAACAATATGAAAAAATGCAATGTTGTTTATAACAAGGGTGCAAATCATTATGCATTTTTCCTTGTTATAATGATGCAATGCAAATCAAGTAATTATCAGGTGGAGAAGAGTTGTTTTTTTCAAAGTGTTGAAAATTAGAGTGTGTTTTTAGCACTTTGAAAAACAATGCACAATTTTTATAAAGGTGTAAATCATGATGCATTTCTTCCTTGTTGTAACAATGTAATCCACATTAAGTAATTATCGGGTGGAAAAGTTCTTTTTTCAAAGTGTTGAAAAATAGAGTTTGTTTTTTCGACACGTTGAAAAACAACTTTGTGTTTTTCAAAGCAATATGAAAAATGTAATGTTGTTTATAACAATGTGTAAACCACGATGCATTTTTCCTTGTTATAATGATGTAATACAAATCAAGTAATTATCAGGTGGAGAAGAGTTTTTTTTTTTTCAAAGTGCTGAAAAATAGAGTGTGTTTTTCAACACTTTGAAAAACACAATGCGATTTTATAAAGGTGCAAACCACGATGTTATTCCTCCTTGTTGTAATGATGTGATCCACATCAAGTAATTATTAGGTGGAGAAGAGTTTCTTTTTTCAAAGTGTTGAAAAATAAAGTGTGTTTTTCAACACGTTGAAAACACAACAATATGAAAAATGCCATGTTGATTTCGCCAAGGTGCAACCATGATGTTTTCCTCCTTGTTGTAATGATGTGATCCACATCAAGTAATTATCAGGTGGAGAAGAGTTGTTTTTTTTCATAGTGCTGAAAAATATAGTGTGTTTTTCAACACGTTGAAAAAAACACACTATGTTTTTCAACACTTTGAAAAACAATGTGGTTTTTATAATGGTGCAAACCACGATGTTATTCCTCCTTGTTGTAATGATGTGATCCACATCAAGTAATTATCAGGTGGAGAAGAGTTGTTTTTTTTCAAAGTGCTGAAAAATAGACTATGTTTTTCAGCAATATGAAAAATGCCATGTTGATTTCACCAAGGTGCAACCCACGATGTTTTTCCTCCTTATTGTAATGATGTGATCCATATCAAGTAATTATTAGGTGGAGAAGAGTTTTTTTTTTCATAGTGTTTTTTGAAAAAAAAATACAGTGTTTTTTTCAACACTTTGAAAAACCCCATGTTGATTTCACCAAGGTGCAAACCACGATACTATTCCTCCTTGTTGTAATGATGTGATCCACATAAGTAATTATCAGGTGGAGAAGAGTTGATTTTTTTCAAAGTGTTGAAAAATAGACTGTGTTTTTCAACAATATGAAAAATGCCATGTCGATTTCGCTAAGGTGTAACCCACGATGCTTTTCCTCCTTGTTGTAATGATGTGATCCATATCAAGTAATTATCAGGTGGAGAAGAGTTATTTTTTTCAAAGTTATGAAAAATAGAGTTGTTTTTCACCACGTTGAAAAACACACTATGTTTTTCAACACTTTGAAAAATGCAATGCGGTTTTTATAAAGGTACAAACCATGATGTTTTTCCTCTTTGTTGTAATGATGTGATCCACATCAAGTAATTATCAGGTGGAGAAGAGTTGTTTTCCTTTCAAAGTCTGAAAAATAGATTGTGTTTTTCAACACGTTAAAAAAACACATGTTTTTCAACAATATGAAAAATTCCATGTCGATTTTGCCAAAGTGCAAACCATGATGATTTTCCTCCTTTTTGTAATGATGTGATCCACATCAAGTAATTATCAGGTAGAGAAGAGTTGATTTTTTCAAAGTGCTGAAAAATAAAGTTTGTTTTTCAACACGTTGAAAAACACACTGTGTTTTTCAGCACTTTGAAAAATACAGTGTAATTTTCCACAAGGTGGAAACCATGATGTTTTTACACCTTAATGTAATGATGCAATCCACATTGAGTATGTATCATGTAGAGAAGCATTGCATTACCTAAAGTGTGCAGAAAAATAAATTGTGTTTTTCGGCGCGTTGCTTGAAAAGCTTTCATGTAATGTAGTTTTCCACAAGGTGGAAACCACGATGTTTTTCCACCTTAATGTAAAAATGTAATCCAAATTGAGTATGTATCACATGGAGAAGCATTTACGTTTCCCAAAGTGCGGAAAAATAAATTATGTTTTTTCGGTGCGTTGAAAAACACATTATGTTTTTCAACCCTTTGAAAAAAATGCAATGCATTATTTTCCACAAGGTGGAAACCATGATGTTTTTACACCTTAATGTAATGATGCAATCCACATTGAGTATGTATCACTTGGAGAAGCATTACATTTCCCAAAGTGTAGAAAAATCAAAGTGCGTTTTTCGGTGCGTTGAGAAACACATTGTGTTTTTCAACACTTTGAAAAATGTAGTGCGGTTTTTCACAAGGTGGAAACCACGATGTTTTTCCACCTTAATGTAACGATGTAATCCACATTGAGTATGTATCACATGGAGAAGCATTGCATTTCCCAAAGTGTAGAAAATCAAAGTGTTTTTTGGCGCGTTGAAAAACACACCATGTTTTTTAGCACTTTGAAAAACGTAGTGCGGTTTTCCACAAGGTGGAAACCAAGATGTTTTTCCACCTTAATGTAACGATGTAATCCACATTGAGTAATTATCAGGATGAATTTATTCCTCAGCAGGAGCCATAATAACCCACATACAAATGGTTTTCCCAAAAGAATAAGTTTATATTAAAATTTGCACACGTGACTCATATAACTTCTTTGGCACCATTAATGACATTTTCAATTAAGATCAAGCTTCACATCTGATTTGTGCTACACACACCTTCAGTATCTAGATTAAATTCTCACACGTAGTCCCAGTTGATTTCTCCATCATAATGTTGTACCTACCCATATATTATACTCATTATCTATGTCTCTTCTAACCATTTTCATTTCACTAAGTACCTCATGACATATATGAGGATCATGCTTCCTTCTTTCTTAAGAATAGGTTTCCTCTCCCTATATACTCATGAGATATTATGTAGAGGTTATGCCAAACCACCCATTACACTTCCTCATCACTATGCGCTCATCAATAATTGCATTCTACATTGAGTAAATACACTTGTCTTCTAATCACACTTGTATTACTCTTCCTTATACATCACACATCACATACCAGATGTAGCAATACATATACATAATCTAAATACTACTTAATGTGCACATCATAACATCAACCAAAACACAACCACATTAGAGTAAAATCACATACATCTCATAATCATAATATAACCACATACATCTATCCATCTCATCTACTATGCTACAAATGCTATAATCATTACATAAAACAAAATATTTGTATACCACAAAATCAATATCTATACATATATGTCTTGGCACTTCACTTATGACTAGTACACTGAGGTCCATGCCCTTCTCGAACATGTTTATACATCATCTCTACCCTCATCACTCTACCATAACACCCAACCAATTCAATATGATAATTTCTACTTCCAAGGATACAACATAACAAAAAAATATCATATTTTTCTAGGGCGTAGATCCTCAGAAATAGACTCAAATACCCAAAATTGAAAAATTCTAACACAAGTCAAAATCATATAACAATTTCAAGACAAATTTAACCTTTTTACACAATTATAAAAATTACTAATATTGTTGAATAATAAGATACTAACATCTATTCAAGTATTTTAACAAACAATTAATATTTTTTACAATACTCACAATATACGTCACCGTAAATGATTAGTAATATTATTTACTCTTTTAAAAACTAAAATATACTACGCATCTTTTCAACAATAACATATTGATGTCAAATATATAAGTAAGTTTAATATATGTTTAACAAGCATCTTTTGATGTCAAAGGCTGCATAAACAAGTGTCATTTTATTACAAATTTGTATATTCATTTGTTAGTTGTGTCTTGGTGGGAGTGACTGGTACATTTTCCTCAGTTGAAGCCTTGGCCTGCATGTACATCTTCTTCCATACTTGCTTGTGAGATTCGTGGATTTTAAGAACATAATTGAAAATTGCTACCTGATTTTGGTTATTTGGTCTGCTATGGGATAACAGACATGAAGATAAAGGAAAGCATAAGAATTTTTATGCATTATGGATTGGTCCTTATTCCATTGACATCAAGATTAGAGAAAATACCATCTTCTTAAGGGATTTAGAAGGATATTTACTTGATCTACGTGTTAATGGAAGACATCTAAAGCACTTTTGGGATTTATTATGTGTCTCCTTGTATTTTTTGTACAATGTACAATTTGTTTGCTATTATCCTTTCTTTTCTTTGTTTTATGTTTCCTTTTGATCCGTTGTGATCATTTTTTTGGTCTTGGAGTCATGGTGTTTTGAACTGCAAATAACCAAGTGTATTTTTATGTGTCTCCTTACACAATGGATTAGGCATTTTTCCTACTTCATCCATGAGTGTTTATGTGGTTCTTGTGGCACCCGACTGGGGTGCCCATCCTTGAGCAAGAGTGAGATTTAGTGCCTGATTTGATATTTTTATAAATCATGGCTCATTTTGTATCTATCCCTGTAAAATTTTGTATGTATTGCCCATTCATTTAGCTCTATGGCCTCTTATTCCCTCGACCTTCAAGTTGATTCAACCATGCCACAATCTTGGTGAATTGTCTCCCATATAATAAGCCAATGGAAAGAGAAGTTTCCGCAACAAGAAACACATGAAGGTGCAAAAAATAAGATAAGTAGACCAATCCTAAAACAAAGATGTGAACTTTCCTATAACTACACAACACCAATATACCTCCACATATACTTTAGTACTCTACACCACATCATTGTAATTTGGTGTTTTGGTGTGGATTTATATTTACATATTAATTGTCCCGAGTTCTATATTATCTCAATTGCAAATGACTTATTTAGGTAAGGCGAGCTTAAACCTTGCTCAAGAGAGGGTTGATAAATCAAAATTGTTATTGTTTTATTGAACATCCAAGTTTAGTGTCTTGGTGTGGGCATATGTTTTACAAGGTTTGAACCCACTCGTTCTCAATTAGGCCTTTCAATCCACTTTTTGGTGTTCCTACTTGATGTCTCTATCAATGATTGCAACTAAGGAAAACAAAATGGAGTTAGTGATTAGTGTAGTTTTTGAAAAATCAAAAATAACTTTGAGATTTATATCTTTAGGCTTATTCTCGATAGATGTGTTTAAGATATTCATAATAGTAATTATTATATATATAAACAATTATAATTAATTATTCTTGATCTTCGTTGTGGAATGACAAGGGATTTAAAATGAAGTCAGGGGAGATGGTAAGCAAAGTTGAAATCCCCAACAACTCAAACCACTCCACCATCTATTGAATACCACATACACACATAACCCTTAAGAGAATATTATAACATGTACATGTATATTAGTAGGAGATAAAGTCACATACACATCAAGTTAAAATAAGTATATCGATAATAAATTAATATGTTTTTAAAAAAACCAATGATTAAAATTCAATCAAATCATACATCATAAAAATTTGAGGTAATTCATACCGATGCAACATCGTCTTAAATGTTCATTCTAGGATTTTGATTAAAAATTTGTGAATAAACCATATATATCTATGCTTAATCTAATATTATGAATTGTATGCATTTTCATGAGGGTTTTAGCCATTCATGAGACCTATTGTCTTTTAGATAAGATACTCTGAAATGCATCTTTGGACTCACATAAAGTAGATGAATTTGATGAAGAAAGAAGAAAAATTGTTTTAGGGATAACAACAAATTTGATGATGCAATATTTGATAATTTGTGACATACAGTGATATTTCTAATGAAGCCTATCAAACATGGATTGAGGTGCACATAATATGATTGGATCTAATAAATTAATTCAAGGGAGATGGTAAGCCCAATTGAAATCCCCCAACAACTCAAATCCCTCCACCATATATTAATGAAGACCACACATAGACATAACCCTTAAGAGAATAATTTAACATGTAAACATATTAACATGAGACAAATTTATAAACACATATACAATCAAAAGAAGCATATTTTGGTTGAAAAAATAAATCAAATTGTACATTGGAAACAATTGACATAATATGCATTGATCGAATACCGTATTAATTTTATGGCCTACAATTTTGATAAGAAATATTCATGAAGAAACCAATCAAAATCTAAATATGCCACAAACAAACCAATTTGGATATGATTAAAATATAATGAAACATTATTATTTAGTGTAATTGTTATAAATGTCTACCAAAATTTACATGATTCGTTATAAAATTTCAACCTAATTTGGATGGAATTATTTTATAAGGAATCAAATTTTATGGCCATCAAAGAATTTCAAAAATACTTAGAGTAGGCCACAAGTAGGAATAAGTAGTATCGTGTGTTTTCATACTTATTTTTTATTTCATTTAAATAATGATCCACAAGGTTTGTAGTAGATTCTTCATTCAAAAACACTTCCTAGTAGTCAATGCAACCATATATTAAATAGCGTAATGTACAAATGGAGATATGGCATCTTAAAATATTGTGTAGCCAAAGAACATTAACAATGCATTGTGGCACCTCTTCATTGTACATATATGCATTTTAGAGTCTTAAGTGAGGATGAAACAATTTTGTGTGCTATCTTAATACCTCTATGTTTGACGTGGGGTAGGAATGTTCAATAGATTCATGGAAACACTACACAATCCTAAGAATCATCAATTATGCACATAATAAACATATTCATTGTTAGAGTATAACATTATGTCCATAACCTCATCTTGGTGGTGTGCATATATCTACCAATATCTAAAGATGATTTGGAATTTGGCACAAGGAAACAACTTTAAACTTTTACCATGAACTTCTTTGTGTAGATGTGTGATGTACACACGTGACATCAAGGAGTGCAAGAGTTTGGAATCACTTATTAAGAATTATAGGGAATGTAACCAGAGGGAGCTAATAAAGATAGTAAATACCTAACTCAAGTATTCTTGGTATGCATCTATTTACTAATCACCAAATATCATTAGAACTTATGCATAGGAAACAACTTGAAAATTTTCTAGTGAACTACTTTGCACAAATGTGCGTTGTGCACACATGACCTCAGGGAGTGCAAGAGTCTTAACAACTTACTCAAAAGTATAGGGAATATAATGATAGAGATCCAACATAGAGGGTTTACCCAACTCAATATTGTGGTTATTGAGTGGTGTTTCTTTGAGTTGTGTTATGCTTGTGATTCATTATGAAACATTCGGTCATTAACATTAATTTAATAATCATAACACATTTATTAATGGGACATGGGTCGAAGGATTTGTTTGATGTTATACAATTGGGATGTAGATGAGAGCAATATTGTAAGTAGGTGAATCATGTACTTTTATAAATACATGTTTATACTTGAAAGAGGTTTTTCTCTTAGAGGGATTAGTTGATAATATAGAAGTTGGAAAAGTAATGGAAGGTTGATTTAATCATATGGTTAGTTTAGATGCACATTATTAGATATTGTTGTAGAATGTTTCCAAATTAGAGTGATATTGTGGATCACAAACAAGCTTACTCTCATGTACTAAAACTAAATTCAATATAACACAAGTCGAATTGTAAATTTATCGACAAACTATTTTTAAATGATGCAAGATGTGTGTATATCGAAATGAAAAAGCAATATTTTATATCACCAATATAATTATAAACATATCAATATTATTTTAAGCGGCTCAGTATACCTTAGCCAACTAAATGTTGATTGATGGCAATCACAATTTTAATCTAGATGTTAATGCTTACCAATACTTTCTTAACTTTTGTTTTTCAGATTGATTTATCACATTCCACCAAGATCTAACTTGATCTTAAGAAAGATCTCCCTATATTCACACGTAGATCTATACATAATCTTATTGACATAGAGACACATATAAGAACAATAAAGTTCGCAAGGGCAAGAACTAACAAAGTTCTCTTGGCAACCGTACTTGTTTCTAAACTTTCCTTTATCTTGGTGGCCCTATTGGGTTGTTTGCTAAGCACTTCAAGTGTATATGAGGATAGCTAATGGTCTTCCTCTTGTTGGTTGGGTATTAGACTAACTTTGGCATGGCGGAAAATCGGTGAATACAAAGCAAATGTTCCACCCACAATTTGCCAATAAGCATAGAGTTAGAAAACATTGAGAGAAGAATTTATTGCGTAAACAAATTTGGGTGTTAGGCGTATATAAGAACGTCACCATCGCCATTATCATTGACCCACAATACAATGAAAACGTATTTGATTAGGGGGATGAGAGTGAGAGAATATATGATCAAAGATAGAGCCCAAGAATGTCATTAGGATGATGGATTCCATCTGGGAAAGTACTGCGAGAACACGTAAAGCGGAGATGTTCCGATGTCTCCGTACACCACACCAATGCTTTGAAACACTAATTGCAATACAACTGCAATGTTCAACATCTACAATTTAAACAACATAACCACAAAAACAATGATTTTAATAACAAGTTGTATAACCCACAACCATGCCAAAATACCAGAGTTTGGGGCAACAAGAAAAAGAAGAAAAAAGGCCTGGAAAGAAAATAGATTCTATTTAGACCTATCGAGTATGACCCATTCTTGCAACTTTGTTCGACTCCACATCCAACGAGTCCATCCGAGAAAGGTCCCTCTTTTTGAGGCTCCCATGAGAATGAGAGTGAGGAGTTTCCTGTGTCTGTAACACCTTTTCCTTCCTCCCCATCACCGAATTCTCTCTCCTCCACAACTACCTCCTCTGTAGATGCCATCCTCTCAAAACAGGCAAAGTTGGGTGAAGGCAAGATTTGGATAACTGACATCTCCCAGATCTTCCAAAGAAAGTTCGCTTGATACAGAAAGCAACATGCGCTCCCACAACATTACAGTCATTCTCAAATATTCCTTGCTTTGAATTAAATATGAGTCTCCCGCTAATGAATTTGAATGAAACTGTATTCTCCTCTCGGCGCCGCAGTGGATACAATGTAATTTGAAATGCTTGGGTGGGAATTATCATAATGTAAATTCAATCCCAAATGTCATGTTTGGCCATGTCAATCCCAAATGTCATGTCTCCCACGTCAAACAAAATTTGTGCGTCACATCAATAATTTCCGGTGAGAGCCATCCTTTCTAGTGGGGGCGATGTGCTATGGCAACACATGAGTCATGATCTTTTTGCCCACATGCATAGGTGCAAAATAAGTGAAGGGTAACTTCTAACGTAACATTGGGACCCCTCTATTAAGCCCCATCCATCAACTTCTTCCTCTACAACCACACTTCCCGTACAATTGCTAAGCAGTTATAAGAAAGCTCCAATACCGCTGAGAAAATGTAGGAACCCCCTCCATGGTAAAACATCTCGCCAGAATACACATGCGTGTATCCCAAGTTTTGTCTCCGGGGATATTCTGCTTCTGCTATTTATATATTTGTTGAAAACTTCGTGGATCTGATTTGCTCTGCTCTAGGGCACATATATTAAGGGTTTGTTACAGAGGAGGGTTTGAGTTATGGCATCAAATTATTCAAGAAAGGCCGTTGTTGCAGGCACAGGGCACCGAAGACACAGAAGCAATGGTAAATTTCTTCAGGAAGAAATTATTCACGAAATCCTGTCTTGGCTTCCCCTTCATAAAATTTTCCAAGTTCAAAGCGTTTGTCATTTATGGCGCAGGATAGTCTGCTCTTCTCAGCACTTTCACAAGCTTTGGGAGGAGCGAAACAGCCGGATGTGGCTTATCACAAATCACTGTAAGGGCGATGTTGCACTTTTTAACAAGAGCTCAGGGCGATGGCTCAATAAGACAATATTAGGTTCTTCTTGTTGGCGTTTCAGAGCTGCAGCTGGCGGTTTCTTGCTTTATAGCAATAAGAATGATGGAATGCTTCAAATTCTCAATCCGTTGACAATGGAGTCCCGTAGGCTTCCTGATCCGGTCCTACGACACAGGGGTCTATCGTTCTACATGAAGAAGAGCGACCTTTACAGTGTTTCTGTCAATCTTAATGTCGATTCAACCGCGGGGGCTTATCAGGTAATCGTTCTTGGCAACTTTAGTGAAATTTTGATATACAAATCTGCCGAACTTTCATGGGAAATTAAAAACATTCAGAACAATTTTAGGGATTCAATAATTGGAAAGTGGTCTTCCTCTGACACGGTGTGCAACGAAACAGATTATTGTTTTCCATTGCGCCGGAATGTTGTGGATTCCTACAATTATAGTGGAAGGAAGTCGGGGAAAATTGTGCACACAAAGGATGGATGTGATGTAGATTGTGTCATTTGTTATGTACAAGGGAAGAATTATCGGCCAGGCAGTTTGGATTCCAGCACTATGTCAGGAAGTGATGTTTCTGTCTGCTGACGGAAACCAGTTTTTGTACTCTAGTAGGTAATGATTCTGGTGAATGTTTTTCTATATTTCTAGTTTTAGTTTTAATTTGGTGGTCAATGTTTCAACCATCCAACGTAGGTGCATGTTGGGGTGGGCAGCTCACGTGTAGGGCTCCTCGACCTAAAGAGGAAATGCTCTTAGGTCGGATGAGTGCCGATTTTTGAAAATTTACTGTTACAGTCTTATTGACCTACTTATTCTGGTCAATTTTTAACTTTGATGTATATACTTTATTTCTCTGCATGAAGTAGTTGGAACAACCAAAGTAGCACAACATTCACGTGCCCTTATATCTTGGCTTACACCCTTAAGAGGTCACCAAATAGGGATAGGGGCAGGATATCATATTGTTGCAATAATCTATTTGTAACTCGAGGTTAATCACATTTTCGCACTTTCTACCATATGTTGTGGCTTAGTTTTTGAGAATGCTGATAATGACATGGACAAGTTTTTTTTGTTAAAGATAGATTGGGACAGAGCTCTCTGTCTATTTATCTTGGTTTTAATACTCAAGCACCAAACTAGGCTATGAGTTTGTTGCTTTTATGTATTTTCAACATTAGAAAATTAAGTAAATTAATTTGTATTATAGTTTATTATTCTGGCCTATATTGTTAAATTGTGGATAGGAAGCTTGTTAGTTTTCAGCTACAACACACTTATTCAAAACATATGAAAAGCTATTTCCATTTATAGCTGACTATTTGATGATTCTTTGAAGATCTCTATTGTTTAAATTAATGTCTTCTGCTTTAGAGTTCCTATTCAATCTGTTGTAATCAATTTCAGTAATTTCTCATGTTGGATGAGCTTTTATAGCATAATGGGTTTCTGGAATTCTCATGGTTGTTGGCTATCTTGTTCAGCTGTTTGTAATTAAGTCTGTACACTATTAGTGAGAAAATTGGGTGAGTACTTCCAATCTGACAAATTTTAAAGAGATGAATGGGCAGAATGGCATAATTTTAACAGTTTTTTTACTGGGGTTTGATGGCATTGTATATAAGTTACTTTTTATATGAAATTTTCAGAATTGAATTTTGTGTTCTCAACACCTTTCCCTATTTATATATGGGTAGTGTAGTGTAGTGAAACACATAAATAAAGCATTTTGCATGTATCTTGGCACATCATCTACTTATAATGTGTTAAGATTTCTCATGCATTTAGTGTTTCCAGAGTGCATTCTTACGTACTATCATTTTCAGGAATTCGCTACATTTTAAACAATATCCAATTTCTCATGAGCTTTAATGGTCCATTGGCAGTGGGATTGAACTTGCAGAAGGAACGATTGCACAACGTCAATTGTCACTGTTGGGACTTATACCCAGGAACTGGAACCTCCTAAGAGCTACCTGTGTGCAAGGAAAACTGCACGTCCTACCTCACACACTTG
Source organism: Taxus wallichiana var. yunnanensis (assembly GCA_018340775.1). Classification (NCBI taxonomy): domain Eukaryota; kingdom Viridiplantae; phylum Streptophyta; class Pinopsida; order Cupressales; family Taxaceae; genus Taxus; species Taxus wallichiana. The sequence goes on from CM031237.1 coordinate 163,937,114, forward strand.
ACTTTCCAGGGTCAGGCTGAGACAGCTGAAAATGACAAAAAGACGGGCTTCAAAGATTCTGTTGATCAGGTGGGTTGACTTGTTAAGCAAGTTGTGTAAGTGTTGTCTTTGCTCTCCATCTCTTTATTCACGGCAATCATCAGCGACCTCGTAATAAACATTGAGGGCTTGGAATTGAGGAATTGGGTGGTGTGGGTATGGCATAGAATGCAGAACAAGGTGACAGAGCTGTTGGTATGCTCTGTTTTAGTTTAGAGGCTTTAAGGTCAGGTTGCATAACCTGTGGGATCCTCCCAGCTCTGAGGGGCTGATCCTGCACAGGAAGCGTAACATGATGACGGAAAAGATAGAATCTTGCTAAAGGGCCTTATGTACTAGGGAACGGGCTAGATATGGATGGGCTGAGAATAAGCAAGATAGATGGGAAGAACATCACGCACTTATGGTTAGCTTATGCCTCTTGAATCTTGTCTAAGTACAATAAAGTAAATCTTAGCTAAGTGCAAGAAAGTTAAATTAAGATAATAGCAAGAAATGAAATTAACAATATGTGCCTATGACCTAAGTCACAAGGTTCGAGTTCGGCTTCATGTTTGACAATGATAACGTTTAGTTTAATTTTGCCGATGGATAAAGTTCAAAAAAATTGTTTTAAAGCTCAAACAGAAGAATTTTAAGAAAAAGGCATAAATATCATAATATGTTGAAGGTACAGAGTGGAGAGAAGCTTTCTGTCCTTTGCTTTCAGTCAGTATATGTATATATGTACACATTTATAAAATAATGCACAAGCACATCAAAAATTTCCCATGTAAAAGTAATGGATAAGGTTCAAGTTCATGTTTGATGAGGATAAAGTCTGGCGAAGTTTGAACTTTTTCGATAAATTTCGGCATACCTTTTGACATAGCCTACAATCGTGCTTGCCTAAATAAAATGAGAACTTCTATTTCTTTAACTAAATTGCATAGAAGAAATATGCAAGATTATGTGTTTAACTTTAAATTAATACTAAATTCGTTCAATATGCAAGATTGCAACATGATGATCTAAACTAGGTATAAGTCAAACAAGCAAAGTCTAATTGACAGCTAGATGAACGGGAATGTATCAAAACAAAAATGAATGTATCCAGCACACTCAGGACACTTGAAATAAATACAACTCAATAATAAACATGCTGCAAACCCTCAACCAATGAGAAATCAGCAAACAAGGAAACTTTGTGTGTTCAAATGTTGTCGAAGGTAGAACATTAAGAAAGGATGGCAACAAAAGTGATAGAAGATTGGAAACAACAAGTTGAAGACTGAGAGTAAGTGTGTAATCACTAAAGAGCAGCAACGATGCAAAGAAAAGAGAAATTTGATGAAGACTTTGACAAAAAGTATGATTGAATGCAAGAAAACTGCAAGCTGTAAGAAGAAAGCAGCACCTATGCAAGCCAAATAATGCTCAGGAAAGCCAGGACAGCAAGGTGTCAGAATAATATGACCAAATGAAGATGAAAAGAAACTTGTAAAGGTCTGAAACAAGGAAAGAACAACTGAGAATGACAAACTCTGTGAAGAAAAAGACAACCAAGTATGAACAAGAGAAAATAAATTATGTCAAACAAGTAGTAGATAACCCATGAAATGAAAGAAGAGCAACAAAACAACTTCAAGACTGAAACTAGATACAATGTAAGGTGTTTACGGATTCTAAGACAATTCCTATGGGTAGTTGACGTCCAAATCTCCAGTAGCCTTCAAAGGGTCAAGGAAGAACTTGAAAATGATTGAAAATGATGATTAAAAGATGACTGAAATGACCTCTAAACAATAGAGGTGTGAGGATTATAAATGAGTATGAGGTGAAAACCATGACCGAGTTTTACCCAAACCTCACACAATCCAATGGAAACACTAAAAAAATTAGAACAGAGACATGCAAGTACAGTAAACAAACTAGTCGAAACTGACCTAAAGGTAAACTAAGTATTGAAAGTTGAAACCAACAAGATAAAACCCTGACCTGTCAAATGCTATATGGAAAACCAAGGATGATGCAAAGCATTGGTTGGGCATATCCTTAAGTTGTAGCGTCCAAGAAAATGATTTTGCATATTTGTCTCAAGAAGCTCACAATGGCAAGAAGACTGTACTTCAGGAATCTACCAAAGTTAAGAAACTGGCCTAAATGACAAAAACATCAGTATTGTGTCTGTGTATTGCAAGGTGATAGTTATTGGACTGTATTCCCGATTTTGAGTCTTTGAAATGACTAATAGAGGTGTATAAGTAGGCAAAAGGAGGGTGCTTGCTTTCTGGGAACAATTGAAGTTTTGGGTGGAAAACAAAGTCTCAAAGGCAGGGAAATCTTTCACTTGTGAATCCAGACCCTTTGGTTGCCTGTATGGTTAAACATTACGAAACCGCCAGTTGGAGTAGATGTAACTGTTGCTACCAAATGTAAAATGAAGGTTGCTAAGAGGCCACATAGAAGCCAACATGAACTGGAGGTCGGCTGAACAGGACATGTTGAGTAGTTGATGAGGCATGTTGAGTGGCTGGATTGGGTTGAAGGAAGAGAGGAGACATATTTTTATTGATTGAAGGTCTAACAGTCATCAGTGGGTGCTAATGTTGCATCCCAACAGTTTTGGGTGCTTACAACCACCCGTCTCTATAGTTTTCTGGCTCAGTTGTACTGAACCATGAAATTCTCCTCATATTCAGGCCTGCTTAGCTTGCTACCCCATTTGCAAAACTTTTAGCAAGTATTTTACTTGATGAATCATTCATTGTGGAGCTCCCTAGCCCTCATTTTTATGCATTTGGGTGTTTCTGTAGTGCGTCATTATGCAATATAATTTTTCAGAAGTCATCTACATGCAAAATATTGAGTTAATTTGTGATCCATCTTTCATGAGCAGTGATACCCATCTCTCACGAGCCTTAAGTGTCCACATGGTATTCGTTACATCAAGTGATGCTCACAAGGGTGAATCAATGGAATTGAAGCTAGCAAAATAAACAATCACATAGCGTCAATTGTCACAATTTTTGTAATGTCAGGCCGTGGGATTTGTGTATTGCAAGGCATTAGGCCATCATGAGGGGGATCTGTGTACGATTCCCTTGTGTGTTATTGAAATAGTTGTTGGATTCTTAGCATCCCACAAATGGCCTATGTAGTTCACAAAGTTTATGTAATATCCCTGAAAAATAGTTTCCAACAAATTGGATATTTTGTCAACCCCTGGGGCAGCAGTGTGAAAAATTGAACTTTTATGATAGCACAACAAACTGATTTTTAAATTAAAAACAACTGCAATATGTAGGAAAACAAACTTTATTTATTTATTTCAAATCAGCTTTAATAAAAACACTAGAATGTCTGAATACAATTTTTCTCACAAAAGATAAGAACATGCAAACTGCTTTGACTGAAAACTGCTTCCAGATATGGTGCCAGTACTGAAATTCGTTCCTAGAGGGGGACGTCCTAGCTGTACTTGCTGTTCTGGATGCTAAAACAGCCCTGAATATGATGCCCTAGCTAAATTGGATGAACACCTGTACCTTGAATGACCATTGCAACCCCTAAATGGAATTGCCAAGCTTAGATATGAGGGATTCCGTCCTCATATCTGTATGCAAATGAGGGTTTTCGTCCTCTATTGCTGATGTAGAAGCAAAAGCTACTTGTAGACAATGAAGTAGTTGACAAATTTTCAAGATGCCGCAATTAGAAATCCCAAATCTGCCTTTATAACTTCCAAGGCCTTATTCAAAGTTGGCACCCCCTCCTAAAAATAGGAATAAACTATATAAAATTGCTTTATCTTCTCTCCCGGAGTTGGCCATCCTTCCTAAAAATAGGAATAAACAATATAAAATTGCTTTATTCTCTATCTATGCTAAAAATGGGATCTTGATGCTCATGCAACCCATTCTATCTTTGGCCCCTTATAATAGAATGCTTTATTTAATTATTATTCTATCTTTAGCGCCCTATAATAGAAGTTCATCGTGCTATTATTATTTTATTCTATTTTTGCTTTTTTGGATTAATAATATAATTTGTTGTTTTTCCAATTAAAATATAAGAGTACCCTTGGACCACTTAATTAATTTATTTCTCTCTTTAATTTCCTCTTAGCCTATGGAAAATAATAAGAATAGGCTTCAGGTTTTCAGAATTAATTAATTGAAAGGGGGTTATAACTTATTACAATTTATTTTGACACATTGGCAATTCTAGTGGCTTGGTGCATGTATTGTAGATGATGGTTTTCACCTTATCCATTGTGCCATTGGCGAATCTTGTGGCAACCCACGAGTTTGTTGTGAGCACGACTTTCTATCCAACATGTATTAAGACCTTTGAAAGAACTTGTAAGTTCTCATTGTTGTATCATGTATGACATTTCTCACCTTGTTTGTAGCACTTTAATGTGGCCAATGGGTGTGTTCCATATTTTCAATTGGTTAATGTTGTGGAAACAGAGGGTTACACTTTGGAAGCTTTTACATTTGTTGGGTGTTAATTTGGACATGAGAACTTAGGGTTAAGTCAAGGCACACGCCACATTGAAGAAGCGTGCGCAAACAAACCAGGACATGACACTTTGCATGTACTAGGTGCAAGGAAGACATCCGTTATCCACAATTATTTCTCAATAGATCTCAAATGGTTGGTGCAAAAGCACTAAGGTACAAAACATAGTTACCTAAGTTACGAGGAGGATGGGTACAGAGGGATGGGGTTTCAGGGACGGCAAAAAATTTCCCAAAATTTGGGGACGGCAGAGGTACAGCTTTTAAAATAATACATTAATATTAATATTTCAATATTTTAAGTTTTATCAATGACATTAAGGGATTTAAACTGTATTTAATGTATTTTAGGTACTTTCAAGATTATAATTTGACGTTCTTGGTAAAAATAACATCGTTTTAAAAGTTAATATCAGAAAACATTTTAAAGATTTTAAAGAAATCGGGGCGCCCTCCAAGTCCCGAAGCGTTCGGGATGCCGGGACGTCACCAAAATCTAGAGACGCATCCCCGTGTAACATTGGTACAAAACAAGGAAAGCCAATTAGTGCAAAGAAGGATCATGAGGGAAAGTCATTGACTTTTTTAGGGCAAGTGTTGTCATTGAGAGTAAGGCAAGACTTGTCTATAAAAGCTCACCTTGCCATTTGTAAAAGGGTTGGTTTTATTCAGTTATTCAATCTTGTTATTTGTTTAGGGTTTATGAGGTTTATGGGTAATATATGAGCTGTCATTGTTGGAGCTAGACTATTGTAATTTGTAACAGCTTGCATGCTGTTGTATTTTGAGCTATTATTATGAGTGGCAATGACCATAGTACAGAGAGTCTTGTCTACTATCAAATGACGATACATGCATGTGTTTATTCTTTATGTTTTAGCATATGTCTATGTCTGCATGGTATATGTTAACTACCTGTAAGTTCATTACTGGCGGTCATGTATAGATGTTCTTCATCACCCAACGTAATGAGTCTCATTAATCTCTTGTTGTATCTCAGGTGAGTGCTCAAATGTAAGCTTGAGTGATAGGTCGGCATAGGAAGTTGTTTTTATTTGTTGGGCTCCTGCAAGTGGTATAGGAAGGTTATGTAAGCGTAGGAAAATACTTCTTAACCACAATTGAGGGGTAAACAATCATATCCATCCTTTTCCTTTGGGCGTAATGCCACAAAAATATACTCTCCTATGTCATAGTGTGTACTGTTTAGAAAAACTGTTTAACATGTTTCTCATGTCATCTTCAAATGCATAGAAGTGTTGTCTAGTAAAAATAGTTGGAAGTCAAAAGGATGGAATACACAGTTTCATATTGGTGGTGTAGATGCATCTTTATCATAAAAGCAGAATCAACAGTAAATACTAAATATGAATGCAAATAGAGTGTTCTTGCTTGTAACCATTTACTCAAGGAACCTCAGATGTCATTGTAAATAGGAATAACAAAAATAGTGACCTTTGCATGTTTCATTCTTTGTTGCAAAATGCTGTGTTGTTTTAATATTTTTATATTTTTAACACGTAAATATACACTTTTGATATATATATATATATATATATATATAATATATATACACATTCAGATGAATATGCCCGTGCTGTATTATCTCAGGCGTTTCCTAAAAACTGTTGTGTCATTGTGCCTGAATCTGTATCCATACCCTGGTAGTTTAGCTAAAATTCAATACTTCAAAAACAAACCACTGAAATGTAGAAATAAAGTGAGCAAGAAGGAAGAATAGCTTCTTGGGCATTATTGGGCAGATTGTAGATCGAGCCTGAAGGTTCCAAAATGTCTCCCACCAAAACCGAATTTCATCCTATCCATGTAAACTGCTAATATTTACAACCAAGCTAATATATGTTGAAGTGAAAGCAACATAAGAACCACTAGCGTAAACTTTCAAAACACAGTTCTGGAAAGGATTGGAAAATTCTGTTCTTCCTACTCATCAGAGGAGGCTTAATTTTCAGCATTATCTGCATTTGGGGCCTGTCTTGAAATTACTCTGCCATCAATTGGTGAAAAGAATGTAGGCTTCAGCTTCTCAGGAATATCCATGTTGAATGTTTAGGTTTTCAGCCTGAGCAAATTGTCTGCCAGCAAAACAGGTACCAAAAGTTTCTTCAACAGAGCCATAGATTTGCTATGATGGGCATTAAGATTAATATTCACATCACTAATATGTTAATGGAACATGAATGTTGCCCCAGTGTTGGCATAGATGGTTTTTAGCCTATTGTCTGTGCTACATTCTGAACACTCCTTATTCATTGCTTCTTTTGATGCCGGCACACCCTTCTTGATTTTCTCCACACACTGGTCTCATCCCTTGCTCCCCTCATGCAGCTAGCCACCGGAGATTCATAGAGCCCACGTTATTGGGTATTCCGCTACAAGTCCTGGGTGCGGGTACGCATCCCACCTAGTTCGCCGGGGTTCAACTGGGGTACGTCTGGCAGTACCCTGGTTGTACAGCGGCGTACCCATAGTAAAAGCAGCAGTTGTAGCATTTTTAATTTTTTTCTTTTGGGTCAATAAAGGTCAATAGATGGGATTGGGTTAATGTACCCCAAGCACGTAAATAATAAAACAATACATCTTATTGTATCTTTACTTAATTTATACCCCAAGAATATCAAGAATAGAAGCAAGGGAGAAAATTGGTATCTATGTTAATATACATTTAAATACTCTAAAGCTATTTTACAAGTTGGCAACCAAATAGTAATGTATGCAAATAATCATATTAGTACCGACAATGCCTCCTTTACTAGAAAAGCTATTAGAAAAAAATTTAAGTCCCAAAACCAAGGAAAATATTGTCCATAAACTGTAGGAAGACAAGGATGTAGTGAAATTACTGTTTATTATGAACATCATTGGCACATGTACGATAAAAACACAAAATTTCAATCAATACCTGATTCAACTGTGGTAAAACAAGGGCATTCACAAAAGTGCCTAAAACAATGGCTGAAACTGCAACAGTTGAGATGAGTTTGGGTAATGTAGGATCAAAAAATGCAGTGGCAGCATCTCCACTAGCAAGTAAGACTAATGCAGGAATAATAAGAGAAACCCCAAAGGAATCTGAACTGCCAGCTTTGGAGGGAGCTGGTAATAGCCGGAATTCCAGTCCAGTTACGTGATTTGTTATAATTTATGATTATAATTAGACTATTAGTATGCTGATTTATCTTGATTTTTGTGTATACATTGTAACATTTGAAGTTTGAACAATGTACTTGTTCTAAGTTCGATCAATGAATATCATGACAAAATGCATTGAATTATCAATATGTTTTGTGGCTATTTCACTTATTTAATAATTTGTTTACTCTATGCAAGTATAATGCTGACATGTTACTTATTTGGCTATATATATATATATATATATATATATATATTGTATGCCCATACCCAAGTGCCGTGCCTGCCCCCAAAAAGATGTCATACCAGTGTACCAGATCCCTGTATCCATACCTGAACCGTACCCCATATTGGCTACGTAGTCTTTATGTTATATCAATAATTAGTACGTGAATTTGGAGAATTAATAATTTATTTTTCAAGCAATTACCACATTGTACATGTATTTTTGGTTTGTGAATGATAAATATGATCCAAGAACCACTCATATATCTTAGACACAATTTTATGAATTTAGCATTATACATAGTTTCATGTTGGTGATGTAGATGCATCGTTATGTTATATCAATAATTAGTGTGTGAATTTTGAGAATTAATAATTTATTTTTCAAACAATTTCCACATTGTACATGTATTTTTGGTTTTGCGAATGATATATCTTAGACATAATCTAAGAAGCCGATACGACACCCCCAGGCCTGTGGAAACGTACTAGGAGCGGCGATAGGAGTGGCTTGGGAGCAGCCGGGGGAGCGGGGAAAGGATTGTGGAAACGTCAGGCACGGCACGGGGTGTTTCCACAGTGTTTTCGCTGCTCCGTGGCCACTCCCAAGCCAAAATGCGACTTGTTTAATTTGTATACAACAGTTGAGGGTCGATTTGTGCCAAAATTCGGGAAGAATTGTTGAGTGTCTACAGTTTCGTGCACAAATTAAATAGATATGTTTCAAGAAAATAGATATGCCTCGAATAAAATAAGATACTAACCATTATATATGCACAATACTTCACATATGCCTCAATGAATATATGCAAATAATTTAATAAATGTATTGGTAAGAGTTACTAATATTTAATAATAAATATATAATAGTAAGTATATATAAATCATTAAATTAGTAAGTAATAATTATGAATTGATGACACTAATAATATATTAGTAAATTTAAATTTTAGAATAGTAAGTAAATTTAAAAAGTAATTTATTATTATTATAGTATATTAATAAATAAAATTAGTTAATATAATTTATTATTATTATATTAAATTAATAAATTAAATTAGTTAATAATAGTAAATTAGTAAATCTCTTTGTCGAATTTAATCAAGATTTTTTTGTTGTTGCAAAATCACAAAGCACCCTGAAATCAGTAACTTGATGGGTTAAGATCCTCAGTGTGACTGCACAACATGGAGCATCTCTCAAAGTGTGGGACTTTGCGAGTTGAGAGAGCTCTCCGGATGAAGGCCAACTCCTATTCCTTTGTTCAGGTGCACACGTTCAGATTATAGAGGGTCTATCCTAAATCCTATTCTAATTTTCCAAGGAGACAGAGTTAAGGGGATGCAAGAATTAAAACCTAATCTAACAGAGGTGATGCACGAAGGAATCTTTGAACATTTGCATTGCCTTTAAACACAAACCATTAAAATGTGAAACAATATCCATGCACAGATGACCAAGATTGTAATGAGGGATCAGGAAGAAGCAATAAAACATAAGAGAGGGTTGAAATCATCCACGGAACTTATTCTATTGCTCCAAGAATTGATACATAGTGCATTACAATAGCCAAGAGGCAAAAATTGCATTACAATTTGGATGGAGGGTTTGAGGCTCCACGAATTCGCCTGTAGAGCAAAGAAAAGGGAGGGCGCAAAGCAAGAATGTCCAACCCTTGAAATTGTCCCTCTTGTACAATATATAGGAAGAATGAGAGAGAGAAAGAAGGAAAAATCCAACCCCTGCTTCAGCCCACCCCTGAAGGAGTATTGAATTCCCCTACCGCAATGATGAGTTTTTTGTAACACCCATGCCCTCGTCGTTGTTCCTTGCTGGGCAAGAAAGGAAACCCATTCTTCATCATGGTGGCAGGTGGGAGACTTGATGGCCTGAAAATGGCGGGTCGAAACGTTAATGGTGGCAGGTGGGTAGCAGGTGTCGAGAGCTCCCTAAAACGTCCCCTCCCGCTCGATTCCGAATTTCTGATTGGAAGATATGGTTGCCTGAAGGTACTTCGGGTGTGGAGTCTGTTCGCACGTATCCACGTGGCGGCCCCGTGTGTCTTAAGGTTTCACCCCCCTCTACACTCTTGAAGTTACGCCGAAAGACGTGGCGTCGTCCGTGGGCCTGCTCTATTTCCTTTGTATTCTACCCAAGCCCCCTGTTGGCGGAGACACTGTGCCTGACCCGAGACACATGGAGAGCTGGCGCATGTTTGGGAACCACTTTTGGATCTTGCCTTTGAAGTTGCGTGGACGTGACACGTGGAGGCCTCCGCAGCCTGTCCCGAGCTTGGACTTTTCAACGGCCGGTGTTCCTTTTTCGGACCTGGGACATGTGGAGGGCCTGCACTTGTTTGGGACTGGCCTTTGGGCCGCGCCTTTTGAATTTGCGCCGTTGAGGCACGTGGCACCTTTGGCTCGACTCGCCCTATTTAGACTTTTCAATGGCCGATTCTACCTTTTCGGGCTCTGGACATGTGGCGAGCCCGCACTCGTTGAGACCCGCCCGTCCCGCTTTTAAAGGAGCGCCGATTGGACATGTGGAGGCTTCCGCCGACCTTGTTCTATTTGGCCGATTCAACGGCTAGTCCCGCCCGCTCTGTCTTGACTCTTGGCCACGTGGCGATCTGACGCTTGTTGGGAACCTTGTTTTGGACTCCACTCTTGGCGAAAAAGACCCCATGGGCTCACGGGCCCACACTTGAAAACTGCGCCATTTTGCAAAAAGTTGTAAAAGTTCCAAATGCCCCGTAGACCCGTCGCCCGCATTTGTACTTGGGCAAAATTTCATCCGCGGTCCTGCAGGCCCGCTTAGCAAAAGAAATCATCCCGGGCTGTCGGCCCGCATTTTCCACTTGTTCCTTTTGCGAAAAGTGCAAAAATGCAAAAGTATCTCCCTCGCCCTGTTGGCCCACATTTTCCCATTGGCGAAAAGTCTTCCCCAAGCCCGCCGGCCCGCATTTGGCAAAAAATCCTTCCTAGGCCCGCCGGCCCGTAACTTGAAAAATATGAAGAGTTAGAAGGACTTCTTTACATTTTTGGAAAGGGGAAGAAATTTCCTACGATAAAGATGTTTCCAGAAAGTGCTTAAAATATATAAAAAATCAGATTGAAGCTCAAAAGGGGGTTAGTTGACCAAAAATAAGAGTGAGCTTATTTTAGACAACAATTTTATCTCAAATTTTTTTAGTAACGAATTTCTAATGACTTTTATCTTCCATGAATTCGTGTTATTTATAAATTATGACATTTACTTATTTAATATTTAGCTTATAACTTATAAGTTATCTATTTATCTTGTCTTTCATATGCATAATATGTGGTTAATAACTTAATTCTTATTTAGAAGGCTAAAATTTATATATTTTTTAATTTTTATATATTTTTTGTATTGTCGTATCCAAGGTCAATTTTTTTTTTGCCGTATCCGCGTATCGGATACTCTATACCTGTACCTGTATCCAAAACATATTGGCTACTTAGGACATAATTATGTGAAATTGAGCATTATACATAGCTTCATGTTGGTGATGTAGATGCATCTTTATGTTATATCAATATTTAGTATGTGAATTTGGAGAATTAATAATTTATTTTTCAAACAATTCCCACATCGTGCATGTATTTTTATTTTGAGAATGATAAATATGATCCAAGAACCACTCATATATCTTAGACACTTAGACACAATTTTATGAAATTTTACTATTGGAACATGCCTTTATATGAAATTTTAGCATTATACAAGAGAAATCAATAACAAGCTTGTTAGCTTGTGTAACCCTTTTTATATTGCTTGGATAAGTGAATGTCTATAGGGGCATTTGGAGCATAGGGATAGACATGTATCATCAATTTTCTCTCTACCTTTGGTATTTTGTCAGTTGTATGTGTTAAAAGGGGCTCTAGGAGATGTATCACATGTCATTCTAGGATCTTCTAGCTTGTTCCATAGCCCAAGACATACTGTTATAGATATTATTGGATCCAATATTGGCCCTATTGTGGTGGTGGATGCTGATAATGTTGGTTTTACTTCATTTCTACGTGCATTGATACAGACATGTGACAATACTAGTCACCATCTTTGGCCTTAATTTGCTCCTTCCCCTTTAGGCTTGATCCCTCACATGTATATTTGTATTTGCAGTTAACATGGTTAGGGTATATTTGTATTTATATTTGTATTTGCAGTTAACATGGTGGATGCTGATAATGTTGGTTATACTTCATTTCTACGTGCATTGATACAGACATGTGACAACACTGGTCACCATCTTTGGCCTTAATTTGCTCCTTCCCCTTTAGGCTTGATCCCTCACATGTATATTTGTATTTACAGTTAACATGGTTAGGGTTTTATCACTTTGGATTTACCTTATCTAGCTATATTTACATTGTCTTAGTGTTTTAGTACTTGTTTCACGAACTAGGGTTCTTTTTACATTTGTATCTTCGTATTATGTCCACACTAGACTGCCCGGAAATGCCAAGTACCCCCGTACCAGGCCTGATACGTACCTGGTACGGGTACGGTTGGGGTACACTGTGGGTGCATACCCACATACCTCGGGTATGTCCCGGGTACAGAAATCCATAAGCGGGTTGTACCCGGGGTTTGTGGGTATGTACCCACAGTGTACCCACACGTTTTTTTTTTTTGCAAGTGCAAAAAATAAATAAAACTTGAGGGCATTGACTGGAATTGAACCTTGGAAAGTTCGTGTGAGATTCAATATTGCCAATAGGCTCCGAAGGGTCAAGAGAGATAAAAAGGACTTCATTTGGTCGACTTACTATTTGGGGGCTTTCTTGTTACTCCTCATGGGTCCTTTATTCTTTAGTCAATTTGGAAGGCATGGGAACATGTGAAGCACTTGGTGGTTGGGCAGCCTATCTTCCCTTCCTTTGACACTAGGTGCCAAGCCTACAAATTGATTTTGTCGAATCTGAAATATATTGACAAGATCCTTGCCTTGACAAGAGGCTGCTCTGCCCTCCTTTGGTTTGAGAAAGGAATTAAAATATTTCATGACTTGTACAGATTTGGGAAGTGGATGGAATGGACAGACCTTAAAGCTTTCTATAAGCTTCCTCAATCTCAGTTTAGAATGTATACAATGCTTATAAATGCTTTCACAGCTCCCTCTACTGGACTAATTATGGAGGATGAGAATGACTTTTGGGATACTATGAGGTGGCTCAAAGTCCCCCTCTTCAAGAGGCTACATCCAAACAACTCTTATGAAAAGATTGCTTTCTCCCCAAACCTTTCCCTGGGCCTTAACAATAAGTGGAATGTTTGTGAGCCCATTAGTAGATGGACTCATAGATTTAATGTTTTGTGGTCTTCTTGTATTCAGTCAAAGAAATCTTGCTTTAGATGGCTTCTAATTCATAATAAGCTTGTTGTTGGCTTCTAATATTTTATAGGTTGCTGAGACCATAAGCTTCTTGTTTTTTAAAATTTTTATATATATTTATATTTTTTACTTTTTAAAAATATATTGTACGAATGTACCCACAGCATACCATACCCAAGGTTTTTAAAAATTTTCCATTTCAGCATACCGTACCTGTACCAAAACAGTCTAGTATCCACATAATTTGAGCAGTTCAGCTCTTATGTATGGTAGGATTGTGTGTACCTTGTACTTTTCTATTGTATCTGGATGTACTTTTGAGTCCTATTAGCCTACTCTGGTCACTAATCACGCTCATTGGATGCTAAGAAACATTATTTCCATCCAAAAATAGCTCCTTCCTTTTTGGTGGCCTTGGGTATATATTGTGTATGCGCCTAGGTGGATGGTTCACGGGTACAACCTTTGTGACTTCATGGTATACTCATGGATTGGCCAGTTCGTATTTGGAAGGTTGTAATTTTTTAACTGCCGCAGTTTCTACGCCTGCTAATAGTTTAGCACATTCTTTGCTGCTATTATGGGGTCCTGAAGCACAAGGAGATTTTACTCGTTGGTGCCAATTAGGTGGTCTATGGACTTGTTCTTGTAGATCAGCCTCTCAGACAAGAAATTTTCTCCCACAAATTGCTAGGATGCTATCCACACAACTGTTTTTGCTCTTGAGATAATTGAAGAGCACCATTTGACAAGGAGTTAATTGACAGGTTTCTACCTTCCCCTGAAGTTCTCGGTGTTTGATTATGCCTCCATATCCTTCTCTGTCTTTGGAAACAACACCACTTGGGTCTGCCCCTTTAAATTTTGATCTTTATGGTCAAATAGAAGAATAGCTTCTATGAAAAGATTGATGGCATGGTGGGTGGAACCTTCCTGCCAATGTAGTGGCTCCAAAATGTTTTGGTTAACCTTCAAGATGTAGTTCATTAAGGCACATCTGAAAGACTGGAACTGGTCACATTGGGAACCTCTTCTCAAAAAATGCACCTTTGGAAGCACACTTGGAATCCCCTGACCTATTTTAGAGTCCAAATGATATCATTGCTTGCCCCATTAACTAAAGATGAATCAAGGACGGAAGCCTTTTCAATGCAAAACTGAAAGGCCTTGGATATTGACGGCCTTCATGCTGGCTTCTTCCAAGCCTTATGGGACAGTCAAATTGGATGTGGTGCGACAAAATAATGAGTCAGAGATATCAAAGAAGATCCTCAAGAAATTTAATTATACAATCCTTGTTTTGATCCCTAAGATCTCAAATGCCTGGGCCTTTGATGCTTACTGATCAATTGCTCTTTGGAACACTATCTACACGATTATCACTAAAGCCATGTCTCCCTAACACAAGAAGATTTTGCTTTACATCATTTCACCAGAGCAAGGGATTTTGTTTAGGGCAAGAATATTTTCGATATAATTGTCATTACTTATAGCATTGTCCACTCAACCTCAGACAAGAAATTCAAAGGTGTGATAATGAGACTAGACATTTGCAAGACACATGAATGTATCAACTAGGATTCTGCTAAAGCTGGGCTATTGCAAATGGATTCATAATTGCGTATGCTCCCCCATGTTCTTTGTTCTCATTAACGACAATCCTATGGGGTTTTTGGGGTCTCTTTGGGTCTTCACCAAGCAGATGCCATTTTACCTTCTCTTCATTATCATGGCAAAAGCATTAGGAAGGTCCTTATTATTGGTGAATGCTGGAGTCACGGGTTCCTTGTCGCCTCAGGTTATAGTCATATTTCTCACCAACAATTCGTGTTTGACATGGGTTTGGTAGGTCAGTCCATGAAAGAAGCGAGGGAAATCAAGTGCATATTGATGCTATATGAGAAAGCCTTGAGGAAAAGAGTAAATAATGCCAATTCTAAAATATTTTTCTTTAACATGCCCCTCTCGAGAAAAAAAGAAGGATAGTTGATCTCTTGGGATTCAACATTCAGAACCTTCGTAATAAATAGCTTGGGGTCTCTGTGTGTTGGGAAGTGTAAGTCTGCCCTATGGGTGAAGTTCATTGACAGATTCAAATCTCAGTTGGTTTCATGGATAAGTAGATGGTTATCAAGTGCAATGTAACTTCAACTTATCCAATTAGTCTTGTAGGTTGTCTTAGTGTTTGAAAGCCCCAAATGAGGTCCTCAGTTCCTTCATTGCAGTCATGAGGCAATTTATGTGGCAAGGGATAATTGTGGATGTGAAGGAACTCACGCTAATAAAATGAATTGATGCATGCTTTCCCAAATATTGGGGGGGAGGGAAGGGCGAAGGGCAGATGTAAGGAATCTTGAATATCTAAATATTTATTTGGATGCAATCATGAATCATCATCATCCTAGGAGCATTATCCTTCGGAGCAAATACGTGGATGACATGGCACTTGTAATAATCTTCATTGTTGCTACTTTGATTAATGGCTTTCATAATTAGAACTTCATCTCAAGTTGTAGGGAGCATTATCTTTCAGAGAAATCGCCTGGATGACATGGCTTTGGATAGGATTTCATAGTTTCTAGGTTTACCCTATTTAGTGACTCTAGAGTGGTTTAACTTGCCTGATTCGTGGTCTGGAAAATCCCGCTTTCTGAGGATTCTAGGCTCCACTGTTTTGATGCACTACTTTGTAAATGCTTGGGGTCAAAAGGTTAGGGATTACTGGATAGAGGGTGTTGATGAGTTTGGTAAATAGAGGACATGGAAGGATCCCTGTTCAATTTATGCCTCATTATATTTGAACTTGTTGGATGGTTTGAAGAAGCTCTTGCAATCTATTAGAACTTTGAATGTCCACGGTGTTGATCTCCTAAGATGGAGGGTCACCCCTCTGATAAATACCATGTCAAATAAGGCTACTTCCTATCCTTGGGTAGTCCCTTTGACGTGGTTTTGATCCCTACAGAGAAAATTTGGATCAAGAATGCCCTCTCCAAGTATAATGTTTTCCTTAAGCCTAATTCCTGCTGAAAACTTCTGATAGCATGAAGAGGATTGGGTTTGCAGAGCCTTCAAGGTGCATTCTTTGCTTCAGCTGTGAGAGTCCATCTAATACTTTCTTGTATGCTAATTTGTCAGCTATAGTTTGGAATTTGTTTTCAAATTTTTGCGTAAATGACATTCAAATGAGTGGTTCCTCAGTCTCTCCCTTCTTTAGTATGCACTTGGAATGGACTTGCAAAGGCTACCCTGACCGATGTTATTTAGGCAGCAGCATCCTAAATTACTTATGTTTGGAAAGACAGGTAACACGAAATTCGTTTAAGACCAAAAGTTGATTTTTCTGAAATTCTTGATCAAACTCAAGCTCACTATCTCTGAAATTATTGCAGCCAATGCCA
Organism: Taxus wallichiana var. yunnanensis; assembly: GCA_018340775.1. Classification (NCBI taxonomy): domain Eukaryota; kingdom Viridiplantae; phylum Streptophyta; class Pinopsida; order Cupressales; family Taxaceae; genus Taxus; species Taxus wallichiana. The sequence goes on from CM031237.1 coordinate 163,953,802, forward strand.
AATATCTCAACTTACATGGAATTCTCTAAAGAAAATCTTGAGAGTGGATCTCATCAAGACTCTCCCCTAATGGGTTCCAGGTCAAAAAGGAAGGATGGAAGCAAAGTAGGTTTCTCCTCTCAAGTGGCAATGTGAAACTCAACTTTGATGGGGGCCTCCAAAGGAAATCCAAGCCTCAAGCAAGGGCAGGTATTATCATTTGTGATGGTCAGGGTCATCTCATATGTGAATTTGCAATGGACTTCCGGAAGGCTACTAACAACAAAATTGAAGCCTCAGTTGTAATGCTGGGTGCTATTCTATGGAACCCGTCATCGGGAGAAAAACTATATATTTCCAAAGACAATACATTACAAATATAATCAGAGAGCCCAATGAAACATAAAGTTCATATGCGTGACTTCCCCTCTCGACTTCCCCTCTTCCTCAAGTTTGCCCCTTCACATTCATATTCCATTCTTTTTCATATTCGAATGATTTTCATACTTGTTCCCTATTGCCTATTTCTAATTGATTGTATATGAGGTCCAAGATTCACTTAAAACTGACAGTTCATCCCTATTCAAATTCTGTTCTTGTCATTTTCAAGAGCCTCTTGAAACCTTATCTCTACACAATGGCCCATTGGCAATGAATCTAACATCCTCAACACTTATGTGGTGTTTGAATTTATGTGAGTGACGTGCCAGCATTGACTTCTCTACTCAATTTTGCATGATATCCACACAATGTTCCTTCAACTTGGCTTGTATCAAATTTCCTCTCTCCAATGTACTGCACCCCACAAGAACATGGGACATGTTACATTTCCCTCCATAGTTGTAATTTTTGCAGATCCTTTTGACCTATCCAACATATCTCTAAGAGTATTTAATGGGGTAATAACAACTCGTGCCTTTCTTCAATTTTTTTTTGCTAGAATATTTGTGGTTCCTTGATATACAAGAGGGTGACCATGGGACCAATACTATCCTCATTAGACCCCATGCTCTATTTGTCTCTCAATATAGCCATTAGTCTTACATCCTTACCACCCCTGCTTTACTCGGTCTGAAATCCTTACTACCTCAGAGCTAAAGTGTCCAAAACAAACATTCATCTTCTAGGAGTGACGGTGATGCAAATTGCTATGGGAGGTGTATGATCGTATGTGTTCACTTTGTTATGTTGTGGAGCCTATTTTCATGTGTGGAAGAGTTGAAGACTATACATGAGAAAAAATGGTTTTACTATTCATGGTTTTGGCCCATAGTTTTGGACCATGGTTTTGTGTAAAACTACTTTAGTAATTGCCTATAAATATATCTTTGATGAGGGAGATATGGTATTGAAGAGGTGTGTGAATTTAGGTGTGAATTCTGGAGAGTTTTGTTGAGCATAGCTCTAAAACATATTTGGGTATTGTATTGAGAGAGAGAGAGGTGACTGTAATAAATCTGAGCAAGTTCTTGGTGGACGTAGCCCACATTGGGTGAACCACGTTAAATATTGTCTTTTCTTCTCTTGTGCATTATTTATTTATGTTGTTATATTTCTGCAAGTATAATTTCTGTTAAATAGTTTCCTACTGTTGTGATTTGAGGAATTGTTTCCGCATATTTGTTCTCTAATTCCTAACAACTGGTATCAGAGCTTTGGTGGTGTTCTTTTTGCTGAAGTAAATCACAGGAAATTTTAGCTTGAGTGGGAGCTATGGATAGATGATGGAAGATCAAGGGTTGATAAATTCAATGGGCATAATTTCAGTCTTTGGAAGATGTAGATGGAAGATTACCTTTATCAGAAGGATCTTTATATTCCGTTGTCTGAGAAGGTGAACAAACCCTCGAGCATGACGGATGTGGAATGGGATTTGCTGGATAGGAAGGCACTTGGTACAATCCGGCTATGTCTTGCATCTTCGGTATTATTTAATGTTTCAAAGGAAAAGACTACAAAAGAACTAATGGATGCATTAGGGAAGTTGTATGAAAAACCCTCTGCCTCTAATAAGATATTTTTAATGAAAAAATTGTTTAATATGAAGATGTCGAGAATGGTTCGGTAAGAAATCATCTAAATGATTTTAATACGGTTGTAAATATGCTAGCTTTGGTTATAATAAAATTTGATGAAGTTAGGGCTTTATTAATTTTGTGTTCTTTACCTGAGAGTTGGAATAACCTGGTAATGGCGGTAAGTAACTCGGTTCCAAGCTAACTCAAAGTTGAAGTTTGAGAATGTTTTAGGGGTGATTCTAAGCGAGGAAATGTGAAGAAAGAGCTATGGGGAATCTTCTACTTCAAGGAATGCTTTGACAGTGGAAACTAGAGGGAGACAGAAGAATAGAGGAAGCCGTGGAAAATCAAAGGATCGGGCAAGGTCAAAATCCAAAAGCAAGATAGTATGTTGGCATTGTGGAAAGTTTGGGCATGCAAAGAAGGACTGTTGGGAGCTTTGGGAAAGAAGAAACAACAGGAAGAAAACAAGGAGGCAAATGTGGCAATGGGTAATGTATGTCAAGATGCTTTGATTCTTTTTTTGCACAATATTGTTGAATCTTGGGTTTTAGATTTAGGGGCTTCTTTCCATGCTACTCCACATAGGCATTATTTTGTTGATTATGTTTAAGGGGATTTTGGACATGTTTTCTTGGTGATGATGAGCCTTGCAGTATAGTTGGAAATGGTTGTGTTCGGGTTAAGATGTAGAATGGGAATACATGGCTATTGAAGGATGTCAGACATATGCCTACTTTAAAGTGAAATTTGATATCGGCGGGCAGTTGGGAAGTGATGGTTGTATTGTGATATTTACAGTGGACTCTTGGAAGGTAACCAAGGGTGATCTTGTGGTGGCAAGAGGTAAGAAGGTTGGAACCTTATATTTTACCACTTATAGCACTAATGTTTGTAATCTTATGACTTCAAAAGTAGATACAACATTGTGGCACTATAGGCTCGGTCATATGAGCCATAAGGGCATGGAGATCATAAAGAAGGATTTGCCCGGATATACAGAAACAGGTTTGGAGTTCTGTGAGAATTGCATATATGGAAAACAAAAGCGAGTAAGGTTTCTCAAGGTTGGACCTACAAAGAAAGAGAGTAAGTTAGAGTGGTGCATTCGATGTGTGGGGCCTAGGCTAGGTATCATCTCTCGGGGTTCAAGTTATTATGTTACTTTTATTGATGATGCAACAAGGAAAGTTTGGATTTATTGTATTAGAAACAAATATGATGTATTTGACACTTTTGTTAAATGGAAAGCCTTGGTAGAGAATGAAACAGTCTTAAGCTAAAATGTCTTAGGTCGATAATGGAGGGAGTATTGCAGCAATGAATTGATGATTATTGTTCTAAGAATGGAATCCAGAGCAAAAAAAAAGACGGTTCCGGGAACTCCGCATGCAGAATGGGGTGTCGAAAAGATGAACAAAATAATAATGGAACGTGCTTTAGAGCATGAGGTTACATGCAGGATTACCTCTCTCTTTTAGGCGAAGCGGTGAGCACAGTTGTGTACTTGATAAACAGAGGACCCTCAAGTGCCTTGGATGGAGGCATACCGAGGAGGCTTGGTATGGTAAAAAAGTTGATTATTCATTTCTTAGAGTCTTTGAATATGAGGTATTTGTCCATATAGAAAAGATGATAGGACCAAGCTAGAGGCTAAATCAGAAAAATGTACTTTCATTAGTTATGGTGGTGATGACTTTGGATATAAATGGAGTATTAAGGACAAGAAAATCATTCGATTTAGGGATGTGATATTTAATGAGAAAGTCATGTATAAGCAGCAATGATTGTAGGAAAACAGGGGAAGAATCCAAGAAAGAATATGCAAAGTGGTAGAGAATCTTCCGGATGTGAAAGTACACATGAATAAGTTCGGGAACCCCCATCAGAACCCAAACTCCTATATTGAGGAGGTCTTCTAGGGTAAGAAGAGAACTCGAACGTTTTTCTCCTTCTCTTTATTATTTATTACTCATTGATGGTGGAGAGCCGAGATAGCTTTAATGAAGCAATGCAAGTAGATGCGGGAAGAAGTGGGAGCAAGCCATGGATGAGGAGCATCAGACTCTCATGGAGAACTAGACATGGGATTTGGTGAAGCTACCCGAAGGCAAAAGAGCATTACAGAACAAGTGGGCTCTTAGAGTCAAAGAGAAGAAGGAGGTAAAAAAATATACAAGGCCCGGTTGGTGGTCAAGGGTTTGCACAAAAAAAGGTATAGATTTTGATGAGATTTTTTCTCCTGTAGTAAAAATGACTTATATTAGAACTGTTCTTGGAATAGTCGTAGCAAAAGACTTGCACTTAGAGTAGCTTGATGTGAAGATTGCATTTCTCCATGGCGATTTGGAGGAGGATCTATATATGCAACGACAACCAGGAGGGCTACGAGGTCAAGGTAAAAAGGAGATGGTGTGTGGCGAAGACGAGCTTGTATGGCTTGAAACAAGCTCCACGACAATGGTATAAGAAATTTGATAGCTTCATGATGGAGCAAGGTTATATTAGATGTCATTCTGACCATTGTGTGTATACAAAGAAATTTGAGGATGGTAGTTATATTATCTTGTGCTTGTATGTGGATGATATGCTTGTTGCAGGGAAGAACATGCAGAAATAAAGTACTCAAGAAGCAGCTAAGTGAATCCTTTGCTATGAAGGATTTGGGGGCAGCCAAACAAATCCTTGGTATGAGGATATCTCGGGATAGGAAGGAACGGAAGTTGACTTTATCTCAGGAAGAGTACATTAAGAAGGTCTTGGAGAGGTTTAATATGCAAGATGCTAAAACGGTAGAGACTCCTTTGGCAAGCCATTTCAAGTTATCAAAGGAGCAGTGTCCCAAGATAGAGCAGAGAGAAACCAAATGTCCAAGGTACCTTACTCATCAGTGGTTGGCAGTTTGATGTATGCCATGGTGTGCACCAGGCCTGATATTGCCCATGCAGTGGGAGCGGTGAGTAGATTTATGAGTGATCCAGGTAGAGATCACTGACAGGCAGTAAAGTGGATCCTTCGGTATTTGAGAGGGACCATGGGGACAATTTTGTGCTACAGTGGATCAGACACCACTTTGTGTGGTTATGTAGATTCAGATATGGCTGGAGATGTCGACAGTGGGAGGAGCACGACAGGTATGTTTACATTATAGGTGGGACAACAAGTAAGTTGGGTTTCATGGTTACAAAAGGTTGTGGCTTTGTCAACCACAGAGGCTGAGTATGTCGCTGCCACAGAGGCAAGCAAGGAGATGATTTGGTTACAATTGCTTGAGGAGTTGGGCCATAATAAGGAGGAAAGAAAGTTGCATAGTGATAGTCGAGTGCTATACACCTAGCTAAGAACTCGCTTTCCACTCTAGGACGAAGCATATACAATTAAGGTACCATTTCATCGGCAACCTTAGAGGAAAACAAGTTAAAATTGGAGAAGATTCCTACCAATCAAAATCCTGCAGACATGATGACCAAGGTGGTCACAAGGGAAAAGCGAAGTCGTGTTCGATTTGGTTGGTCTTTATGAAAACTAGTGAAGGGTTGAGAAGTTTGCTCAGAGGAAAACTAGTCTCCAAGTGGGAGATTGTTATGTTGTGGAGCCTATTTTCATGTGTGGAAGAGTTGAAGACTATACATGAGAAAAAAACGGTTTTACTATTCATGGGTTTACTATTCATGGTTTTACTATTCATGGTTTTATGGTTTTGGACCATGGTGTTGTAAAACTAGTTTAGTATTTGCCTATAAATATATCTTTGATGAGGGAGATATGGTATTGAAGAGGTGTGTGAATTCAGGTGTGAATTTTGGAGAGTTTTGTTGAGCATAGCTCCAAAACATATCTGAGTATTGTATTGAGAGAGAGGTGACTGTAATAAATCTGAGCAAGTTCTTGGTGGACGTAGCCCATATTGGGTGAACCACATTATATATTGTCTTTTCTTCTCTTGTGCATTATTTATTTATGTTGTTATATTTCTGCAAGTATAATTTCTGTTAAATAGTTTCCTACTGCTATGATTTGAGGAATTGTTTCCGCATATTTGTTCTCTAATTCCTAACACACTTCTTGTATATTTGATGTGAGAGGAACCTATCTAACTTTTTCTTGACACCAAAGAATTCAAGAAGGAAGACAAACCTTCCACTTTGTTTTGACTAGCTATTGTGTGGGTTTTGAAAATTTTACAGATTTTTCTCTGTTCGGCCAGCATACATTCAAGTGTTGCCCATGTTCCTAATCCACCAACCTTGCCTCAAACGAAAGGAATCAACTGCCATCTCCTAAATAATTTCCATGTAAAGATCCACAACTATTATGGTAAAGGAGATCCCATTGCTATGCCCTCTCTTTGCTCATATTTCTCCTGTTTGTACATGAAAAATGTCAATCTCAAGCAAAAATCAACCAACCTCGTGGTTTTTTGATCTGCAACCTTGCCAGCAATTCTAAAAGGTGCATAAATTGGAATCCTTGTAAAAAGTTGTTGCCCATAAAAAAAATTACTAGCATGTAGCATCTTCTACAGCTCTTGGACCAATTTGATGATTTCAACTTCTTCCACTTCTTCCACAAAACAAATACCTTTGCAGATTCCTTGCCAACTTAGGTACTTCTCTTCTTTCTAATCAACTTACATGATCACATGCCATGACCCTAGGGAGTGGAAGGGCTTGACAAGAACTTCAGAATTTGATGGTCTCCACTCATATCTTGTTCATTTGATGGAGGGGCACTCTTTTCAAGAAAGACACTTTACTTGGAGTAAAAGTATTATATTGCTGTGGTGAGCTTGTCTCAATGTGTGGAGGATGTAGGTGTGAGGACATTTTTGGCACATGAAGAACTTTCCCTGCAAATTCGGTACTTATTGTTGAAGCGGGGAAGGTTGCCTTGATGGCTTATTGAAGTCTCTTGGTCGAATAAAACTGATAACAGCCTCGACTTCAGAACATACCAGCATTAGGATCCATAGATGACTTCTTAATGGCATTGTGGCAGATTGACGGCTTATCGGAAATGTAAGTCATCCATTGCTTTCAATTGTGGCCCCTGTCAGCAGATTTCATTAGTTTCTTGTCTCAAAGATCATAGAGCTTTCTACATCTCTATATCATCAACTACTGGGGTGCTTCAAAAGTGTGTGGTTACCCTGGCTTGCTTAATCTGGTAGTATCGAATATAACAAAGGAGTTGTGGCCGATTGTAGACTGCAACCACTGCTGGTTTGCTATTGGCTTGTTGAGAAGGCCTTGGTGATTTTAACACATTCAAATCGCAGGTGTAAGTCTAAAATAGACATCATTTGTCAGCATCCTCTCAACGTATGCCAAAATGGGAGCCTTGGATCAGGGTGTGGAGCTCCATCAATTGCTACGTTACTGGGTATGCCCAAGTTCATTCAAGGGTGAACCCTGGTACATCCTGCTGTACCCTGCATGAAGCCACAGCGTACCCAACCCCAAAAGTGTTTTTTTTAATAAATTTTTTAATGTCATCATGTCAAAAAAAAGTGAGGACTTTAAAAAATATTAAAAAAGCATCATAAACCATTAAAGATACTCCCAACCTCTTTTTAAATGACACATTTACCTCACATTGCATACTTAGCTTTTACTGCACATTTGCTCTCTCACCTTAAGATTTGCAGATCCTTAGGACTGAAACTCCAGCCTTTTGCTAATATAATGAATATGTCGATTTCTCTAAAGTTTTATGTATACATTGTAACTTCTGCACAATGTACTTGTTCAAGTTCGACCAACAAATATAATGACATTTGTCATTGAATTATCAGTATGTTTTGTGGTTATTTAGCTTATTTTGTTTTACTCTATATGCATATTATATGGTTAATTTTTCTTAACTCGCTATATTTTTTAACTATGTTGCAGGGGTATGTCCTCCCCCATTGTACCCCCTGATATGTACCCGTCATGGATCCACCAGAGGTATGGGGGAAATGTACCCGGTATGCCTGGGTATGTCCTGGACATACCTGAGATATACCTGGGCATACCTATGGCATTTCCGAGCTGCTGTTGCATAATAATTTATTTTTGTGTTGACTCAGTTAAATGAATCCTTAAAAACTCATAAATTAATAAAAATTCAAATCCAAAACTTCTCTAAACCCTATAAAAAGGCACTCAAGCATTACCAAAACACAAACAATTCATTGTTGGTTTTTGCAAGTGTAAGAGAAAAGTGCCAAAGACAAATTGAGGAGGCAGCCATTGCAAGGAGGATTTGTTTGGAGGCAGCTATGTATTATGCCACATGATTAATGAAAATGTTAAATTTTAAGCATATTGAATGTTTTGAACCTTGATCCTACTATATTTTAAAAATTTTTATATATCTTATAGACCAAAAAAATGAGTAAAATGAATATATATATAGACACATACACACATGTATGCATGTGTGTGTGTAACTAAAATATATATATATATATATATATATATATATATATATATATATGTGTGGATGTACCCAAAACACACCTAAACCAAGGGTTTTTGTAAATTGGTGTATCCACGTTATGGATCCATACCATGGCAACTTTGTTTTTAATGTTTAACTTTTTCTATATTTTCTGTACAAGCCATACCCAAGCCCTGGAAAAAAATCACCATACTGGCATACTGGGTCTCTGTACTCATATCTGTACCAGCTACCTAGCCATCAGTTGATGAGCAAAAACATACTTTCTCGGGTATTATGATTCATGAATACCCAGATAGACATGCAAAAGGTAGAAGCAAAAGGCTTCCAAAATGTTTAACAATGTGGCACAACAAAATGTGGTCTCTTGGATTGTGATGCCGTGTCTGAAGTGGCATCAAGTCTTTTCACGGACTTCAATCATTGCTGGATATTCACAAATTTGGCTTGCTGATTAAACCTTGGAAATAAACAACTTCATTCCACAGATGAAAAGGCAAATATATCAACCTTTGCCAGTGTTTTCAGCTTGACCCATATCTGTACCAGCTACCTAGCCACCATATGATGAGCAAAAACAGACTTTCTCAGGTATTACGATTCATGACCCAGATAGACAACAAAAGGTAGAAGCAAAAGGCTTCCAAAATGCTTGACAATGTAGCACAGCAAAATGTGCTCTTGGATTGTGAGGTGGTGTCTAAAGAGGCTTCAAGTCTTTTCAAGGACTTCAATCATTGCTGGATATTCACAAATTTGGCTTGCTGATAAAACCTTGGAAATAAGCAAATTCATTCCGCAGATGAGAAGGCAGATTTATCAACCTTTGCCGGTGTTTTCAGCTTGACCAAGCCTTGGAGTTTCAAAACAGGATTTACAGATTTATCAATAATTAATCAAATGTTGACCTTGGTCCAATGTGGGCGTGTATGCAAAATGAGGCAGTATTCAGCAGGCACCAAAATTGTTTGACAAAATGCCTCAAAAAGATGTCGTTTTAATGGAGTGCTATCTTTGTTGGATATATCATATGAACAAAATGGATTGCAATATTTATTGGATTTTCACAAAATGACCTATTGATATTTGCTAGGAGATTTTAAGCAAATGCAATCAGGTGTAAAATCAGAATCCTTCCAACTTGTGCCATACTTGGAGCTTGGAACATGACACATTCTTGGATCAGCTGAGACATTCTTGGATGGAAGTCCTAAATCTGGGATATCTAATAGGGTTGCAACATATATCCTCCATCTTGGACAGAGTGATTTATAGACCAGAGTGTTTACCAGCCCAAAGTTATGTGATCTTTTAAATGTAAGGAATTCTAATTGCTGTTGTTTAATGCCAGTAAAAGATAACCAACAAAGTAGCTCCGACATCATTTGTGCCTCTTATATTGTTGGTGTTTCTAATATTTAAAGGCATCTTTACTGTTTCTTGTGACAATGTAGATAGAATTCTAGTAGTTTCTAAAATCATGGCAGGTTCAAATAGTTCAACATCTTTAAAGGATATTCTGCAGTCTCTTTCCATTGACTCATTGTCAGCGAAAGGATCTGTAACCATTCTATATTTGGTTCATTTTTATGTTTTGACTGTGGCAGCCAAGATATTTTTTTAATCCAATGGCTTCCTCGTAGCTCATGCCAATCTTGGAGCTTTGAAATAGGATTTGGAGACCAACAAAATTTAATTAAAAGCTATCTTTGTGTCTCCCGTGATTGACACCTATACATAAATTATAATAGAGTATAGTTCACAGAAGGCAAACGAATTGTTTGAAAAAGTGTCTGGTGTGTTTCCATGGTCCACAATCATTATTGGATATGCAGAAAATGGGCGTGTTGATGAAGCCTTGAATTTTTTAAGGCAAATGCAATTAACAGGTGTAAAGCTAGTCCCATCAACCATAGGGAATGGAAATCCATCAAAATCAAGGCCTGGTGTATTATCAGTTATGGAAAATAAAATTAGTAGTCATTAGATGTTTGTTCTTTCATGCCTAATTGAAAGGTCTTGAGTCCTAGGAAATGAACTCTTGGTTGGTGATGATGGGTTTAATTGTTTATCTTATTTAGAAAGGCAAGGGACCCATTTTCAATCCTTGTTGACCAATTGAAAAAACATTGCTGATAAAATGAAATAAGCTCCAGCCTTGTTTGCTATAAAATAAGAAGCAATTCAAGTATGAAAGAGACATAACGACAAAATAGATTTAGATTGAATCTTGTGAATTTATCAATAAATCTAAAGATAGAATGCCCCCAGCTTTTATCTGGCTAGCACATTGGCACCATCAATCGTTATACAAATTAAGATTGTCATCCTGCTACTGTGAACTAAACCTGCACAACTGCAGGCATGTACTTGTAAAATAATTGTTACGTGAGAAATACAAAATAATTGTTGCAGGAATTGTGTCTTCTTTTGGAATACATTAGTAAAAGTGTATGACTATGCATGCAGAACCTGTAAGGCTGTGTTAAACATACGGAGTTTTACCAAGTAATTTCATCTTTACAAATTAGACAAGGTTTTGATGATAATTTTTTTTGTGGCAACCGAAACTTTGAAGAATTCATTTGCTTAATAAGACAAAATAAACTGTATACCATCAGAGGATCAAGTCTTTCGAGAAAGAATGATCACTAGCCAACACAAAATCAACCCTCGTGGACAATTTGGCAGATAAAAGGTTTACCAGGCAGACAAAAGGCAACTGAATAAACACAAGTGGACAAAGCCACTGGTGTGGGCAGCCTTGAATCGATCAATATGAGAAAGTTCAGAACTGTTTTGAATAATCTTGGACTAAGCTTTAGATGATGTAGGATTGTCAGTGAAATGCTTGTATTTTTGAGTAATAAAAGCAAATGAAATGTGTAAACAGAGTCTGTAACACCTAAACAGACGGAGGCAAGTACAAACAGTGTCGTTTATTTTTTATTATCAAAGAGGTTGTAGAATGTGCCCAAAATATATTGATCAGTGCCATTTTGAATATATTTTCTATTGTCAATGCACAGGGAATGAGCATTAAATGTACACCATAATTTATCCATGTATAATGATTGTATTTGTCTTGCTGTAATCTAATTTTCAACATTGACCGGAAAACTGTGTTTGTTTGCAGTGCATCAATGTGTAAGGCTTTTCCGGGTACAACTGTGTAGATTTGAATTCTCTGAATTTTTTGGGTCTCACTACTGGGACCCCTCATCAGGGCATATGACCGAGCTTAAGATGACATAAGTTTGCCAGTGAGATGCTGTATTTTTGAGTAGTAAAAGCAAATGAAATGCGTTGGGAGAGCATGTAACACTTAAACAGACCGAGGCAAGTACAAAGAGTATAGTTCATTTTTCTTTTATTATCAGAGGTAGACTGTGCCCAAAATCTATTGACCTGTGTCATTGTGAATATATTTTCTTTCATCCGTGCACAGGAAATGAGCATTTACTGTACACCATAATTTGACTATGTAGACAGTATAACCATTGTATTTGTGTTGCTGTCAACAAATTGCCAACATCGACACAAAACTTATCTGTGTTTGTTTGTGGCGCAGGGCATCAATGTATAAGAGTTTTCTGGGTACAACTGTGCGGATTTGAATTCTCTGATGTTTTGTTTCTTGCTACTGGATCTGTCGGCAGAACATACGATGGGTTCAATAGCGAGACCCAAAACGTTGCAAAATTCAACCCATTGTACCCAGAAACTCTTTTACATTAACTAGGAAAATCGGAGAATCAGTAGTGTACCAATTATTGGCATGTGTGCCATTGTTGTAATGCTATTGATTCTCAAAGCTGCTATTTCAGATTTTTAAGATGAATCAATTGGACATGTCTTTGGAAAATGTATAACTGCTAGGGCTTTACGGGCATGGTTGCAGACCGGATCCAACTATATATTTATCGCTTTCCTTTCCAGGTGACATCCTCTCCGATTAGAAAGAGTTGTAAAAATTATAGTTTATAATTTATTATATAGCTGTCTACCATTGATTTTATTTGGAAGACAAGCTAAAAGACATTCTTTTATAAGGACTGTTATCCTCTCAGCTTAGGAGAGCGACAACTCTGCACTCAAGTTAGGATTTGAGGGAACATTAAAATAATTTTTTCTTGCTTTCATTAAGAGGTATATTCAGATATTCTGTCTCTTGAGAAAACGACTCATAGTTTAGCTTTTCTAACTGTTATGGGATGCTGTTTTCCACGTAAGTTTGTTGTTTGGATGTTGTAAATACGGCTCTCTCCCAGTCCATCTGCTCATTCTCTTCCATAGCTGGCAAACAAAAAGAGAGTAAAATGTGTATAATTCCTCTATAACATCATTTAAAATATGCACAAATTATCTGCCATAATATGTGAAGGAAACTAAAAGTCACCAGTAACAAGTGATCACAAGGGCATGCTATCCCTATTTTTGTGAAAAGCACGAGATGTTTTTCTACAAAAAAACACTCTAGCTTATCAATAATGGGCCTGTCAAATCTTGAATCAAATACAAATATGTTTTATAAAGAAATAATAAGAATGTTTAGGATAAGGAGAAGCAATCTGAAATCAATTAGGAGCAGAAATTTCAATTTTAATGGTGCAACATACCCTTCTAGTATTTTCGTAGTTAAAAGATGCATATATTTTGGCTTCATATCCTAAGGAGAATAATTATCATAATCTACAAATTAACGACCTTATTTTTCATGGCATTGTATCTCTCATGTTATGAGGTTTGTACCGTGGAGTATCTTTTAAGACATTGTGGGTTGTCGATATAAAATATGCAATAATGGATCTCACATATAATAGGTTCAATTTGGTTTCTTTGCTGGAAGACCATCTGAACATGGAAATGATATTAAGGTCTTCTATGTTATTAACAACAAAGGCTAAACTGCTCCAAGAAATCCAAAAGTTCAAATTGACTAGCCATTCAATACTGTCAAATCTAAAAAGAGTTTTTTCTGAAAGTACACTGAATTACTGTCTAATTGGTTACAGTCATTAAACATTTTTTTTTCATAGAAATCATGTGACAAATACCCTGATTTGATGCTCATCACATAAGAGCGATATGTGAAAATTAGTTACTATGAGCTTGAATGGGTTTAATAAAGCAAAACTTAAATATGTTTGATAATTTAGAAGGTTAAGAAATCAAACAATACGTATCTATAGTGTGTTGGTAGTTGGCCACACCGTGCAACACCCATGCATGGGTCGAGTTATATAAGGTCTTCACTTTAAAGCAATGGTTGTGCTTAATAATAATAAAGTTAACTTAGCTTTGTAACTTGAGTTCATTGTAAAAGCAGTGGCTTTGCTTTAAAGTATTATTTTTAATATTTCAGTTTGCTTTCTAAACAACATTAACTATGGGATGCTGAAAAGACTTAATTGTTAGAAGCCAAAATTTTGAATGTTGGTTATTGTATTTGCAAGCTTTTTCAAGTTAATATAAAGGTTGAGGTTGAGCTGGTTTTTATCTTAAAGAGTTTTTCCATGATAAACAATGTGTCAATATTCTTGGTATGTTCTAGTTTATTTTAGATCTACTTATTTTTGTATGTTTTGGTGTAGTTTATTGCTTGCATATTTCTACAAAATCCCAACATTTGGTACCCAAACATCAAGTTGCAAACTTGGTGAGAGTTTGTTTTTTAAAATTATTTTTGGAGTTGTAAATTTGGTTTTTTTGGTAGAATCTCCAATATGCAGCTAGTAGTACAAGAGTTGAGATTGACAAGTTTGATGGAAAAAGAGTTATGGAAACTCAAGATGGAGGATCTTTTGATAGAGAGGGATCAATGGATGATGGTTACACAAACAACTCTTGAAAGTTTAACACAAAATGAGTGCGGTGAGATTGATAGGAAGACCAAAAGTACTATCAAATTATGTGTTTTTGACTGTTTTATTGAATGTTTCTACTAAGAAAACAACAAAGGAGTTGTGGGTGAAGCGAGTGACACATGTCGGGCCAAATTTTTGGTGAACATGTTTTTTCCAAAAAAACCGTGTTCGTTGCATTTGAATGATTGTGACTTAGTTGTAGAGCACTTGAATAATTTTAACTTTGTCACGAGCCAACTAATGTCTATTGATGTGAAGATGGATGATGAGGAGAGGTATATCACTCTTCTATGTTCTTTGTTAGACTTTTGGAAAAATTTGGTGATGTCTATTACTAGTACCACTACAAAATTGAAGTTTGATGAAATAGTTGCAACTTTACTATTTGAAAAGATGAGAAGAAAGTTTGTTGATGACTATCCCTCAAATGAAGTTTTGTCAGTCCATGTAAGAGAAAGAGAGAGGCAAGAAGAAAGAGGGTGGAGATAAAAGGTTTAAGTCGCAAAATAGATTCAAGAAACTAGATCGAAATTAATAAAACACTATAACAATGGTAAATTGGGCCACTTTAAGAAAAATTGTAGTTGGGAAAGAAAACCCCAAAACAATGTGTTCTATAGGAGAATGAAACATAGATGATGGTGATACTTTCCTTGCATCCTTGATTGCACTCGCAATATTGATGCATAAATTATTGATTCAGGTGTGTCCTTCCACATGACCCCTCACAAGGATTGGTTTTTTAAATTTAAGGTTTATTGTTAGAATTTGCGGAGAGAGAGAATAAACGGAATAAATGTGTAAAGAATGATTGAAGAGAACACCGAATACACACTTGTACAAATGGGTTGTGTCCGGTATTTATTATGTAAATACGGTTACAAAATTAGTTAGCGGTTATAACCGCATAGCCATACAAAACAATTATAAAAGGGGAAGTCTTATTCATTTATTCCTACACCCCCTCTTAAGACTTACCCTACATAACTCAAAAACAAACAATCTAACAAAACAGATCTACGCTATCTTCAAACACTTTCACTTTGAAAGCAATGCTATGATAAGGTAGGGCTCCATCACGCTGCTTCGTGACCTTCGTAAAGGTGTAGCTCCCGAGCTGAATTCCCGAGTTCTCGATTCTACCTCCCGAACTCTCGAATCACAGATCTCTTGAATTATTGGACAACCATCCATACTGAGCCATCCACAAGCTCCATCAAGTTGTCTCATGACCCTCGTGAGGGTATAATTCCCAAGATCCACAGTCTCCCGAACTATCTGAGCAACCATCCATACCGAGCTTCATCTACCCTGTATCCTTTCTTGCCTTCAAAGTTTAGAGCATCTTTATAGTGCGTATTCGTCACTGTCCTCACTACCTTCTGCATCTGGTGGGTCTTCAACCATGGCTATATTGGCTGTATTTGATATGACTTTACCCTTGAGCACATCATTGGCTCGAACACGACAATCCCATGCTGTGTGACCTCTTTTCTTACAATAATGACATTCAATCTCCGACTTATCTGATCTTCTATGATATTTTCTCGCTTCTAGAAAAGAATGCACTTTCTTCTTTGGGAACGACCTTCTACGCATCCTTTGTAGTTGATTTTCCTCGCCTAGAAGAGCCGCTATCATATCATCTAGAGATTGAGATTGAATTTGACTGAGGGTAAAAACTACATTGCTATATTTTGAAGACATACTATTTAATAGGATAGTTTTGGCATCTTCGTCCTCAATTGTAGCTTTCACTTCGCTAGTGGTTGTCCGATCAAGGACCTTAGATTATTCATAGAGACTCCATCATCCATTTTGAACCTATATAATGAAGTTTCGGGAAAAATTTGGCATTGATTGTTTTCGCTCCAAATAATTTATTTAGAGTATCCCAAATTTCCTTCGATGTTTTGTTTAGGTTTACATGATGAAGTTCGTAGTCGAGAGAGCAAGGCCAATAATAGCTTTCGCTCTATCATCTTTGCGTTTCCATTCTAACAATTTTGATGCATCGGTAGGTGTTGTCTCTTTCCTGTTTACAATGCCCCACAAATTTTTATTCATAAGTTGCTTTTGTATTTTCACTCTCCATGTATGAAAATTTAGACCAGAATATTTTTCTATGGGCATTTCCATTTTAATAAAATAGAATAAATACAACTGCGTATTTTGGCAATGAATAAATAAAATACCAGTTGCATAGCTCTGTGCTCTAGCGCAAGTAGTCTTTTTGCTTATGCGTCTTTCCAGCCTTATGTCTGTGAAAAATGTTTGTGCCCTAGTAATTCGTGACTGTAATAATGCACCATATTAGCGCAAATCGCGACTGTAAAAATGTCTAAAATCATGATTTTTCGTGGCTATTAAAATCGACTATTTGTGCTCGAAAAAATCGTTATTTTCTTGAAAACGTGTCATTCGTGACTATATTTTCGTGATCGAAAATATTGTTAATTTCCTTAAAAACGTGCCATTCATGCAATTGTATTTTCGTGACTTTTTAAGAGTATTTTTTGATTCACGATTGTACAACGTGATTTTTCGTGCCATTGATTTTCGACTACGCAGTGTGCCCTAATGGGACTCAAAAATATCTTTCTTCCTCTCTCTCTTTGCTTGCCCCACGCTCCGATACCCTTTGTTAGAATTTGCAGAGAGAGAATAAACAGAATAAATGTGTAAAGAATGATTGAAGAGAAAACCGGAATACACACTGCATAAAATGGGTTGTGTGTCAGGGTATTTATTATGCAAAGACGGTTACAAAATTAGTTAGCTGTTACAACCGCATAACCATACAAAACAATTATAAAAGGGGAAGTCTTATTCATTTATTCCTACATTTATGATGGTGGCTAAGTGTTTTTAGGAGATAATTTGACCTACAAAATTGTGGGGAGAGGAAGAGTAAAGTTGAAGTTTAGAGATGGTAGTACAAAGAATCTGCTTGGTGTTTTACAAATAACGGGGCTTGCCGAAATTTGGTTTCAATGAGTAAGATGAATGACAATGGAGTACAAGTTTTATTCAATAAAGATGGGTGCAAAATGGTGCATGGAGCTCTAGTTTTGGCAAGAGGAGTGTGCATAGGAACTCTGTTTAAACTTGATGCAAGCACGATAGTTGGTGCAAAAAAAAAAAAAACTTTGCTATATCGAGGGAAAAAACTCTGAAATGGATTGTTAGTACATGATCAATGAAAATTCGGAGGAGAAATTCTCGCCTTAGTAAGAATTACGAAAGAAAACTCTGTGAAATGGGATTAGATGCCTCTTGGAGGCATCCGGTGTAGCCAAGACCCAACAATAAGATGTTGCCCAGAGACATCTCACGAGGCCGGTACATCTTACAGAGATGTTGCCTCGAGACATCTTTAAAAAGTTGGGGGTAGATAGGGTTAACAATGTTGCGCCAAAGAACTTATAGAGTTGGAAAGTATTTTTTTGAGATGTCTACTTATAGACATCTCATGGAGTCTGAGGGGAAGTGATTTGGTGATGTTGCCCCGCAGACATTTCATGAAGTCCGGGAGTAATAGTTTGTTGAGGTATCTCCTTAGAGACATCTTCAAA
The DNA here is from genome assembly GCA_018340775.1 of Taxus wallichiana var. yunnanensis. Taxonomy (NCBI): domain Eukaryota; kingdom Viridiplantae; phylum Streptophyta; class Pinopsida; order Cupressales; family Taxaceae; genus Taxus; species Taxus wallichiana. The sequence continues at coordinate 163,971,685 of CM031237.1, forward strand.
AGTATGTAAAGAAGTAGTGTCTTGAGATGTTGTCCTAGGGACATCTTGAAGAGTCTGGGAAGCAAGAAGTTAAGATATCTCCTCAAAGACATCTTGTTAAATTTGGGAGGGAGAAGGAAAATGAGATCCCACCTAAGAGGCTTCTTGTTGGGACCTCTAAAGTGGGTATAGAAGAGTACTCCTCAAGTGAGATTTCAAGGTAGGTACAAAGAGAAAGGGAGTTCTCACCCTTATGTCAAATGGAGAAAATATTATCAAGGGAAAAGTTGAATGAACAATCGCCACACCAAGTTTTGGTGAGTGACACAAAGAAACGTCGGGAATATCACAATAATGAAATTTAGTGATAAATAAAGAATTGTCAGGAAAGGTTGGGCCATATTGGCGAAAGGGGTTGTATGTCTTGCAATCAAAAGGCATGATTAAAGGTATTTCAAATTGTCCCTCAGAATTTGACTTTTGTGAACATTGTGTTGTGGAAAATAAAGTAGAGTTTCCCACTTCTATTACTTGTTCAATCGGTACTTTTCAGGATATACACATCGATAATTTCGAACTAGTGAAAGTGCCCTCACATGGAAAGTCGATAATTTATGTGTCTTTCACAAATGACTATTCTAGGAAGACCTGGATACATTTTCTCAAGAAAAAATATCAAGTGTTTAAAACTTTTAAGAAGATCAAGACACTTGTTAATAAATTGTATGAGAAAAGGATAAAGGTTTGTGCATGGACAATGGAGGATGGTATTGTTCAAAGGAATTTGATGAAAATTATGTGAAAGTTGTGGAATAATAAGTCAAAAGACAAATTTTTATACTTAACTACAAAAATGGAGTGGTATAGTGGATGAATAGAATGGTGATGGATAAGGCCCTGAGTATGTCAAGTGGTGCCAACTTAGATTAGAAGTTTTGGACTGAAACAATGGTTACTACATGTTATTTGGTGAACATATCACCTACATTAGTGTTTATGGTTAAGACCCCTCAAAAAGCTTGGATGTGAATGTAACCATTTGTTGAAAACCTAATAGTCTTCAATTGTGATACATACAAACATATCCCAAAGGAGCAAAGATTGAAACTTGACTCCAGGTATGAAAAGTGCATTTTTGTTGGTTATGGGAATTGCATTAAAGGTTACAAGTTGTGGAATCCAGAACTCCAAAAGGCTTTTTACAAACCGAAATGTTGTCTTTAGGGAAACAAAATGCATTGAAATTCATGGTAGAACAAGATTTGGAAAAGACAACTCAAGAAGTAAAGAAACCAAAGGTAGAATCACCATAGGTGATCTCACTATGAGATCATGGAGAGGTTAGCAAAGTGATAATCGTTTTGATCAAGAGGTGTTCTTGCTATGACAACTCAAAGGTAATGAAGTGATATAGGACGGAGTTAAGAGCACTCGTAGAATAAGGACTTCATGAGATGACTGATTCTGAAATCAAACCAAGGCAAAATCTGGAAGGTGATTTGGATGATAGTGCTACTTCTAGACTTAGAAGTTTGGTAAGAGATTAAATAACACTTTAAAACTTTAACCCTTATGATTACCATTCAATATTTTTATTATCGGTAATAAATAAGAGGGTCCAACGACAATAAATGAAGCTCATGCTTCAAATGAATAAGTCTTGGATGATGGCTATGAAGGAAGAAATGGAGTCTCTAAAGGAGAATGATACATGGGACTTGGCACTGATGGGGTGGGAGTGGTGTGGTCAAGTCACATGGTTGTGTGCTTGCCCACCCATGTTCAAATCCCCGAGGCATGATCCTCCTCGGAGGTGGTTTCGCCGCTAGAGGCGGCATCTCTGCTCGTGCTGACACTGGTGGTTACTCCTTGTTGACGCTGGTGGATGCTCCTCTCGTTGTCGACGCTGGTGGCTCCTTCTCCTCTCGCCGCTAACACAGTGGCTACTCGCTCACTATTAATGCTCCTCTCGCCGCCGACACCGGTGGTGCTCCAGTTTCTTCACGACGACTATGATGGCTACTCCTCTCATTTGCCGATCTTTGGTGGTTGTTCCTCTCGCTTCAATCACTGATAGTTGTCCCACTCGCTGCGGTCGTTGTCGATGGTCGCTGCATCTTCACTATGGTTTCATGGTTGCTTCAATTGGGTTCCTAATAGTGGTCCCCTTCATTGTAACCAGGTTGTGGATCCTCTCAAAAAATCCTCAATTGTACAAGGATGTGGGTCCTTTCAACACCCTCAATTTACCCTCAATTCCAAAAAGATACATGGTACTTGGCACATCTATCTCTTGGAAGAAAGTCGGTGGATTGCAAATGAGTTTTCAAGAAGAATTTTAATGCGTAGCGAAACTTGGAGAGATACAAGGTGGCTAACACTACTACACAACATGCAAATAACACCTTAATTTGGCTCATTTTTGTGTAAAAAATTGAATTTTTGGGTGATTTTCGACATATTTTTTTTGGGTAAGAATTCACGTCAATTTGTGCAGTGCAAAAGTGATGAAAAAAATGATGTAATTAGACAATTTTAATGGCATCGAATTTTCTCTATCTTTGCATCAGCTTTGCTCTAAATATGTGTCTACCTTGTGCCATGTCAAATTGACACAAGACCTACAACATTAACAAGGAGGGGTGGTGCAAATATGACACAAAATTTCTTGGATAGTTTAAAAAATACTATAATTAATCATAATTCCAAATGGTATAATTATGAATAATTATATTGCAAGTATTTGTTTATTTACAACTATTAAACATTAGATACTAAAATATTATTTACATTGTATTGTCATAGAGATTTTTACATTGAAAATTTGTAAAGTATCCAAATATTATTTTTAATAATAAAAAGTCAATTAAAAATGTGATTTACAATAATATACATTAGTTTAATTTTGAGGGAGCATTAAGGGGTTCTTTACTAATTAAAAACAAATATATGTAAAAGTACATCCTAAATATCATAGTGAGCAGTCTCATTGTCATCCCCATGATCCTCACAATTTTCTTGCTCTTCTTGAATTTGATCCTCCTCATTGTCCTCATCATCCTCTTCATTGTGCTTCTCATCGTCCTCGTCCTTCTCTAAATCCTCTTCATCCTTCCAATTTTTTTACCCTAACAAAATTTAATGATAAAATGTTAAAAGTGTTTAATTTTAATTTATAATTTGCATGTACAACAAATTGAACACTACATGTCCTACCAATACAAATTAATTTCCTGGGAACATTGATTACAAACTTTTGTGTTCCATCCCAAATCTTTTAATGCCACACTTTTTTATTTGTTGTATGCTTCTTATAGCACTCTTCCCGTGAGTATAAGTATATGATTAAATTAATTGTGTTCAAATTGACACCCGTTTTGATGGTTACGACAACTTGTTTGACGTTTTTGCTTTTGCAGGCTATTTTTAACAGTTTGACTTTTTCGTTTTTGCATGCTTGTTGTTTTTAGTTTAGCATGCACCGAATATATTTAGCAATACTGTAGATTATATATCTATTCTCCCTCCTTGAAGTTCTGTGTTCTTGTTTGTGGGCGCATGTGAATTTTCTCCTTAATTTCACACGGTAAGATTTATTGTACAATCTGTATACAAGTTTTTTTTAAAAAAAAATCCTCTGGAACGCCCATTATCGATTTTTGGTCTGAAGGTTTGAGATTAACTCTTGTAGTTTTCATCCATCTGTGATTTTAAAGGTGTCTTTTTGTTTCAAATGGATGAAACTCATGGATCTCCATAATATATCATCATCGTTCAATTGGTTTTTGATCATATTCAAAAATTTCAATCATGACGGCCAATTTCGATCGGTGGGAGGCGTGAACAGTAACCATGGGAATAATACGCACCAGACGTAGACAATAAAATGGAGCACAAATCACATATATCTTTAGGGCAGGAACACCAATGGAAAATTTAAACAACTACGACTTTCGTGTTTAATGGTTTTACGCCTCGATGTACAACTTCCTTTTATTGTTGTGCACGCATTTCCTGGAGACAAATTTTCATTGTGCATGATTGAAATTGCAGATCATGTTCAACCCCTCCAAAGGTGAATTTGTTTATTTTAGGCAACATTTATTTTATTTTTCATTCTTGACAAGAGTTGGAAATATTTTGCATAAAATTTCATCGCAATGGCTTTTGTAAAATAATATGGACGCGTCATAATGCATCGGCTTCCGGTTGGTAAGCTCCCTTTGATTTTGTTTATATGGAAAATGCGCCATACAAATGCATTCAATAATCCATGTCATTTTTCGTTTTGGGTGAGTGAGCCTTTGCTTTACCGACGGCCATTTAGGGGTTCCATTGAAGCAAGAGTAGTGTTTTTCTGTGTGGTAATGGCTTTGGTTTTTGTGGTTTACAGACAACATGGTGGAAGTGTCTTTGATAATTTTTGGAACGCCACACCTCGGTGTAGTGATTTTGAACAACTTCAGGTTTGTTTGAACTCAAAATGATAAATTTATGAAAGTTTCAGTAGGTAACCATTGTTTATAAATGCAATTATGAATGGGTTTTGAATGAATTGGCAATGAATTTTGATTTGGGGTATTGTGATTGAGCAAATGTGTTGGAGAATGTTCGAGATGCTAGAGCTTATAACACAAATCATCAATGTAGATTGTTACTGGAAGGAACTTCAATAATGGTAGAAACAAATTATTGAATACAATTGCTACAATTTGTATGAATGAATTTTCTATTTATAAAAATGGTGTCAATAGTACGAAATAGTTCTTCCAAACTGGGCCCTCTTGAATACTTCAAAAATCTTTTTGTGCTCTCCTCCCCAAAGTAATTTGCAATTTCAACTTCTGTTTAACAATTTCAAAGAAATTAAACTTTCAAAGGTTTATCTTTTAAATACAAATTTGGTTTCATTTATATTTTGGCGGTTATAAACTCTCAATGTTGTTGTATAAGAATCCCCAAAAAATATTGATGTAGCAAATTTGGGACATTAAAAAATATTTAAAAAGTTCATTAAGGGAAATCAAAATTTGTCCTATTAAGTTCTTCAACAAGTGGTTCTTCATGCGGTACACATTATAAGATATCTCCTCAATATTTTGGCATTCACATCGTACATTTCATATACAATCTGATTAGTAATATTTTTATTGTAATGTCCCCAAATGGACAAATTTTGGCCCCAAACAGTAACAACAATAAATCTAAACTATAATAGCAATTTAGAGAAGATATACTTGAAATAAATAATGAAGATATGAATTTATGCGAAAAATGCGACTTGGTCTAGAAATGATTGATCCACAAAAATATATAAAATCACTTGAACCTTATTCAAAACATATTAGAAATTTAATGTATGCAAGAAACATGTAGAAAAAACTGATTTTTGGCCAATAAGAGGGCTGAAATTTTATTTAAAATCTGCAGATAAACAACTCATAGACATGATTGAAAACAAAGTTTCCCAAGCCCAAAAATTATGCTAACTAGCTTAATTTGGTATTCAAAAATATGATAACTAAGCCACAAACCAGATCTAACCCCAATGTTCCCCAGAGTGTTCAAAACACACCTAGGTGTGGGTTGCTCTAGTAAAAACAAGTTGGAAATGTAAGGTAAAAATTAACCACATGCTTTTACCTTCAAACCCTTCTTTGAAATAAGTAGATTTACAATTTTCCTTCAAATACTTTGTTGGAATTTTGAAGTAGAACCTTGATAATCAATGGAAACCCCTTAGTAGAGTTTCCTAGGATCAATGATGGATTTTGTCATCTCAAGCAAACTACAAAGGGTTTTTCGTCATTTGGAGTAAAATTGGAAAGCATGCAAGTTTAGACTAAAATTTAGAAATGATAAGATGTCAAAAGATGCCTTCTACTTGCTTTTATAATTTGCCTTGGCCTATTAGCTCCCCAAAATAGCTTAATCAACTCGGTTTACCTCATTTAATGTTTTTCCCTTGTTTGATTTCATCTCCACATGGGTTGCATTTTTCCTCTAGGGGAAAATAAAATATAAAGTAATTTTTAAATTTTTTTTTGTCACTAATAAATATAAAAGTGTTTTTAATAAAATTTTACTATGCACTTTAAAATTAATTTAATTAGGACTAGTTTCCTTTCTTCTCATTTCCTTAGAATTTTTTTTTTTAGGCTAATGGTCTTTGAATTGTTGCTTTCGAGAAGGGGATATTACATTTATTTAAAAATATAGTAAAAAAACAACATAACTCTCTTTTAAGTCCTGGTCACCCAAACAATGAGTCACTAACCCTTTTCAAACTTTGGCTTCATACCCCTTGAGTGCATTACTTTTGATACCTGCATCAATTACAATATGTATTAAATTTTTAATCAATCACCATGTTATACAACTACCATTGCATTCTAATCATAGACCATATTTATCTTTTATAAGATGTGAATAGAAAGTAGATAACATAAAATATCAAATTAAAGAAATCATGTTTATCAACCACATTGCAAAGATTTAAATAGTTCTCTTTATAGTTCAAATGTTAACATATATCATTTCTTTTGTTAACTAACTTGCAACCCTATTAGTGTCCTCTGCTAGCCACTTGTCACACAAACCAAACCAAACATCTTTCTCTATTTTGGGAGGTTGAAGACATCTCTATCGACGTCTATGTTTCCTTAGTAGTGAAACCGAAAATTTTAAATATAACAATTTTTTTAAAACTATTTATTATTTTATTAAAAAATTAATTTACGCAACATAATTACCCTCAAATTCCTCTTTATTCTTCTAAACCCTTATGATGCAACATTTCCAATTAACTTTGGGTCATACTGGTCCTACTAAACTCAAAAAAGTTATATCATACAATGTTTTATGTCTCTCAAGTGGATTTGCAGCCATTGTAGATGACAATACGAATGAATCAATTTTAGTGTTCGATTAACTATTCTTTTTTTTAAAATACCTGCAAGCAAAAAAATAGAAATAATTAAAAATGACATTTAAAATAAATTGAAAAAACTTAAATTAATACAATGATAAATTATTCTAGCTCAAATAAAATATATTAAAATACTTGCCCAAAATATCCATTAATATTTTCATATCATCATTTACATAAATGTCCATTTTGAGGTCCCCTTGCACTTGATGTTTATAATTATTACGAACAAGACGACTGAGGCTATCAACATTTTTTGCTCGAGGGGGAAAGATTGCATTCTCACCCCCTTTAATCTATTCAAGAGTAAGTCATTTATACTTTTTGGGGTAGTCTCTTTCCGTTTCACCTTTTTAATCTTTTATCGCTAACAAGCCGAGAGGGACATGCCTCTAATCAAGATATGCAAAAATGTAGATATCAAATTTAAATGTTGCAGTGAAGACAATTTATATGCCTCATCTCTTTTACTTATTTCCTTGATATCTATTTTAGTTGATATGACATTAAATTTTTGTTGGTTTTAATCAAATTTAAGTTTAAATAAATTTGTAATTTACTTTTTCATGAAAATTTTCATTTGTGCACTCTTCTCGGTGCATCAATTTCAATCGTCTCCATCGTAACATAAAAAATAAAGAAATATATCAAACACTATTTATCACATTGAAACATTTTTCGTACTAACTTTACATTTAACATCCCTTTTGCCATACTTTCGCAACTCATATACAATTACTAATATTTATCAATATCAAAATACCATTTTGTGGGAGTTCAATCTTTGCATAACATTAAGGTTATGAACATCAAATGAATTGTCTCCTAAATGGAAATTGTCATTGGGAACCTCTATTTTCATTTTGTGCATTTTATTTGATTTTGAAGTGCACTTTTATTAATAAAAAGATATAGTACACCAATAATCTTTAAAAAATAGGTGGAAAGAGTTACACCCTAGAATGCAAGTCACACCGAGCTAAGAAGGCCTTGAGAAAAGGCTAGATCACCCCTGGATGACATGAAAATACATGCATAAATAATAAAAATGTATTTTTAAACCAAACAAGGTACAATAAATAAACAACCCAAGGGAAAATAGAGGCCCAAGAAACTTAAGCCGTAACAATAATGAACATGGTGATTGGAGGACTATCTAGCTTTCCCCACTACTAGTGGAAGAGGGGTATGTCGTGTTTGGGATGGGATCCTACCCATCATTTTTCTATTGATTCTTTTGTTCTTCGTCAATATTTTGTTTGGATAGGTGATAGAGAGATATGAAAAGCACTAACCATTGAAAATTTTCTCGATCTGGGGTACCCCACCCACTCGCCACCATTGTCGCCCTCACCGTTGAGTCATTCGAAACACCTCTATTGTTGGTGAGAGAAGGGTGTTGAGATATGGGAGGAGAACATCAACGTCAGGAGAGAATCTCCTCCAACTACATGAACAACTCTTATTAAATCCTGGACATGACCTTGAGAGGGAGAATTGCGGTGTGATGAGTTCAAAGGAACTCGATTGATAGTGCACAAGGTATTTCTCCAAAGCAAAAGCAGGATTGTAGGTGTTCTACTTATAGGAAAAAAATTTCCACTTGGACCTAAATCTCGAGCATAACGTTAGATATCACAGTAACTTTATTAGTCACAAATAATTCTCTATCCATAGTATTAAAATGAGAAAAGTTTCTATCTTTCCAAATATGAAATAGAATATCAACTCTAAACATTTTCCAATAACTATTGAATTTTGTAGGAAGTATGGTCGAATCCCCTAAGAGAACCATTTTCCAAGTAAAAAGTCGGGATGAAGGGTTGGAACCCCCATGTGCTTGAGTATGTCTCCAATAGGGAAGCCTTGATATATAATGCACAATAGAAAATATGATTTTTAGTCTCAATACAATATTTCCATATGTTATCGAACCCTCGGGCCCAAATTCCATCCGTGGACTTGAGATTCCAATGATGGTTTAAGGAGTCATCCAGAGCATGATTTGAAGTGAGGAAATGGTAGCCAACATGAGGTTTGTAGAGACAAAAAGGGGTTAGCTACTGACCAACACCAATCTCTCCACTAGGGCACACCAAAAGATATCTTGATTTTGTGCCAAAAATATCAAGTTTGGAATTCATAATTTTTAAAATGGACTCGAAATCCTCATATTTGAACTAAAATTTATCTTTGAGAAAATCCCATAAAGATCCAATCCCAAGAATCTTTACAAAATATGTCACTAATGACTCTAATTTCATATTTAAAAATTTAAATACTTTTAATCTAGGGCACCATATAAAATGGGACATTATGGAAATTGAGAATGAAAGACCACCATAGGGAGAGAGAGTAATGGAGCTATTCCCCATATAGAAGAGATTGGTTTTGAGAAATTCCCAAGCTTTCAATATATTTTTAGCCATAAAGGTGTAACATATTTTCACCGGCAAGATGGCATCCTTGTTTGATTGATCTAAAGATTCCAAATATGGAAGATTGAGATCCATTGATGGAAATACAAGCTCCGCATCTTGAAAAATCATATTAATAGATTATACAAAGAGAGGCCCAAACTAAGAAATTAGAGCATGAAAATAATGAAAGGTTATTCTATCCTATCATAGGATTTTTCAAAATCAATCTTCACAAAAAGAAAATTTTGGTCAAATACCATGGCCCATTCGATGCCTTCTAAACGACTATCACATTATCAAGAAGGTATCTATGTTTAATGAAGCCAAGTATAATCACTTTGGATAATTAGAGGAAGGATATGTTTTAGTTTGTTCATAAGGGATTTAACTATGATCCTATAGAGACATTAAGGACAAAGAAAGGGCCTCCAATTTGAGATCTATTCGGGATCATTAATTTTAGGGATAAATTAAATGTTACTTTGATTGATAAGCTCACTAAAGGAGTTAGAGGCCATGGCTTCAAGGTAGACTTTATGTAAATTAAGGATGACATAATCCGATAGGATTTGGTAAAATCCATAGGGGAAACCATCAATTCTTGGGGATTTATCAGAAACCATTTGCATAATTGATTCTTTAAGGTCATTGAGGGAGATGGGTATGTCACATGAAACTATTTGAGCTTGGGAGAGCTCACGGGGAGCATGTGAAGGCATTTCATTAAGGAATATTATCTTTTATAGGAATTAGGTTGAGTAATAAAAAAACATGACAATGATGAACAAAATCTTACAGGATGTAAGGAAATTTGGTAAGTATGACATTGGTTGTTTGAATGATTTTAATTTTGATAGAATTTTATCTATATCACAATAGAGAAAATAATTATTTGGTTGCTTTGTCTCTAATATTTAGCAAGTGCAACCTTACTTTGAGTTAGGATCCTCTAGCTTTGTAAGTTTTGTCCACCTTGAGTTTATGCCTCCAATGAATAACTTGATTTTGTAAAGAGATGCTAAAAAGGAGAGCTTTCAAGTTCCCTGCAAATTTTTTTGGGCTTCATCATGGGATATTTTTATAAGCGGTAGCTTGTTTCCCATTTAACCTAAGAAAGGTGGCGGTTTAGTCCACCATTCAATCCAACTTGTATCCCTTGTTTCGAAGACCAGTTCCAAATCCTTATGATATGTCCTAAATTTCTCTCATGCCGCATATGGGAAACATTGTGATAAAATTGGGACCTTTTTCTTTTGAAGTGGGAAACATTCCAAGTAATGCAAAAAAATATGGGTGATGGTCTCGAGAGTAAAACAATCTTAACCAATGAAACTAGTCTATTATTATAGGATAGAGAGAAAAGATATAGTTTAGAAAAAAAGAGCATGATCTAACCTCTTAACTACCCTATATTTCCCTTCATGTAAATGAAACTATGCGAACAAAGAAACATTGGAATATTTCATGTGATGGTGGTTTGGATAGTAGATTCCAAGCTTGTGCCACATGAATAACCATGCTTCTTACTTTTAACACACCAACACATTGGTAAGTGTCCTTCCTTATCTTCATTAGAATCGAGCATGTTGAAATACCCATATGAAAACAAGTGGGAATCTAGGAGGGAATAAACGAAGAAATGCCAAAAAAGGACTGCTCAACTACATCATTGGGCACACATAGGTTTGCTAACTTAATGATACACTTGTCAAAATCAAAGAGAGTCCATATAGCTTGGTGGGTGGGGTTAGATCCCCACAAGATGATATTTTGAGAAAGTTATGTGATCCGTAAACTTCCTCTTTAAAAAAAAAACAAATCATATGTTGTGGTAATGGATGAATAATTGAATAAGTTCCTTTTAACCAATATAATGTGCACTTAAACATTCACAAAAAACTGCAAATTGGGAGGTAGAAGGAAAAGGAGACACAAGATTTATCCTAGAGAAACCCAATGTGATAACGATACAATTGGGTAAGTGAATTTCTTCCCTTTCACTATGTAATTCTCCAAAATACAAAGCTACTACCAAAAATTGCCCTTCAAGAAGGATTCAATCTCCTTCTAATTGTATTTGCTTGCTTACAATCCTCAACAATGAAGAACTCAACTCTAAATGAACAAAACAAGAAAGAACTCCAACTTCTCTTTTTTTCTCACACTTGAATTCACTCAAAATCACTTGCTAGAATGAAGAATTGAACTTGTATTTATAGTTGCTCTACCCACGGATGGAGGGGAAGGTGAAATGAACTGATTTGGGAAGTCCAAGCATTTGCAACTACTCATATTCCCATTTTGGTGTCTAGAGGATGTCATCAGTGTCTAGAGGATGTAGTTGGGAGTTTGGAAGAAGGTGAAATTGAGTATCCGGAGGATGTAGTTAGGTGTTTGGAGGATGCGGTCAGTGTCCGGAAGAAGGTACAAATAGACGTTTGGAAGATGCAATGGGTGTCTAGAGGATGTAGTTGGGTGCCAGAAGATGTCAGCAACCAGACATTTGGAGGATGTATAACAATAATGGCCTTCCTATGCAATTCAAAGGTGTCCAGATCACCATCAATGTGAATGTCTCCAAAATAAAGAACATGCCAAGAATATGCACTACAAGTATCAATAAGGAGAATACATAGAATTGGGTCTTTTCAGATCCATTTTTGATCATACCTCCCTAATTTGAGGCTTTTAAGTCCCTAAAATATTCAAGGACTAATGAGGTGAAAAATTTATTCCCCACGCCTTCTCGGAATACCACTTGGCCTTAGTAGGAAAGTGGCCTTTCAACCCGATCAACCACCTGTCTTGCACTCCTCATTGTGTTGTCTACTCTTTCCATTGCAATACCACATCTTCCTCCAATTCTAATTGAATTTCCAGAGAAAGGTCCTCAATAGATGGTAGAAAAAATCCCTCTTCTTCCCAATCTAACATGGAGGGCTCAAAGAGATGGAGATTTTCAATATTCACAACTAAATACATCCTCATATAAGGAGGAAAATCCAAGTGAAATGCATTCTTACCCACTTGTTCCAAAATTTCAAATGGGCCATATCAAAGAGGATTAAGTTTCTTAGCTTTTCCCTATAGCCTTTCTTTGCTTAAGTACAACCATACCTTATCTCCAACAAGGAAAGAATGTTCAGTCATGTGCTAATCATGTCGTGATTTGTACTTGGCCTGTGACTCTGTTAACCTCTCCTATACCTAGAGGTGTATCTGCTAAATTTTCTCAATGAATCTCTCAACTTTGTGGGTCTCCATATCCACTTTCCTATTGTCTCGCATGGTAATCTCAAAACAACATCAAATACACTCTTAGGAAAATAACCAAAACATGTTTCAAAAGGAGTCTTACTAGTAGAAGCATGAATTTCCCTGTTATAAGAATGTTGGATATATACCAAATTCTCATCCCAAGTCCTAGGATGTTTCTGTTGTACCCTCTCAAGATTTGGACCAAGGTACAATTTACCACTTATATTTTCCCATCTTTCTGTAGATGAAAAGTGGTAGACCTTTTTAGCATAGTATCCATCTTCTCCCACAAGGTAGACCAAAAATTACCAATGAGTCGTGAGTCCCTATTTAACATAATAGAATTAGGAAAATTAAAATGAACCCACACATTAGCAAAAAACAACTCCACATTTGGATCACCTTTGGTCTTCTCACAAGGAATGTGAATACACTTTTTACCAAACCAATCTACTACCATAAAGACATACTCATACCATTTTTTGGAAGTAGGAAAATGTCCATAAAATCCATGGAGAAACTTACCCATGGCCAAGAAGGAATTGATAATGGCATACATAACCCCAACTCTCCTTTACTAGGCTTGCTTATACTATATAAAACAAAACCCTTGATAAAGTTAGCAACTACTATTTGCATGTTTGGCCAATAAAAATACCTTTGTAAGTGCCCAATAGTATTTGTCACACCAGAGTGATCAACCACCTCTAAAGTGCATGCTTGATCAAAAAAAGACTACAACTATTGTTTTTCTTCATAGGCATCCTGCATGGACTACATGTAGAATCTTGATTCTAGAAGAAAATTATAGGGTAACAAATGTATCACATACTCGGTTGTCCTATCTAGGGAAATACTATAGAATCTTCCCTGAACTGTTGAACCAACTCTTCCATAAGCTTCTCTTTATCAAGTAACCATGTTACAAGTTATATTAGATGAAAAAACTTCATCTTCTTGCATATTATTCAAAATAAGCAATGAAAATCTCCCATTAGCATTAATGAGTTTCCAAGCTTCAATGGTAATTACCAAATAGATCTTCGAGTCTCCTAAAAAGATTGAAATGATGTAGCTCTTACCATCCTTCACCAAGTGGTACTGGTTGTCTCTTCTCATGAAGATGACATCCCGGTATACAAGTACAGACTGCCAAACACTACACCACACACATCAAGAGGAACAACATCCAAAGTAACTTCATCAATGAAATTTTTATCAATACCAAACATAATCTTGTATTTCTTGGTAACCTTGATGTCTACACATTTCTTCACCCAACCCAATGAGTACAAACTTGGATGATTGTAAGTTTCCAACATTAGCCTATCAACTAACTCTTTACTAACCAAATTAGCTTGCGAAAAAGTATAAAAAAGAACACCCACTTTGGTTTTTTTCAACTAAATTTATGAAAAAGGTGAGTAAGTTCATTCTCTTGAACATTCTTATTATTACCCAAACATACCTCTCTATGGACAAAGGTACAAAACATTGTCTCATCCACCTCTTCACTGCAAAATACTTCCTCTCCTTGGAGGGCAGCCATGGAATTATTTTTATTCTTCTTATTTTGAAGGGATGTAATTTTGGGTGGAGCTTCCAATATTTTCCCCTTGAAATGAGTGTCAACATTACAAGGACCACAATGAACTTTAGTATCCTTAATGGAAGTAACATTCTTCTTACCTTTCCCCTTTTCTTTTCCTTTGGCTTGATGTCACTTTGTTTTTCTGAAGTAGGTTGAGAGGTAGATGAACTCTTTTTCTTGTCCATCTCTAAATAGTGAGCTTGAGAACAAGCCTCATCTACATCCACCGGCTTGACAAAGAGGACTGGTCTCCTCAAGTGGCTATGGAGTCCACCGATATAATTCATTAGAATTTCCTGCGTCTCTGCTACATCTTTTCCCATTTGGATAAATTTCTTCCATAATGCTACATCTTATACCATCAAGGATTAAACGTATATAACAAGACAACCCAACAACTATATGCTTCTCAAATGCCTTCCAAGGAACAATTTAAATCATTGGATGAATATGCATTAGTATTTCCTTCACCAATAACCTTAAGAGAGGCTCCATGATCTATTAACTTCAAAATCATTCATGGATGGGGGAAAAATTACACCATACGAGAAGCACATGGTAATCCACTACTACATACTAAGGGACACATTTATCTAAGAGGAGGAAAAGGGGTTCAAATGCAAAATTTATCAAAATTTATGTGTTCAAAATCCTTCTAAGGTAATATTTACAATCATTGATAATAATACATCATATCTCCTTTGTTTATTAACATCATGAGAGGTCACTCGATGCATTACATTCATTTTTACTTGATGTTTTCTATGCCCTACCACAAGACAAAATTAAAGTAATCAAATGTCCTTGTCTTGCAAAGCCTCTATGCCACTTGAGGTATTCTAATACTAAAATTTCTCACTTTCTTTTGACACTTAGCTTATAAAGGGTTCCATTAGGTTTGGTTCATTTATTTGAATGCCAATAAAAATATATCACTCGATTGTTAATTTGAATTATCTTAACATGTACACATTTTAAGTTTTGATTCTTAAATGAGAAACTATGTTTTCTCAATCACTTATTCTCACATGGATCAATTCACATCCAATTTCACATCATAAGAAGGATTTATTAAGATTAACTATTTTATTTTTCGTAACATCCACTTTCTCACCTAACCAAGTTTGGATTATTACTGGGAAATTTAAGTATTATATGTGTATTACAAGGTGACATGCAATTATAATTTTATACACCCTATTCCCTTCTAGTGACTACCCTTCTTGCTGGTCAAAATATATTAATGTGTGATTCACCTAAATTCTCATAAGAGGTCCATATTCGACTAATTTCCATTATCATCAAAAAGGGCCTACACCATACCAAAAGGATAACTATGGAAAAAAATTATGCTTACCCCACAACTTATACACAACTAGAACACTCTTGCTATGATAACACCCCTATTTGTGAAGAGAAAGGGATTCAAAACTCACAGTTTCATACATAGGTATCTTACGACGTGGACTCCACTCATGTCTCAAACCTTCATTTCATAAGTACATAACATGCTTAATGCTAATTCTATGGGATGAATCATGAGTTTTAATTTACATTAGGTTCAACACCTTGTTAGGACCAAGTCTAGAGGTTTATACTAGATACGATATTTGCAAAGTGAAACACAAGGGCACAACCCATCATCACGAGGTTCTATCAAAGCACAACACCTAAGAGAAGAATTATTAGTTGGTAAACACTAGCATCCATACTTAGGATGGGTAAAGACATGCCATTTTAAATTATTAGAAACAATTTTACTAGCACAATCATATCCAAAATTACAATGACATTTTAAATGACAAGGATTTAGTTTTATCCTCCTATACATATTGTGACACTCAAAGAAATGATTCTTTGACATCGGTTTCCAAAACAACATGATATAATCAAAGTCATTTACTTAACATAATATACACAATTGCAATTAAGAGTAACATTAATCAATAGGAAAAAGTACAACTACGTATGAAATGGTACATTTTCCCAATACACATGCATCTAAAAGAAGATTGTTTTTAGAAGCCACCACGATTGTGATCTTCAAGCTAAGAAGAAGGGTGAAAATGAAGACTTGGTGATAACATGGAAATTTGTGGAGATCATCAAGGTTTTAAAAGGATTTAAGATGTCCTTTGTAATGTGCACATACATTCATTACACTTGGAATGAGTTATATTTTCTAAAAGACAAATGAATCGTTAAGAGGAAAAAGACAAAACTTAAAATGGTGGTTACAAAGCCATATGTCATTCTGAAAATAGTATCTTTTCAGTTACTTCAGATGGGTGGTGAGATTAGGAGAGTTTCCTAGGTCACCATAGGTGTCATGACAATACCAAGGATGATCATAAAATGTAACTCACCTTCTGCAGATGTAATGATTGCATGTTTGGCGTTTTTGATGATGTCATATATAATCTTGTGAACAAGTTAAGGAAATGATAAGATCAAGGGGTCAATATTGGAAGTTGAAGATGAATTAGAGGTTTTAACACTCATGTATATAGTGGTCTTAGTGTGCCTAAATATGTGTTCTTAAAGATTATTTTTGTAGGTGCATGAATTGATGAAAAAGAGGTGTTTTATCCTTGTGTATGAGATGAAGCGAGCATGTTTGAAGACTATATTATGAAGAGTATGAGCTATAAGAATGGTAAATTTAGATATGAATAAGAGGATTTCATTCATGTGTGAATGAGGGGAAAAGTTTTTGTTTGAAAGTGGCCTTGAAGATTGTTCTTGCAACAGGATGACGTGATGAGAAGATAGGTGATGAAAGAGGTGTGAAAAAGAGTAAATAAGAGTTGAATATGAGATCACAATTTTTGTATCAGACAACATATTAAAGGTGATGAAAATCTTATAACAATTCTAAGTTTTTGCTTATAAAATAGGGAGTTGAATCTTCCTTGTAAGTTGTAGCTTGCAGAAGGTCAAGTAGGATCTTGACTGAAGTATTGGGAGTTGGAGCTTCCATGCAAGTAGGAGCTTGCTAAAGGTCAAGTAGAAGCTTGGATAAATTTTTCAAGTAGGTGCTTCAATCTGATTAGGTGCTCAACAAATTGAAATCTCTATAATTTTTCATAGGACATTTTTCCAAGTAGTGCATTGATTTCAGTGGGTTTTTCTCCCTTTAATGGTTTCCCACATTAAATATGGTCTTCATGTGTTCTTGCTTGTTATTTTCTCATGATTGAATGTGTGTTTCCTCATGGTTAAGATTGAATGGATTTTTGAGATTTGAATTTGGTTTCAAAATTTAAAGAAGCATTAATTCACCTCTCCCCTCTCAATGCTTATTTTTCCAACATGTGCATGTGCATGTGCATGTGCATGTGTGCACACATATATTCACTTTCATTTATGAAGGAATTGTTTTATATAAAATTTGAAAAGGGTTACAACTCAAAATTAGATATTACATTATCTTATGTTTTTATTGGCGAGAGACCGAAATCTCACAAGTCTTGATGGGTAACATAGTAATATTATATGTCTCCTATATTTCTTTATTAATGTGTGTATGGACATAATAATTTAATTTTAAAATGTAAACATTAGTTCACTTACATTTCTCTTTTACCAAATCAATCCAAATATGGAAATATTCATCAATCTAATTTTCATCCTACTCTTCCTCTCTATTTAAGGAAAGAAAAATATTTCTAGTTCGTTAACATTATGGTTTATATGTTTTAATAGTATATTGAGTTAATTGATATTTTTGAGGTTTTGTATCTCTTTTCTCGTGGAGTAGGAAGTTGTGTTTTTACTATCAATTTTGTCCGTATGTTTGTACTTGAACTTTGCTTTGCCCTTGTTAAGCCAATAATGTTGATGTTGAAGAAAAGCTTAGCATTCAGGTGGACAACTGAAGGAAAGGAAAGCTTTGAGGCCATCAAAGAAGCTATATCACAAGCCCCAACTCTCGTGAATCCAGATTTCTCTAAAGACTTCATACTATATGCCTTTGGTGGCAGTGACACAATTTCTGCAATCTTAGTTCAACAGAACAAAGAAGGTACAAAATAGCCAATTAATTTCTTCAGTCAAGGTCTAGAAGACTATGAAGTGAGATACTCCTTCATCGAAAAGTAAGTCCTAACAAGTAATAAGAGGATTAAATAAGTTTAAGCATCTAGTTTCAAATAATAAAATCCAATTGTTGGTCTCCCATGCGGGAGTTAAAGAATTCCTTCTCAACAAGGATCTGAATGAAAAACGTGCAGGATGGATCACTCGTGTCATGGAATATGACATTGAGATCAAGGTCACTAAGTTGGTCCATGGGAAGGGGTTGTGTGAACAACTAGCCTCAAGTCAACAAGATGAAGCAAATAGTGAAAAGGAGGCTATTTTTGTTCTACAGATAATCAAGAGGAAGGAAATGATGATGTACCTACTCCTTATTGGACTCAAGACATGGTACACTTCATTCAAATAGGCTGTGTCCTCATGGGATGAGTAAAGAAAAAAGGAGACATTTCAGACTACAAGCCATCCCATATGTTCTTATTGATGGTGTCTTGTTCAAAAGAGACATCAATGGCATTCTGCTGAGATGTATTGAGACAGATCAGGTTGAGAGAGTGTTACAAGAATTCCATGTCGAAGGAGCCAGAGGACATTTTGCTCCAATGGTGACAACACTCAAGATCATGAAGGTAGGTTATTATTGGCCCGAGTGTTCAGTGGATCTGTAATGAATGGCTAAAAAGGTGCAAGAATTATGCATTCTTCAAAGGCAAAGAGAAGCTAGCAACACTTACATTGCACCCAATTTCGATCGACAAACCTTTCATGCAATGGGGATTGGAATTCATTTGAGTCATCCATCCAAATTCAAGCCAATGCCACAAATGGATTCTGACAACAACTGACTATTTCACCAAGTGGAGTGAGGAAGTGGTACTCAAGGAAGCTAATGAGTCTAGTATACTAGATTTCTATGAAGGGATAGTGACCAGATTTGGAGTGCCAACCACCATTATATCAGAAAATGCATTGGAATTCATAGGTTCCAAGATCATAGGATGGGCTGTTAAGAACGGGACTTACCTGAGCAGTTCATCAAACTATTACCCTCAAGGTAATGGCCAAGCTAAGTCCACAAACAAGAACCTGCTAGAGATCATCAGAAGAAATCTTGATGAAAACAAAGAACCTGGCACACAAAGCTCAAATTGGCCTTATGGGATGATAAGATAACACCCAAGAGATCTACAGACATATCTCCATTCAAACTTTTCTATGGGAAAGAGGCGGTGTTGCATATATCACATGAGTTGCCAAAGCATTGGATCTCGTGAAGCGCCTAGAGATGTCTAAATTTGAACCGATGGAGGCCAGGTATGCGGAGTTGATAGAATTGAAAGAAACCAGAGAGAATGCACTCCAAGAAATAGAGAAGAATCAAGTCTCAATCAAGAGATGCTTTGACAAGAAGGAAAAAACAAGGACCTTCTAAGAAGGATACCTGGTTTTGAAATGGGATGCAGATCGGGCAAAACTAGGAAGGCATTCCAAGTTTGATACCATTTGGAGTGGCCCTTACATGATAAAAAAATGTAAAAGTAACAATGCTTTCTAATTATCTACACTAGAGGGTGAGGAATTACATATTCCAGTAAATAGAATCTATCTAAAACACTGCTACTAGAAGGAAGGTTATCACCTTGTACATATTAGTTTAATTCCTTTTCCTCTAAGTGCTTGTGCACATTGTCTTGCTGTAGTTTAGGTTGCTTTTCTCCTAAGTGCTTTGCACGCTTTTCATGTTCTATTTAGAGCATGTATGATTTCAAATTTTGTATATAGTTATGGTGCTATTTTTTTGCTCTTATGTAGTCCATTCAGAGAGACAGATGAAGCCTCGGGTCAAAACAATTTTCTACTCTCAGAAACCTTTGTTTCAAGATTTCTTATGAAAATTGAGAGTGCAAATAGCCGGGCTTGTGAATCAAAGGCAGAATCAGTATTAGATCGTTGTTCTCGACTCCATGCCCAATGAATATGACAAGGCAATTGGTATTTTCATATAGCAGGCAGATACCCTTGTGAGTCACCAAATTGTTATCCATATTTCACCCCCTAGGTCAAATATTGGATCAGCCATGACCCCGCATAGAAAGAACCTAAGAAAAATCATTCAGATCTTGTAAATAGGTCACAGAAAGACTCAACAATGGAGTGGCGGGGTTGAGAAAGATTAAATGACCCTATGCAAAAATAAATGACTCTGTCGAGCCGTTTCCATGTCTTAAATCCATTTTTCAAGTTACAGGTAAACTCAAATATGAAATAGCAGGGGTTAGAAAAAAGGAGTAGTGCCACAGAGGAACCAGGAGAAATAAGGGGAAAAATGGTGAAGTTTCAAAGTTTTCGGGCTCGAGACCATTCAGGAAAGAGTCCAAAATTGACTAAGTATGGATGAGGGAGCAGAACGAACCACATGTCTACGCGTCGCTTCTCCAAAGTTGAATCCAGAAAAGGAAGCCCAAGCGAACACCGGGTTTCCACACGTCCAGAGCCCCAAAAGTTACGGGGCCATTGAAAAGTATTTAATTGAGAAAGAAGGTGCCAAGTGTCGGCTCGACGCAAATCTAAAATGGGAGCCCAGGGCGGAGACTTAAACTTGCGCCAACCCTCCACGTAGCAAATGGTCAAACAGGTCAAAAGAAAGACAAGGCGGGCCTCAAAATTGGCTAAGTATAAAAGTGTAAGCGGATAATGCCAAGTGTCAGTGTGGCACATCTCCAAGAGTTAGTCCAAAGGCGGAGACCCAAATGAGCGCGAGCCCTCCACGTGGCCCAAATTCTAGAAATTAAGAGGGACCGTTGAAAAGTCCATAGACATGCGGAGGCTATTAAGTGTCAACTTGATGCTCCTTCAAGGGAAAATTTTGAATCGGGCTTCCCAATGAGTGTGGTGTCTCCACGTGTCTAGTCTAAAAAGGGGCAAAGTTGGTTAAATAGTCAATGCATGAGGTAAACCAGCAGAGAGTGCCAAGTGTCAAAATAGTGCTAATTCAAGGATTAAATAGAGAAAGGGTTTCCAAATGAGTGCTAGACTTCCACGTGTCCCAGGTCAAAGCGGGTTGTTAGGGGAAAGTTGGTTTTTCCCCTTGTTATTCCAAAGGTGTAAAAGTTGCAAAATGGGCCACAACTCTGCCTAAGGGAAAAAAGTCAGTGTTTGAGCCCGAGTCAAGGAAAGTGGGGAGCCGGAGGAAAAGGTGAAAATTTTCCTTTTGACAAAAAGGCACAAAGGAAAAAATGGAAGCGCATCTCCCCAACCAACCAAAAGGTGCCACGTGTCCAAGCAGAGTGTCGGGGCCGCGGGGTTTTCTAAGCTTTGCGTTTTGTGGAAAAGGGGGAAAAACATAAATTCGGACCCGCAAACCCTAATTTTTCCTTAATCCGCTACCATGTGCCCCATAAAAAGGAGACCCATTTTTCAAATTGTTTTCCGCCCATTTATACGGACCCAATACAAACTTTGAAGGGGCATATCTTTCGACTCAAGGCTCAAAATATTACAAATATTACACCGTTGGAAGCGTCTCGACATCCTCTACGCTATGGAAAGGTAAAAAAATTTTAGGCCATGATAGGTGAAAAATGGAGAAAACTTCTTTGGGCCTTTAATGCAGGATCTTATTGCCTCAACAACTAGATCATATTCGATATGTTCCGTTGTTTAATCTTCCTTCAAGGCACCGAACCAAATATTGATACAGTCAAGATGGATTTGGGGGATAGATTTTTTCAGAGGCATTAACAACAGTGGTTGAGCTTCAACTTGATTTTCTTGCTTCTCTATCTTTCTTCTCTCTGATCGAATCTATAAATATAGGCTCATGAATCATTGTAAAGGGTTGGACATTCTTTGTTTTGCAGGTTTCCTTTTCCTTCTAGCAAAGGGATTTGTGGAGTTCATGCCTTCCATTAAAATTGCAATATATTTCTTGCCTCCTGGCTATTTTGTAATGCATTGTATCAATCTATAGAGCAATAAAACACATTTGTGATCGATTCTAGATCCTTTCTGTCTCTTTTTCTCGCATCTGGTCTTTCATTATAAATCTAGTTATCTGTGCTTGATTATTGTATGTATTTTGTTGGTTTGTGTCTATCAGCAGAACTAGTGTTCATCATTCCTTTGGTGCATCACCTTGTAGTTTAGTTATTTCTTATATCTATTTTATCCCTGTCTCCTTGGAAAATTTTAGATTAGGTATAGAAATAGATCCTCTGCAAGTCCTCACATATGCACCCAAACAGAGGAATAGGAACCAACCTTTAATTTGGAGAGCTTTTCCATTTTGCAAGGTCCCACACCTTGGGGAAAGTTCAATGTTATGCGGATCACACCAAATGACTCTGCCTTAGAAAAGAAGATCTATAGAACTCATTTGGGGGTGCTATGATTTTGCACTAACTTGGTAGGTGGTAGCCTACCATTTCTTTTTCCCTAATCCTTAGCTTTTATTTCAAGTAGCTAGTGTATTGATTTTAGACATTGGAGGTGCCCTTCTTGCTATCCTATGTATGTCTTTACAAGATTTTGATGCTTCACACTACATGTGCATGAAACCCTATGTTTTCTTAGTCTTAGTAATGTATTAGCAATTATTAAGTTCTTCTATTTTGCAGAGATGATAAGACGATGAATCTTCTACTATTTCTGTTTTGAGTGAAGATTCTTTATCGGTTAAGGGTGGATCATGTGATGTGTATTTAGGGAAATTTATAGCATGGTTTTTCTTCCTTTCATCAGTGTACCATGAAATTTTTCTAAGTAACTAAGGGCCTTCATGATATCAGTCTTTGGAGACTTATGATAATGATTAGGGGATACTTGATCCATCTCTACTAAGTTCTATTGGAATGGGTGTTTAATCACAATGATCTAGTGCAGCTTCTGACAAAAGGAGTGATACAATTTGTAGGGTGAATCAACTAAGGTTTTTAGTTGATCCAGTTTTCATCCACACAAGTAGCGTGAACATGGGTGCTCTTGGTACAATGTTTTGTGTTTGGGAAACATTACCTCTTCATTTTTTTTTAATTCATCATCTTTTAGGAGGAATGGAGTTGTCCAGTATTTCCCATCACAGTCCAATATGATTATCAATTATATTCTCTACTTGGAGAACCCTCTCGGTCACAAAACGATGAGAATGATAAGGAAGGGAAGTCTATGTGTAATAGTTCATAGGGAAGATATATTGAGATGCCTAATGATGGATTAAGTTCTGGTGGAGTCAATGTATTTGTTATCTAGTCAAAAGCCTCGAGCCATGTGTTTATCTCGAGTCATAATTTTTTTGGTGATGCAAAGTGAGGAAGGATGAGAAATCCCACAAATTGTTGTAGGAATGCCTGAAGTTGATGTGGTCTTGTCAAATGCGGGGATCGCGTTTTTTGGATTTTTTTTTAAAAAGGTATGGACGTTCCCTTTTTTCTGTACTAAATTCCGCTTTCATCATTTCTTGCATTTGGAAATTAAATGTTAATAATTAGGAAATGTAACTCCAAACAATGATAAAACCTTACTTCATTTGGAATTGTCAACATAAAAAAATTCGACCTTGAAATTTATGTGCATGAAACACAACGCCCAAATGTACCTCAAACCTGAAAATCCTTGCATGACCCCTAGTAACATGGGACACCATGGGGAAACTTAACCAAGTTGGTTGAACTTATTTAATTCCTTTGAATATCAAATTTCTAAGCCCTTTTAGCTTATTAGTCACTTGTAGTGATGTGAATGTTTTAATAAAATGCCATCGGTTTTGGCTACTGATTGCCACTTAGTTTGAGTGAAAATTAAAACCACTATCACCTACCCATAGACTTCCATCAAAAGAATCATAACCCACCTTTATTTCAATGAAAATACCTTTGGAGACTAGTTTTGCAATGGGTTATTAGGTCCACTTTGGTCATTGAGTGACAAGATTCGTTGATGTAATTATGTTAACTCGGCCTCGGAGTTTCCCATGTAACTTGAGCTCGCTTATTGTAATCAAATTTCGTTAGACATGATGAATTTTTTTATATATGGGGGAGTAATTCATAATCATCAAACTTTGCGATCAAACTTAAACTGAGTGTTTTCAAGACCCATTTTGTAATCAATTTTAGATGTTTTGGCAATTTTCTCAACCTTACCTAGAATCTCCTTTTTGAGTCTCATTTGATTTCTAGCCATACATGTGATCTTCTAATACCATTGCAATGATATGTATAATTTTATTTGATCTTTTATCTTGTATAAATGAATTTTGAAATGTATGGTTATTTCCTTTCTCCACCCTTTTCTTTCTCTAGAAATGACAATGATACTTTGGTTGATTTGAAAATGTAAATAAATTGGGAAATGTAAATTGGTTTGAAATGAAATGAAAATGGACATGAAACAAAAATGTTTATGAAAATGTGAATGGAAAATAAAATGTCTCTTAACTTTCTCTCTCATGCTTACTCTCTCTCTCTCTAGTACCAAAATGTTAAGTGTAAATGAATGTGAAAGTGTGAATGCATGAAAAATGAATTTTGTCTTCTTCTCTCTCCCTATCTCTCCCTCTCTCTTCTCTTTAATTGAAAATTGTTTGAAATGATGAATGTGTGGATTTATGCTTGAGTGTAGGGGATTTCCATACTAGTTCTAGGACTGACCCTATAGTGGTTGTAGGTACCCGAACAATAGGAGTAGTAAAATGACACTTGTGTCTTTTATTAACATGCTATCTGAAGGAAATGATATTGTTATGAATAGAATGAATTATTTTCATTATTTCCATGATGTATATGATAATGTTGCGTATTGGGAAAATGTACCATTTCATACGTAGTTGTACTTTTTCTTGTTTGACGAATGTTACTCTTAGTCGTAATTGTGTATATTATGTTAAGTAAATGAATTTGATTGTATCATGTTGCTTTGGAAAACAATGTCAAAGAATCCTTTCTTTTAGTTTCAAAATATGTATAGGAGGATGAAACTGGAACCTTATCATTTAAAATGTTCAGTGTCGTCGTAATTTTGGATATGATTGTGCCAGTAAAATTGTTGGTAATAATTTAAAATGACATGTTTTTACCCATCCTAAGTACATGTGTTAGTGTTTACCAACTAATAGTTCTTCTCTCAAGTGTCGTGCTTCGATAAAACCTCATGATGATGGGTTGTGCCCTTGTGTTTCACTTTGTAAATCTTGTATCTAGTATAAACCTCTAGACTTGGTCCTAACGAGGTGTTAAACCTAATGTAAATTAAAACTCATGATTCATCCCATAGACTTAGCGTTAAGCATGCTATGTACTTAGGAAATGAAGCTTTGGGACATGAGTGGAATCCACATCGTAAGATAACTTTGTATGAAACCTGTGAGTTTTGAATCCCTTTCTCTTCACAAATAGGGATGTTATCATGGCAGGAGTGTTCTAGTTGTGTATAAGTTGTGGGGTAAGCATAATTGTAAATTTCCATAGTTATCCTTTTGGTATGGTGTAGTTCCTTTTTGATGATAATGGAAATTAGTCACCATGAACCTCTTATGAGAATTCGGGTGAATCACACAATAATATATTTTGACTAGCGAGAAGGGTAGTCACTAGAAGGGAATAGGGTGTATAAAATTATAATTACATGTCACCTTTTAATACTCATCTAATAATTAAATTTCCCAGTATTCATCCAAACTTGGTTAGGTGTGAAAGTGGATGTTAAGAAAAATAAAGATAATTACTCTTAATAAATCCTTCTTATGATGTGAAAGTGGATGTCAATTAATCCACGTGAGAACAAGTGATTTAGAAAACGAAGTTTCTCATTTAAGAATCAAAATGTAAAATGTGTATGTGTTAAGATAATTCAACTTAACAAGTGAGTGATATATTTTTATTGGAATTCGAATAAACAAACCAAACCTAATGGAACCCTTTCTAAGCTATGTGTTAAATGAATGTGAGAAATTATAGTATTGGAATACCTCAAGTGGCACGAAGACTTTGTAAAGATAGACACATTTGATTACTCTAATTTTGTCTTGTGCGAGGACGTAGGAACTCTTGAGTAAAAATGAATGTAATACATCGAGTGACCTCTCATGATGTTAATGAACAAAGGAGCTATGATGTATTGTTACTAATGATTGTAAATATTACCTTAGAAGGATTTTGAATGCGTAAAATTTTATAACTTTTGCATTTGAACCCCTTTCCCCCTCTTAGATAAATGTGTCCCTTAGTATGTAGTAGTGGATTACCATGTGCTTCTTGTATGGTGTAATTTTTCCCCCATCCATGAATGCTTTTGAAGTTAATAGATCGTGGAGCCTCTCTTAAGGTTATTGGTGAAGGAAACGCTAATGCATATTCACCCAACAATTTAAATTGTCCTTGGAAGGCATTTGAGAAGCATATAGTTATTGGGTTGTCTTGTTATATGCGTTTAATACTTGATGGTCTAAGAGAAATGAAATGAGTATTTGGTGTACAATCACCACTCCTTGTAGTCACGAATCCTTAAGTGTAAACTATGTGTCATTTGAATTACAATTGTTCTAAAACAATGCCAATAGTGAGACCAAAGTACGACGTAAGTGTAAAGAGTATAAGAGTTAATGAGATTTTGGTTAGGAATAATGTCATACTTGAAGTCCTTATAACTTAATGAGGAATTCTTATGTTGTAAAAAAAAAAAGAATATGAATTGCTCTTAGTGAGATCAAACTTTCAAGCAAACATAAGTTCTTAAATGTATATATCTAAATAAAAATTTATGAAGTGAAAATGTTGAATTGACTCAAACAAGTTATTGAACCATATCAACTATAATAGGAAAATAAAGGTACCATGATGGAAGGATGTTTATGGGAAGAGGTATCTTGAATTTAAATCTCCCTTAAATCCTAAGATTTATTCCTTGACTTCACGTTAGTTCCCCTTGTCTAACAAGGGTAAAGTTTAAACATCAAATAAAAATTTGAAAAACGGAACCTTAATATAATAACGATAGCATTAGGAATTTTGTACATGCATTTTGAAATGTGACAAATAACTATTTAATTACAAATATTTATTGTAAGGGAGAAAGATCCAAATTAAGTGTTTGTATTGTAAGTTGAATGTTAAATAAATTTAAGAGTATGTAGGTGGAAAAGGAGAATTTATCCTTGCAAGATAAATGCTCTTGGAATTTTAATCGTAACTAAGATGTAAACATGGTAATGTTGTGTTGTGGATTTTCCAATCCTTGGGTCCCTTTTTGTGGTTGGGTCATTGATAGTATTTGTCCTTTATGGAGAATGTGGCATCAATGTGTATATGGTGTTATCATGTTGTCTATGTGGGTCAATGTTTTGTGTAAGTGTCTTATGTGATGTTGAGATTTTCTATTGGAGCCCATGTGGTGTTGTGTAGTGAGCTTTTAAAGACAAAAATTTATTTAGATAATTTCTTGTTGTATTTTGGTGTCTTGTAAATGTGGGCATTACAGGTTGAAATATGCATAACATTGCGATAATCTCGATCTTTGATGTTCATGGGACAACGACCAAGGGTAAAGAAATTGCATGAGGATTGTTTGATTTGTACTTGATAGTCGAATTTGCATACATAATTATAAATACGTAATTAGTATATATGTGAAAGCCAATAAGGCGATTTTCAATTTCATGCTAAAAGTGATTTGAATTAAAACAATTGGCAAGTGATGTAAATGTTATGCGAACCGATCCCTAAAACTAACTTGTATAAAAAAATAAGCAACCTAGTCCTAATTCTTACCTTAAAAATTAGCCAAATACAAAATTAAAAAATCTAAATATTCATGGATTGACGAATATTTGCCACCCAATTTAACCTTATTTGGCATGTTCATTTATGATAGCACATTCCTCTTTTTAATAGGAAAGCTTTATTCTAATTTTGCAAGGCATTTAGACGTTTTTAGTCATTTTAGATGTCAACATACACTCATTTTTGAAATATGACCATCATGATTGTGTAAATACATAATTTAAATGTTAAAATGACAAGTATATTCAAAATTAAACTATTAATAATTAATAAGGTTAATAAATTAAATATTACACAAAACTTACACATTATAAATTTGTGAGATTCATGACAAATATAACACAAATGAAAATGGAAACTTTGGAATGTAAAAAAATAAAAAATAATAAAATAATCTTAATATCTTATTAATAAAATATAAACATCTTCATATATTTGAAATAGACACTCTCACAAAAACAAATTCCAGTTACTTCTATATCACCGATAGAGGGAAAATAGTCTCGATCGGATATGGTGTCCATGTAGGTTTTTCTCCATATATGAGGTGGGTTGGGCGATACATGACAAATAATATGATCAATATGGAGCCCACCTAGATTTCTCACCTTATATGGGGTTGGGTTGGGCCGATAGATGGCAAATAATCGATCGATCCGGCACCCACCTAGATTTCTCTCCATATATGAGGTTGGATTGGGCCAATAGATAGCAAATAATCTAATAAATATGGGGCCCACCTAGATTTCTGGTCATAAATAAGATCAGGTTGGGTCGATAGATAACAAATAATCTAATCAAGTATATCGCCCAACTAGATTTCTCTCCATATATGGAGTTGGGTTGGGCCATGTCGATACTATTTGTAGATAGATTGTCCCATCCCCATCTATAGAGATTTAGGCAGCCCCTCTTCTATCTCTTAGATATCTTATCTTATTTATTTGGTGATCTACCCCGAGTTGGCCTAATGGTGAAGAACATGTGCTCTTGAAATAGAGGTCACAAGTTCAAACCCTGCAGGGGGTAGGGTATGTACGCCTCGTTTGTAGCAAAGTTAGTTGCCTCCCGCATGTGAGTACGAGGTAGCCCCATATGCTATAAGCCACTTGTAGACCCAAAAACAGGCTGCCCCACGGCATCGTGGACTGTAAAAACCTACTATTATTACTATTATTA
The DNA here is from genome assembly GCA_018340775.1 of Taxus wallichiana var. yunnanensis. Lineage (NCBI taxonomy): Eukaryota > Viridiplantae > Streptophyta > Pinopsida > Cupressales > Taxaceae > Taxus > Taxus wallichiana. The sequence goes on from CM031237.1 coordinate 164,000,851, forward strand.
TTTACATATGAACATAAATCAACACTGAAAAAATGTTAAATACTATGGTTGAAGAGTGCCTTTTATATAAAAGATAGAGAAAGTTCTCTGCTGTTACAGTCATTACAACAATCTTGTCGCTGAAAGTTTTATATTATAAGTCCCTGCGCCCGTTGATTCCACTTCAACTTCTATGAAAGATAAGTACTTCTTGAGATAATTGGATAGATGCGTATGTGCTATGATCGGATCTGAAAGCTGCAGAGATTGCATTCTTAATGGATAGAAAACTCTAAGCGTTCCATTGTTTTTATTCACATAAATCAAGAAATCGCTGCATGCAGCTTTGACACACCAGGAAGAAGAACCTGATGAATTCTTGGCAGGCATTGCAAGAGCACATACATCCATATTGCGCTCCCTCCACTGTTTGCGAAAGTGGCGAGAAGAAAAAAATATAGTACGCCATGAATTACAGACAGTCTGAAGTTGAAAGATTTTATGAGGCGGCAACCTCGACAAAATTTCGACGAGGATTTCCTCTGGAAGAAGCTCAAAATGATCTCGCAGTCTTCTGCTGCGTCTTTTGCTTGCAACAACAGTCTTTGTTGAGTAATTTGCCTCCATTACGATTTCCAGTCGTGCTCAGAAACCAATTTACAGTACGGTGTTTATAAATGTATATGATCTTAGTAGGGGGAAATTTATAAGAGACGTCTATCTTAGGCATTGATGAGAACACCGCCACACGGATCATAGTACCAAAATAGAAACCAGAGAATAAGAAAAGCACTTCTAATTATAGAAAAACAAAGGATAAAAATATGTCATTTTAAAAATATTGATGATGACCAAATTTATCTTAGAAAATATGACAGACCATTATATTTGATGGAATTTGTTATGCGCATGATACCAACAACTACTATTGGAACTCTCCTTAAATTATTATTAATAAAAGAGAGTTACATTAGCATGGGTGATGGGCAAAACCTTTGTCTTACAAAGTGTCACTTAGGCTACAACAAAATACCAAAGAGTAACTAGATAACACCAAATTTACATTAAATCAGAAAAATTAGACACAAGCTGCCACTTTGGGAGAAGGAGGAGGGTCATCCTGGGGAGGGATAAACACTCAACTTGTCGATTTAGTCGAAGGAGGATCCACCTACCAACTATCATGGTCGGACATCTGCATCTACAATGGAATAATAATACCCCAACCAAGGTGCAGAGCCTTTGAGACCTTTTCTATGTTAAAGCGATGATGACTTTCAGCTTTGGACTCTCTTTCAATTCTCTTTGATCATCACTAATGATATCAACATTTGTATTAAGAGGTGGAATACATATTATTCAATTATTTGACTATCTTGTACCTCTTAAAAATTTTAAACGAAATGTATTAATAATAATTGCACATATATTAGTTTAATAAAAATATTTGAGTAATTTCACTTCATGGAAGCTATTTGAATAATGTTTAAAACTTGCCCCATTACAATAGGAAGAGTCTATCCCTCACGCATGTTAGTGGAGGGATAGGAAAAAAATTCAAACACGCAACTTTCTAGATTCAATGCCATGTGCCATGCTAGTGCACCACAACTCTACTTTTGAATTTTTTTGACCGTAGTTGTATAGATTGACTCTCTATGAATGTGCTTGAGATTTAGGCAAAACAATTATAATATTCCACATATATAATACAAATATTTTGTCTTGAACTAAAGTGATAATTCCACACAAATTACATAATTGGTTTATTCCTACCTGAGTAATAATTTTAGGGCCAAAATGATGTATTAGGCACTACACTAACCTAAAGTTTTTTCAATGGGAAAAGAAGGTATTACAATCCTCTTTCATTTTTATTAGTGAAAATATATTATTTGTGAAATGACTATTCATGAAAAACATTTGAAATTTTAAAGTACACACTTACTACATATATTTATTATTAAAATTTTGAGATTTGAACAAGTTTACATGTTACAAATATATGGAAAATTGTATTGAAGATTAAGAAGTTCATAGGGTCACACAATTGAACCCATCTTCAAGGTCAAAAAGATAAAGAATGATTAAGATTACCGAAAAGTTAATTAACTATATAAATATATTTTTGGGAGAAAAATTAAAACAAAGTGGGTAAGACAAAATATTAAATTAAAATTATTAGTAGGATAATTAAGTTAAATTCTTCACCACCATGTTAGATGGTTCCAAGTCATGGGTTCAAATCTCATGATTTATCCACATAATGTTTTTGACAGATCAGTGTATGATGCTCCAATTAAGGTTGATCGGTGGCACTCGCCTTATGTTAGAACTTCAATCTTTAAAGATTTCGGTCGATGGGTATTCGTTGATCCTTCTAGATTAAAAAAGAATAGTATATTGAATTCTTTAAAAATTTCCTAGTTTATAATTTTAATTTAAATGATATCAATTCTAATAATATTAAGTAGACTTTTACAAAAAAAGATAAAAGGGTTAAGGAGAATATGAATTTAAAATTTAGTTATTAGAAATTTGCTATTTTGTTCATAATGTTTACCATTAAACGAGAGAAGGATAAGGATAAATGGTTTACTTGAGAATTTAAGGATGCCATGTTTCAAGTGCTACTCATAAACCACCATTTATCCCACTTAATTTTATCTTTGTGGTGCACAATTTCAATGATTTCATGGAGGTGTCTATTTACGTAATGATCTTCGAGGCAATGGCCATAACTAAGTCAATGAAAATGGATTTCTTGGTATTGAGTGAGTTCTTAGCTAACATAGGTCTCTTGATCAAGTCATATTTAATGTCTTTATCATGCACTTTAATCTAAATTTTAATATATCTTCCCATTTCACCTACCTATTGCTTGCCATAAGAGCATTTAATCATGTACACACCATTATTTAGGATTAGTTTCACTTTTATCTTTAAGGTTGTTCCTTACGGTTTAATATGAATGAAGGGGGTTACATTAATTTTTTACTCATCGTAATTTTATGAGTGATGTTTTTATATAGGGTAAGAATATTTTATGACTATAATCAAGTTAACTATCTAAGGTTGAGGAGAAATCGGAACATTCTGAAATGTGTTGTAATTGTTTTATCACTATAACCATTACTCTTAAACAAGATCATAATGTGTACAAATTTAGGACCCAAATGGTCATTGGTAGAAATTCTCAATGGTCTAGAGGCCAATTTTTTAAAGAACACCAACTTCATGGTAAGGATGATGGTGGGACTCAACCCCAAGATAACAATTAGTGTGTATTTTCTATATAAATACTTCATGAGAGTGTCTTGGTTTCAATTCTTCTTAATAGAATATTAAAGAATGAAACATATTTATTATCTTTCTAAATTATGACAAGAAACATAGTTTAATCTTGAATAAATGTCCGATTACAATTCAATTCAAAATAAAAGTAATATTTATTACTATTTTGAATTTGATCAATCATTATCAATGTAATTGGTTATTACGTACTTAAAAATAAATTTAATTTTCAAAATATATTTCTATATTTTTTAATTCGATTTTAAATATACAAACTACAACCAACCACATACATTAGCATTCACTTCTAAATAGAAGCAACAAATTAAAGTAGACCTCATTTCATAAAACAATATTCTAGGATTATATGAAATTCACAAGAGTACATTTATACTAATATTTCTATTTTATTACAATTTCAAAAATATACAAAACATGAATATCTTGTTAATGAGGCAAAGAATTCACAGAAAAATTAGCATAAACCACAGGTCTGTCTTAAACATTGAAAAATTCCCAACTCCATGAGAGAAAGTGAGGAAATTTTCCAAACTCCATGAGAGAACGTGAAGCCTAATTTGAAGACCTTGTTCAGTATTTCCTAAGCTCCAAAAAAACATTCTTTGTTTTTCTAAAATTATAAGGGGAATATATTTGGGAAATTATCGGTCTTCCTGGAAGCCTTAACACGACTCCAATACCAAAATAATATATCTGTGTTTCATCCTTGTATTGATACTATCCCGTTGAGGAACTATTGCTTAAATAAATCAAAATAATTACAAATAAATTCAATAAGAAGTATATATGTAATATAAATTCACTTCTATTATAGTTGTTAATGACCTAAGAAATGAAACAAACAAACGTTTAGAAACTTGTAATGGACATTGGCATGAGAATGATTCTCTACCACTCAAATCAGTAATTCATGCCTTGATTTCATAACATTTATGCTTGTAAGTTGTGATTGTTATTTAAGTTTTCCAAAATTCATTATTATGAATTTTCTCTTTAAAACTTCTTGATTTCATTAAAACAAGACCCTTTTGGTCCACATAGAAACACAAATTAAGTAGGATGTGATCAAAATCAAGATTAAAAAACATAGGAACCCAAAATATGGCAGAGTGTCCCATATAGAAAAATATCCAAATATATAGTATTATTTTACTCATAAAACTTGAAATGTTGCATATTGTGAAAAAGACGTAAAAAAAAAAAAACCATTCATACAAGGAACAAGGAAAAATGGAAAAATGAGAAAAAATAAGGAGAGAGAAAAAGAGAGGAGAGATAAAACTTGGAAGAATATAGATAAAAATTTATAAAATAACTAATAATAGGGAACTATTTACACCCTTAAATATATAAGAATGTGATATAAATAGGATGTAAGAGTTTGTTATATGGGGTTATTCTAAATTAATTAATGTAAAATTAACCATGAACAATCAAAATAATGACTAATACTTGCAATAATGATATGTGATACAATGATAACTCAAAACAATAGAGGAGATAAATGTTTAGGTATATATAGTGGAAAAGAGGAGATCTAGTGTGGAAATTAGGTAATGAAGTTGATTTTAACATAAAATTGCTTCATTTTTAATATTGTAACTATAAACCATCTCTATCAAAGACCGTATAAGTCTTCTTGGAATGCAAAAGCAACTATGTCCCTGTTTTGTATGGTTTTGGATCTTCTTAAAATGAGGTTGTATAACATTTCCTACCCTTATCTTATCTTGAAACATGTTTCATTGTATATTTATATAACTCTCAATACTCGTAATGACCTACACCAAGTGAAAACCCTAGATATCTTCAATATCCTTTATCAAATCATTAGCTACAAAATGTGAAATTAGTGATTGGGTGAGCCTCCTTGAAGACCCTTGACAATTCTTTGAGTGACCCACTCTTACTAATACATGGCTCTAGGACCTTTGCATGCTTCAAAACTATGGAAGTTAGTGTTAGTGTAGAATCACATCACCCATGAATGTCTGCAACCAGATGGGTTGAGACTCTCAGTGTGATTGCACAACATGGAGCATCTCTCAAAGTGTGGGACCTTGCGAGTTGAGAGAGCTCTCCGGATTAAGGCCGGTTCCTATTCCTCTATTCAGGTGCATGCAAATAAAATCTTGTAGAGGATCTACTCTAAGCCTACTCTATCTTACCAAGGAGACAGGGTTGAGAAGATACAATAAAATAAACCTAAGCTAACGAGGTGATGCACCAAAGGAATGTTAGACACTTGTTTTGCAATTTAACATAGACCACAAAATGTAATACAAACACCATGCACATGTAACCAAACTATAATGAGAGATCATAAGGCAACAATGAAACACATGAGAGGGTCAAAAATCATCCATAGACATATATTATTGCTCCAAATTCAATATATACATTATAGTGGCCAAGAGGCAAAACTTAGCATTACAACTTGAATGGGGAGGTTAGGACTCCACGAACTCATCTGCAGACCAGAGGAGAAGGGAGGGTGCAAAACAGAAATGTCCAACCCTTTACAATGAGCCACACCCCAAATCACAGAGAGAAGAAGGGGAGAGAGGCGGGAAAATGAATTTGAAGCTCAGCTACTAGCCATCAATGCCTTTGCAAATCGGCCCCAAATCTGTCATGTCCATCGCTTTATGTCTGCTTGGCGTGTTGAAGAAGGGAGAGCAAAAAATCTGATCTGGTTATTGGGGACAATCAAATTGCATATTAATGGCATGAAGACGTTTCCCCATTTTCACCCACCAAAACTCTTTGAAATTAAAGTTTCAGTTTTCCATGGCGTAGGCGAAGTCAAGACCTTTCCAATGGTGCCAAATTTGTTGAATTTTGGGCATTGGGTCGAAAGATATGTCCATTTGAATGTTTGAGTCGGGTCCGTACAAAAATGGTGAAAACCAAAGTGAGCAAAACAGAGTTCGTAGGCCCGAAAGTCACTTTATGCCCTTTGGCACCAAAAAAGTAAAATGCAAAATTTGCCCGCATGACCTCGTAATTAACTTTTGGCAAAAAATCATCTTCGGGCTCGATGGTCCACTTTTTACATTTGAGCAAAAAGTCACTCCAAGACCTGCTGGCCCACATGCACGGTGAGGCTTGACACGTGGCTCTTTGGGCATCAACGGAGGCGTGGCTCATTTTTTCACTTTACGCCTTCTTGGGGCAAAGAGTTCAAATTGCCTCCGACAACCCGCCGACCCGTTTTGACTTTTCAACATGGCCACGTGTCCCTTTGCGGGCCTTAGACATTTTTCTTCATTTGAATTTAAGATCCCCGTGAGCTTGCAGGCCCAAAATTCACTTTGTGCCTTTTTTGCAAAAAAGCACAAAAGTTCCAAAACTCCCCACAGACCCGCCGCCCGAAATTCACTTGGGAAAATTTTCCTCTTTGGGCCGGCCGGCCCACATTTTCCATTTGGGAAAAAAATACTCAATATCTCCTGTCGCCTCGCTCTCTCTGCATTGGCAAAAATCCTTAAAAACTCCTGTCGGCCCGCTTTTGGGAAAAATACCTTCCAAGGCCCATTGGCTCGTAACTTGCAAAATATGAGGAGTTAGAAGGACTTCTTTATATTTTTGGAAAGGGGAAGAAATTTCCCACTTGATGAAGATGCTTTTAGGAAACCTTAAGTGCTTAAAATATCTAAAAATTGAATTGAAGCACTAAAGGGGAAAAATGGGTGTAGTTAACCAAAAATAAGCATGAGCTTCATTTGGATAACAATTTGGTGACTCAAAGGGGCAGCTACTGCTAGATGAAGATATCGGTTGTCTTTTGAATCTACTCCCGAATCGCTTGGAAATTTTGGAACCAGAGTTGACCCGAATCTTTTGGAAATGGGCCCTTCGATACTTGATTTGTTACTTTGTATTTGTTCCATTTTAAAAGTAGCAACTATCATGGTGACCATGAGCCCCCGATGAAAATCTTTGAAGGGTTTGGTGTATTCATCTCGGAGGCACATCAAAAGCATGTGCGAGCACTTAGGAAACAAAACTATGCTATAATGAACAATGTGCATATGCACTTAGGGAAATTAAAAACCTAGGCTAATATTTTACAAGGGCGAGGAATTTTTCCCTTTAGTAGTAGTGTTTGAGGTAGATCCCATTGATTGGGATATGCAATTCTTCGCCATCCAACTTAGCTAGCTGGAAGGCATTGCTACTTGTACATCTTGTGACCATGTAGGGGCCACTCCAAATGACATCAAGCTTGGAATGCTTTCTGGTTTTTCCCGATCAGCATCCCATTTTAGAACTAAGTCCCCCTCTTGAAAGGTCCTTGTTCTTGCTTTCTTGTCAAAGGTCTTCTTGATCGATGCTTGATCCTTCTCCATGACTTGCATTACATGCTCTCTTGCCTCTCCTACTTCGATCAACTTTGCATACCGATCACCATAGGTTCAAACTTGGCCAGTTCCAACTATTTCATGAGCTCTAAAGTGGGCAACTCCAATTATATGGGAAATATTGCCTCTTTTCGATATACAAGCTTGTATGGGGAGCTACCTGTGGACCTTTTGGATGTGACCCTATCAACCCATATATCTGATTTGAGCTTTTTATGCCAAGTTCTCTGATTTTCATCAAGATTCCTTTTGATAATCCTTCATAGGTTCTTATTTGTGGACTCTGCTTGGCCATTACCCGAGGGTAATAATTTTATGAAGCATTGAGGTACACACCATTCTTGATTGCCCATTCGGTGATCCTTGTACCAAGGAATGCCAATGCATTATCTCGATATAATGGTGGCGGTGACTCCAAATCTAGTGGCTATTCCTTCATAGAAATCCAAGATATTGGATTCATTTTCTTCTTTTAGTGCCACCTTTGCTTCAATCCACTTAGTGAAATAGTCTATTGCAGTAAGTATCCACTTGTGGCCTTGGCTTGAATTTAGGTTAATCACCCCAATGAATTCTAGTCCCCACCTTTGCATGAATGGTTGATCCTTTGAAATGGGATGAAGGGGCAGGGCTGCTAGCTTCTCCTTTCCTATGAAGAATGCACACTTTTACACTTCTTGACCCATGAGTAGATCCCACGAACACCGTAGGCCAATAATAACCAACTTTCACGATCTTGAGAGATGTTACTCGAGGAGAAAAGTGGCCTCCTGCTTCTCCATCATGGAACTCATGCAACACTCTCTCAATTTGGCTGTCTCAATGCACCTCAATATAACACTATTGATATCCTTTTTAAACAAGACACCACCAACAAGCACATATGGAATGGCTTGTAGTCTGAAGTATCTTCTCTTTGCTTTGTTCCATTCTGGGGGGCACAAACCTATTTGGAGGTAATGCACCAAGGCTTGGGTCCAACATGTAGTAGGTGCATCATTAGCTGGTTTCTCTTGATCATTTTGTAGAAATAAGATAACCTCTTTTCCACCCTCTGACTCAGCTTGTTGCTTGGAGGTGAGTTGTTCACATATACCCTTGCCTGAACCAGTTTGGTCACCTTGATCTCAATGTCATATTCCATTACTGGGTGATCCAATTTGCTCTCTTCTCATTCAAGTCCTTGTTCAGGAGAAAATCCTTGATACCAACATGAGATACTAGCAGTTGAATCTTATTGTTTGAGACCAAGTGTTTGAATTTCTTCAAGCTTCTAATAACAACAAGGACATGTTTTTCAATGAAAGAGTATTTTACCTCATAGTCCTCAAAGATCTGGTGAATAAGGCTATTGGTTGTTCTAAACCTTCCTCATTGGCTAGACCAAGATGGTTGAGATGGTGTCTGACCCTCCAAAAGCATCTAACATGAAGTATTTTGAAAATTTTGGGTTAATAAGAGTTGGAGCCTATGATATTGCGAGCTTGATGGCCTCAAAACTCTCTTTTCCTTCTGTTGTCCATTTAAATGCAAGACTCTTCTTTAACATCATTGTTAAAGGATTCACAAGAGTGGCAAAATCAGGTACAAACCTGCGAACAAATTTTATCCTCCCAAGAAGCTTTGGAGATATTTTTTGTGTTGTGGCAATGGAAGTGTCTGGATGGCTTCCACCCTTTCAGGATCAATTGTCAACCCTTATCTCGAGACAATGTGGCCCAACAATTTCCCCTCATGAGCTAGGAACACACACTTATTTGGGTTCAGTGATACTCCAAACCTTCTACACCTCTGAAACACCTGCCTGAGGTGGAAGAGATGGTCTGCAACATTCTTTGAGAAGACGATAGGACAATTTTGTTGATTAGGCCTTTAAATGCCATGTCCATAGCTCACTGAAATGTTGCTCCAACATTTGATAGTCCAAATGACATCTTCTTATAAGCATATGTTCCCCATTTTGTGGTGAAGGATGTCTTGAATTGATCTTCCTCTTTCACCATTATCTAGTTATAACCTGAGTATCCATCTAACAATGAAAACCTCTTAGAACCAACTACAACCTATAAGATCTGTTCCATTGATGGAAGTGGATAGTGGTCCTTGAGTGATGCTCTGTTCAGATCATGAAAGTCCACACACAGTTTGATTTCTCCATTTTTCTTCCTCACAGGTACCAAGTTTGCAACCCAACTCGAATGCTTGATAGGAAAGATGATACTAGCCTCAATTAGCTTGTTTAATTCTTTTCTCATGAGAGGCTCTATGTGAGGGTTTACCGGCCTTTGCTTATGTCGAAAGACTTAGATCCTGGATCCAAATCGATAGTGTGTTGTGCCGACTTTGGGTTGAAACCTCTTAAATCTTTGTAAGTACAGGAAAATAAATTTGGTAATTCTTGACAAAGTTGAATAAACTCATATTTTTCTTATTGAGTGCTTACCTTGCCAATCTGCAATGTTTTGCCTTCTTCTATGGAAATGGGATCTGAATCCTCACCCTTTACCCGGATATTCACCTTCTCCTTCCGAACTGGTCATTTGGATTTAATATTGATTCCAAAGTGATAAGACCCTTTGGTAGTTTGTTGGTCCTCACCTGCACCACTTGATCGCCATCGCTACTCTAACCTATCTTGGTTTTGGAGGAGAACTCGACTTCTTCTTGTAGAAATTTGCAATTTGTTGACCATTTTGAAGACTTTCCAACTTTTGTTTTTATGCTGGGATAGCTGGCCTCACAACCAACTTGATATGGGGCTGAGATTTATCACTCTTGATACTCTTCACAATGTCAAAGGCTGCCCCAATTTTTTCCAAATTGTCTCGATGCTTAATTATCCTTCTTGGGATGGAATTGATCTTTGAATACTTCAAAATCCTTGATGAGGTCCCATATTCAGTTCTTGTAGCTCTTTAGTATCTTGTTCTTGGTAGTATTTTGTCTTCAGACTTGATTTGCAACTAGCTCACTGTTGCCAAACACTTGCAAGTTTCTTATACCCCTTTTCCTTTCCCAATGCAGTCCATGGACCAAAGCCTCATACTCTGCTATATTGTTTGAACAAGCAAATTGGAAACGGAAAGCTAAGTAGTATTTCATACCTTGAGGCGAAACAAGCATAGCCCCTCCTCCGGCTCCTTGTCTACTCCTTGAGCCGTCAAAGAACAATTGCCATACTTCATTATCATCTTTGTGTTCTAGCTTAATGATGTCAGGAAGAGGGTTATTATCCTCATGAAAACAATAGACTCCTATCTTAGATTCCTCCATCTCTTTATAGGGGTCAAAAGCATGCCTCTTGTTCACCCACTCGTCAAGGGTCAAGTCCGGGATACACCCCACCTTGGTATCTGCTTCACAAGTGCTTGGGAGGTCCTCCTAATCAAAGGCTAAACAAGTCTCATTGATTAGGTGGGTACATAAGACTCAATATGGTAATCGACAATAGGTTCAGTCCTAATTGTAGCCTTAGCTCTATACCTTGTTCTAAAGAGCATGTGTGACCAATCAGCAGACAAATATCTTCCAATCTTAGCAGTGAAGTCTCTTGACAAACACAAGGAAAAATGTGGTGGCAAGTTTATGGTGATATGTTCTATAACTGATCACATTGGGGCAAGCGTGTAGTGTGAGGCTCAAATCTTTGATGACTCCAATAGTCATTGTGGACTGCTGTCCCATCCAATTACACCACTCCCCGGAGATGACTTTATATTGAAGACCTAGTTGATTGGCTATTTTTTTGGCATTACGTAACTACTTGCCCTCGAATCAATCATGCAATTAAGCACCAATTTGTCTCCAATTATCAATGAAACATAGAACATAGGGGGCTTCAAATTCTTACCTTTTCCTCCATAATTTCCCCAGTCGAGCTACATTGGTAAGCACTTTCTCTTGCTAGTTAGGGGGCTGATTTGAGCTTGACCAATTGGCCATAGTAGTGTCATTACGAGATCTCTCTCGTCTGGAATAACCAAAGTGACTCCCACATTGAAATGTTCACATTTGTCTTCTTCATTTGTTCAATGATATTATATGAGCTATCCTTTTGCTGCCCCTTTCTGCTACATTTTTATCTTACACATGGGTCGTTACAACCGGTGCTTGAGTGGGTTTGGAAGGTGGCTTGGGATGACTTTACATATTGGGAGTTACATTTTGAGTGCCAATACCTTGTGGAGTAATGGAGGGTTGAGGATTACCCGAGTTTGGTGATTGTCACTCTCCAATCTTGCTACAATAAGGATGGAGACCTCTTGGTCCCATCGGGCGTGCCAAAACTATTAGTGTAGAATCACAACACCCCTAAATGTCTACAAACAGATGGGTTGAGAATCTCAGTGTGATCACAAAACATGGAGAATCTCTCAAAGTGTGGGACCTTGCGAGTTGAGAGAGATCTCTGGATTAAGGCCAGTTCCTATTCCTCTGTTTAGGTGCATACAAATAAAATCTTGCAGAGGATCTACTCTAAGCCTACTCTATCTTACCGAGGAGACAGGGTTAAGAAGATACAATAAAATAAACCTAAGCTAACGAGGTGATGCACCAAAGGAATGTTAGACACTCATTTTTCAATTTAACACAGACCACAAAAATGCAATACAAACAACATTCATAGGTAACCAAACTATAATGAGAGATTAGAAGGTAATAATGAAACATATGAGAGGGTTGAAAATCATCCAAAGACATATATTATTGCTCCAAAGTCAATATAGTACATTATAGTGGCAAAGAGGCAAAACTTAGCATTACAACTTAAATGGGGAGGTTAGGACTCAACGAACTTGTCTGCAAACTAGAGGAGAAGGGAGGGTGCAAAACAAAAATTTCTAACCCTTTACAATGAGCCATGCCCCTTCTTTTATAGATTTAACACATAGAGAAGAAGGAGAGAGAGGTGGGAAAATGAATTTGAAGCTTAGCTACTGTCCATCAATGCCTCTACAAATCGGCCTCAAATCTATCATGTCCGTCACTTTGTGTCTACTCGACGTGTTGAAGAAGGGAGAGTGGCAAATCAAATCAAATATGATCTAATTGTTGGGGAAAATTGGATTGCATATTAATGGCATGAATATGTTTTCCCATTTTCACCCACAAAAACTCTTTGAAATTAAAGTTTCAGGTTTCCATGGCGTAGGTGAAGTTGAGACCTTTCCAATGGTGCCAAATTTGTTTAATTTCGTGCACCTTTGGGTCGAAAAATATGTCCATTTGAATATTTGAGTGGTCTATACAAAAATGGAAAAAAACCGGTGAGTAAACGGGTTCGCGGACCCGAAACTCACTTTGTGCCCTTTGGCACCAAAAAAGTAAAATGCAAAATTTTCCCCATAGCCAAATTATCTTCGGGCCCGACAGTGCTTTTTCATTTGGGAAAAAACTCACTCCAAGACCCCCGACCCACATGCAATTGAGGCTTGACACATGGCTCTTTGGGCATCAGTGAGGCGTGACTCATTTTCACTTTATGCCTTCTTGGGGCAAAATTTTCAAATTACCTCGATGACCCGCCACCCCGCTTTGATTTTTAACATGGCCACGTGTCCCTTTGTGGGCCTTAGACATTTTTCTTCATTTGACTTTAAGATCTCCCGCGGGCTTGCGGGCCCAAAATTTAATTTGTGCCTTTTTTGTAAAAAAGCACAAAAGTTCCAAAACTCCCCGCAAGACCCACTAACCCGAAATTCACTTGGGAAAATTTTAGTCTTGAGGCCCTCCTCGCCCGCATTTTCCATTTGGGCGAAAAAGTCTCAATATCTTCTGCCGCCCCGCCTCTCCGCATTGACAAAAATCCTTAAAAACTCCCACTGGCCCACTTTTGGGCAAAAATACCTTCCAAGGCCCGCCGGCTTGTAACTTGTAAAATATGAGGAGTTAAAAGGACTTTTTTATATTTTTGGAAAGGGGAAGAAATTTCCCACCTGATGAAGATGCTTTCAAGAAACTTTAAGTGTTTAAAATATCTGAAAAATTTGATTGAAGCACTAAAGAGGAAAAATGGGTGTAGTTAACCGAGAAATAAGCATGAGCTTATTTTGGATAATGATTAGAGTAGAAAGCGAAATATGGCAATTTGTCATTGTGTAATTCTAAGTTTTACCATGTATCATTGTTTATAAAATTTCTCACATTTGGAATCTAATCTCAACATATGATCTCTAGCTACTTTATAAATTTATTTTCTCTATATCATCCTCTATTGAAAAATCTTGAAATATTATTCAATCAAAGATGTATAAAACATTTTATATTCATTTTACAACATTTAGTTTATGAATTTTTCCTCCCACCCAAAATTATAAATAAGGGTTGTGATGTGGGTCCGACCTTGACCGACCTATATAGTCTGCCCCTTCTCAATCACTTATTCAAATTTCAATTTTAAATTATTTTTGGGTCGTTTTATCTTCCTAAGGTTGACCTTATCATAATATCTCACAAATGAAAGACTATATAAGAAAGTTTTAATAACTCACATAAAATTTTTACATGCTCTTATAGAAAACATCATTCCAAAAGAAGTCAAAGTGTCCCTAAATATACTCAAATCACTTACACAACATCTAGGGAAATCCCTATTAAATTATTAATCACTCAACCAAGTCAAGGATTATAGTTTTACCCATTGATAATGATTCAAATATCATATATCTATATCGGGTAAAAAGAGAAAGGTTACCCAAGCATTTCACAAGGGTTAGGTCACATATCTTAGTCATATATAACATGTCACTACTACCACACTAGGTACATTATATATTATATAGTTATCTTGATATCTTGGTTTCCTAAGAAATATGGGAAATCATTGGGGGTTGGTTATATTTAAACACTTTCATGAGCACCTAGGGTAAGTGCACGAAGTTGGTGGACAATTCCGTGGACATAAAAACCTAAAATTTAGGAACCGCGATCGCGGTTTATATACTGTGATCACGGTTTTAAACCACGATCGCGGATCTGCTTTTTAACATGTTTGGCAATAATCGAACCTAAAATCGTGATCATGGTTTAGAACCGCGATCGTGGAACTATGAGACAAAAAAAGTAGTCCCATGAGTCCTCATTTTCCCCATTTTTCATTTCAAACCATGATTTATCCTAGACATTTTCACTGGAGCTTTGAATACCACCTCAAAATTGCTCATCGGACTTCTGGATCATGATAGATTCAACCATGCCACCAAGATGAGGAGGTAAGCCCCGATTTTAATAAATTTTTTTACATTTTAGGTTTTTTTTTTGCATTTTCATGGGTTTTTTGAAATGTTTGTTTATGTATACAATTTTCTTGTTTTTTCAATTGGTGGCAAGCTCGAAATCATGTAAACCATCAAAACATTCCTCAAAACCCTCAAACATTCCTCAAAACCCTCTGACCATTCCTCAAAACCCTCCTCCAAACATAGATCCACCTCCTGTGGCTCCTTTTGTCCCCATTGAACCAAGAAACACAAGATAATATCGTTGGAAGAATATGAGAAAATAAAATTGTCATTGAGAACCTTATTTAGACTATAAGACAAAATCATGCCACAAATCCGTCTCGCATGACTTTAGCCAACACATTGCAAACATTGATTGGCAAAGTTGACTCCACAACCAACCAAATACATAGATGGAATACCTTTAGAGGTGATTGTAGGTGGTGGTATGCGGATAAATTATCCCATGCGGCCGTAAAAGACAAAAAAATTGGAAAAGACCTCATTTGTGCATTATTTACTGACCCGAGAACCAATGCCCCCCCGCAGTTACTTGCAAATGGTTCCCAATCCATTGGTGCCACGATGACCGAATCAAAAACAATTTTTGGGACCGATGGTGGATGGTTTTTATTATCCACCATGCAACAACAATGAGGTTCCTCTTTATTTTTTGAAGAAATTATATTGTGAGTTCGTGCTTAATGAGGTCCCGAATTATTTTGACTTTTCTAAATTTTTTGGGTGAGGAGGTGGCTCTGCATAGAGTAGACTCTGGTGCACGTAGGTCAACCAAGGATCCCCATGCCCCAAAACCCCACTGCCTTCAGTTATCCCTCCTACAGTGAAGGAGGTTGTGGAGATTGACACACTGCATGCATTGAGGGAGCTCACTGACACTCTGACCTAACATAGTGACCAGATTACATCTGGTGATGTTGGTGGAGGTGCCAGTTCTAGCGCACCACACCACTGTGGATCATGTGGTGCCGTATGCACTATGGGTGAGACATCATTTGCTGGTTCACATGATTTCTTTTCTATAGATGAGATGTTGGGGGATGTTTTTGGAACTGGTGCCACTGATATTGGTCTTTCACAGGTAAATTTCAAATAAATATAAATATATATATATATATATATATATATATATACAATAGTTTAATTCATGTTTGAGATTTTAATATATATGTATTTGATTGTACATCATGTACATACATGTAAAAACTAATTTTTATTTTATTTTAAATAGCAAGAGCCGGTGAAGGAAACATCGGCGTCGACATGCTAGCTACTACAGCTGGGCGTGTTTCAAACATAAGTTTCAAGTTGTACAAACTTACATTTTTAATTTCATTTGATTGCACTAGATTATTATTATAATGTTTCACGTGTATGTTGTACATATTAATATGTTTGTCTTTTATACACAGGAGCCTGGCGGGTCATCATCTGCTCTGGGAACTAAGGCTACTGGCACGCCTCACATGAGTTTTACGCAGGTTAGTTTCTCTTTACACTTTGTTTCTAATTGTGGAAGTTCACGTGGATTACATGCTTTGGACCTCTGTTATGTGGTGCAGTCATGTAGATTTTAATATTGATTTGTACATGTTTTTTGTATAGCTTATGACTACCAGAGAGACTCCTCCATATATGCAGACTATGGAGGTTGTTGTAGATACTGCCATAGCATCTGCAGATCCACTAACTGAGGTACAATTTTTCAAATTTGTTAAATTTTAGAGGTTCATTATTTCTTATTACTTAAATCTACAATATCAAATTTTGTATGTATGTGAAATATTTAATTTGAAAATTAATTATTTGTATGTAGCTTACCCCTCATGAGTCTACTATTGTCCCTGTGATGCGTCAATGAAAATTGATAGGGATCATGACATTGCGGTAAGATTTCACATGCATTTTAACTAAATTGTACAAGTTTCTAAATTTTGAATGTATTTTAAAATTTTGGGTGTTAAAAACTTGTTGTTTATGAATGTGCAAGTTAGGTTGTAGAGCCTGCTTAGAGATGCCTAGGACCACATGGATGAAATCCATAGTGGCATCTCCCTCCACTACATCCCTAGGTTGTGGACGTGCTACTTCTAGTAGGGAAAAGAGAGGGAAGATGTTTCATGAGTAGATTCATAGTCCACTTGGATGTACATAGATATATATATGGGCCATCTGGTCCTAGTGAACATGTTTCTTCATATAGTCCATATATATATATATATCCTATATATATATTATATATATATATATATATATATATATATATATATATATAGCCTTTTGCGACTGCATGTGGTCCTATATGTATGACACACTTAGTTTGAGATGTACACATGTTATGAACTTACATATTTTCAGAGACGTGCGTCTGGAGCACACTTTGTTTGATTCTTATATATCCATGTGTGTTGGTTTTCATAACGATATTACTTCTATATGTTTGATTCGATTTCATTGCATGTATGATATCCTTCTATGTATGTTTTCATAACCATTTATTAGTTCTAGATATGTATGTTTGATTTAAAATTAAAAAACCATGTCCCGGAGCACTACATGGTACAATTGTTAAGCAAACCTATTCCATTAAGCAAAACCATGCTAGGTGAACTACAAAAGGGCAATACGTAATTAATTTTTTTTTCTTTTAAAGCTAACACTCATCTGTTGCATATCAACTAATGTGAACATTGATAGAAATAAGTGAGGTAGAGTTCATCTTGAACTATATGAATATAACGTTACTTATGGTGCAACATTGCATGGTACAATTGTTAAGAAATTAAGGGAAGCATTTACATTGTTTTAGAGAAATTAAGGGAATCAATAGATGTACACACCTTATCTCTTTATAATTTGGTGCTATATGCCAATCAACTAAGAAGTTAAACATTCAATTTGATTATCATTTAAAGTAGATTCACTTCTCTCTTTCATTTTCATTGTTTGTCTCTTTCTTCTTGGACTTACCATCCTCTCTTTCCTTTTATTTGCTTGTACATTCAAGACTTCTTTCTTTCTCCTTCTTATTTTGCCATTGTTCACTCTTTTTTCTCTTGACTTGTCTCTTGTTGCTTTGAATATCCTGTCATAAATATCTCCTCAAGCCTTTGTATTTCCTCATGTACAACAAGTATTCACTCTCTCCTTCACTTTCTTCATTTATTGATCACAACCATTACATGCTTGCCTCAAACTGAAATTTGACCTTTTCTCACCACTTTCCTCTTGTTTCCCATTTCATATTGAATGAGTACCTATTTATTCTCTAAGCATTTCATTTTGCACTTCCTTTCTCCTCCATTATTCTTCTTTCGTGCTATGTTCTCCATTATGAGAATTCTTTTCTCTTCTTCATGTTTCTCGTGCATGGAAACTATTTTCCTCTTATTCCTTCATAGGCTCTCACTTATTTGTTTCCTTCACTTCTTTTAGCATGCTTCATAAGTGACTTGATTGGCCACTTCACTCTCCTTCTAAAATTCCATCCAAATATGCAAACTTGAAGCTACTTGCCTTAGCATTTTATTGATAATCTTATTCATATGTTCACATTCTCACCATACTATTAGAAACAATGAATAAATGCATTTCATTCCTTTAACATGACTTACCTTTACTCACCACTTTTCACTAGTTCTTGCTTCACTAGCAATTATGGCTCATTTAATTTCAACTCCATTTAGTATTCTTGACCTATATTCAAATACTTAATCCACTATTAGAATAACAAGGGAATGATTTATTCTTGTGAATCTTCAAAGCATGATAATTAGGGTATTAGATACCCATTAAGGGATGAAAAGTATGTAAAAAGTTTCAAGGTAGCCAAGAGCATGACCATATTACAATGCAAACATAATGAGCATGTAAGCACATAGTTGGGGCAGCAGAGGATGGAGAGAGATCACCACAAAAACATAGCTCAAGAGAGAAAAGCAAGGACAGTGATGAAGCACCTAAGAGGATAGAGGCAAGTCCAAAGAGAACAAGAGAGATGGAAGGTAAACAAGTGACATTGAATGTTTTGAGTCCTAGGAAATGAACGGAGGCGAGGAGTGAGAAGTCATGCCTCAGGACGTCATGGCACCAAACTGACTATGCCAACACATCTAGGTGGCCAGGTGAACGCTAGAGGAGGTGGTGTTTTGGTGCGTGACAAGGTCGTTGCTTCCGGGCTACTTTGTTCGGGCGTAGTCCCTTAAGAGCCCTGAGACCAAAATATCGTTCAACTTCAATGGTGACTACTCAAACTTCGTCATAACTAGAGACATCGTCTGATCTGACACCTCAGCGTAGGGGCCCTCTACAATAGGCTCTCTCAGTTTTTTCCTTCTCGATTGATGCTCTCGCTGCCCTATTGTTTGCAAATGCGTGAAATAGTGCAGTTTGAGCCAATGTAAGGTTATCAAACGCTATATTTTACAAACGGTGGGTCATGGCACCAAACCAACTATGATGACACATCCAGTGGCTAGGTGAATGCTAGAGGAGGTGTTTTTGGTGCGCGACAAGGTCATTGCTTCAGGCTACTTCGTTCGGGTGTAGTCCCTTAAGAGCCCTGAGACCAAAATATCGTTCAACTTTGATGGGTGACTACTCTGGACTCGTGGCACCTAGAGATGTCTCATCTGATCTAAAACCTTGGCATAGGGACCCTCTATAATAGCCTCTCTTAGTTTTTTCCTTCTCAGATCGGTGCTCTCGCTGCCCTATTGTTTGTAAACATGCGAAATAGTGCAATTTGAGCCAGTGTAAGGTTGTCAAACGCTATATTTTGCAAACAGTGGGTCGTGGCACCAACCGACTATACCAAAATGTTTAGGTGGCAGTGGACACTAAAGGAGGCATTGTTTTGGTGCGTGACAAGGTCGTTGCTTCCGGGCTACTTCGATTCGGGCGTAGTCCCTTAAGATCCCTGAGACCAAAATATCGTTCAACTTCAACGGGTGACTACTCATACTCCATGACACCTAGAGATGTCTCATATGATCTAACACCTCAGAATAGGGACCCTCTATAATAGCCTCTCTCGAGTTTTTACCTTCTCGAGATCGGTGCTCTCATTGCCCTATTGTTTTGTAAAATGCAAAAAATAGTGCAATTTTGACCCAATGTAAGGTTGTGAAACGCTATATTTTGCAAACGGTGGGTCGTGGCACCAAACCGATGTGCCAAAATGTTTGGGTGGCCAGGTGAATGCTAGAGAGGTGTTGTTTTGGTGTGCAACAAGGTCGTTGCTTTGGGTGCTACTTGTTCGGGCGTAGTCCCTTAAGAGCCATGAGACCAAAATATCGTTCAACTTGACGGTGACTACTCGAACTCCGTGGCACCTAAAAACATCTTGTCTCGATATGAAACCTCGGCGTAAAGACCCTCTATAATAGTCTCTCTTGGTTTTTTCCTTCCCGATCGGTGCTCTCATTGCCCTATTGTTTGCAAAACGTGTAAAATAGTGCAGTTTGAGCCAGTGTAAGGTTGTCAAACACTATATTTTGCAAATGGTGGGTCGTGGCACCAAACTGATTATGCACATGCGTAGGTATGGTCTTGTAAACACTTGGGGAGGAGTTGTTTTGGTTCTCTAAGCACCAGGTGCTTCTGGGCTACCTCCTCCGGAGCCAAGAACCCCCTCCATGGGTACATAAATTGTTGTTAATTGCTTCTCTTTTCTTGTAAAACAATGAAAGCTTCTCTTAGCTTCGAGAATTTAAAATTCTCTACTAACAGTGCCAACCACGTGAAGGTGGAAGCTTTTCTGGCACCACTAACCTGAACATAAAAGTGTTAGTCAAAGAAATTTAAGTTTCAAATCAAAACCATACTAGATATATACAAAATACACAAATTTAAAATAAAATATATGAACTTAAATCTATCTAACTAACAAATTTATATATATCAAAGAAATTATATATACCAGACATGAGCATTGTAAATTCATTCCAATGAACCATCAGGATCGGATCTACTCTGAATAGCGGACAAGATTACTTCATGATCTGACTCTCGAACTTTCCAAAGAATCTTATTATTGCCTTCCTTGATATCTATACAGCTGAATATTTGTCACTAGAACTAGATGTGAATATAAGAGTATTTTCTGTGTGTCTCAAAGTCTTCAAACACCCAAACAGAGGAGTTTTTTAATGGATAATGTCGAAGCCAAGTTCCAGTAACTACCACTGACCCTGTAGGATACTCAATATCTTTGCCATCTATAATAAGAGAAGTCAACTTCTTTCTTTCCTCAATGCAACGACATAAGAAATAGTCTGTTCCTTCTTCATTGTCTTCTCACGCAATAATTATGCAAACACATGTCCTACAAAAAAACAAAGGTTGAACAACTCAAATTTAAATTACATATTAAAATTTCAATGGACATAACTCAATACAAAAATTAAATAAATAACCATAAATACCTTATCGCACCAAAATCAAAATTTCATCAAAGTCCTTGGATGTTGCAACTTCATTTGCAGAAACAAGTTGTAATGCTTGTGGAGGTTGATAACTAGGAAGCAGAGTTAGAGGCCTACAAATCCATCCATCCACCCATTCTTGTGAATCACACTCAGCAGTGACAAATTCGATACAAGATGCACAAAAACATGTCAACTTTCTTGTCCATATGGCCCACGAAGTAGCGTCTGAGCTACAAAATGAGTGCATATCACTAGACCTAGTGAGTGTCATACAATCCTCGTAGTTAGCAATTTTTTGTTCCTCTATCAACCAAAAATATCTGCAAACTGTGGAATTTTCTTGAGAACCTCGGGCCATGTTGTCAATACACCATTCCACTATGCTCTTTGCATCTTTTAATTTAGCACCATCTTTATACTTCAACTCTTCTCTTGCAAGAGCTCTTTTCACACATGCCCCTGCACCGTCATGCTCTCTTTTCCATGTCTAGCCTTAGTGAAACTCCAAATATATTGCACACCCATCTTGACGTGCATCCTGCTCATCTAATAAAACATTTGTGCATTCTTAAACTGAGACGTGTAATTATCTGACCATATATAATGTTGTTTGAAGTGGATGTCCCTATTAGACAAGTTTCCATAAAATAACTGGAAACACCCTTGCACAAATTCAGTAGAATGAGTACGATCATCAATGATATAAAAGTGGTACTCTCTTAAAAAAATTTCAATCATTCTCTGTACTATCAGGAGAATGTAGAAATTCTATATGCACAAAAATGGAAACTTGTACTGAGTTGTAATATTGCGATTGAACCTCCATTTGTGGTTACAATGTGTAATTCTCTACAAAATTGACCACTGAAACAATAGTACCAATAGGAAATGTGTCCTTGCATATCTTGAACTATTCATCCAACCATCGAGCTCTATGTGTATGCCTAGCATACTCATAAACAATTTCATCCTTAAATTTTCTCAAAAATTAGAAAAACAGGCATTTGTTCTGTAACTAGCTCACACCGTTTAGACTCTTTTCCATCTTTCAACTAGTATGCAACTGATTTATATTTATCAAACTCAACTAAATTATGTCATATTGTACCTTCAATTTTATCATGGATGTAACTTTCAATTTAGGTAATCCGCCGCATGTACTACAACTTCCATCTAAAGAATCCTGACTATAAAAAAATTGTCCAACTTTTTTTTCACAAAATATAGTAGGAATGAAATCCTGGAAGATATTGGTGGAACTTGAACACCACATTCCGATAACATAGTTTCATAATGAAAACTAGAATGAATACGTAAAAATTTAGCATAATGCATCACAAATTCAACATGTTTCATACAACAAGTGGTGCGAACGTGGTTGATTTTCACATAGAATGGTTTCAACATTTCAAAAAAATGTTGACTAATTTTAATTTCTAGATTCTCTTGTTCAAACTTACGAAAAAATTGAGTTTGAGTCATATCTAAGAAATGCTTTGGATGTGGTTCATGATTAGTAGAACCAACTCTCTGTTTTATAACATCTCTTGTATTAGGTGAAACTCTAGTGTTATCATGCCAAAATTGAATAACAACTTCTCTTATAGCATCAAAATTATTTTTGTCCTTATGCGGTGCTCTAGTCAGAAAATGCCCAAAAATCGGCGTTATTGAGTGATTGAAGGATATTACATCTTTCAATTGCTTTCATTAGAGTTTTTGATTAACTTGCAACATTCGACTTGTTTGCGTAATCAAACATTGTTTTTTATTGATTCACTTACAACACTAGTAGCAAGTACACGATGCACAATATTACTATCCCTAGTGCATCTCTTGACACCAATAGTGTGATATGCATCATGAAGATTTTCAACAATTGTAGAGGTTTGACCACGTATATTAGATGTTGTCAATCCTAAGGTGTTTAATGTAGGTCTCATTTTAATCAATTTCATCAAACTAACCAACAACTGACATCTTTGGGAATCATTTAAAATTTCAAAATGATTATCCCAAATTTCAAATGGGCTTTTTTTTGATTTGTCATTCGTAGAATTTTTGTCGGACATTGGTTTCAAAATGTTTTTATCAATTTCAATAAAAAAATTAGGTTTCTTATGTAAAATCCTAGGAGGTGTTTTTGTCAAATTTTTGTCTATCTACAATTTCAACATGAATTTCCTTATTCACATTTTCATTGTCTCCTTCAATTTCAACATTTGCTACATCATGAGTATTTAATTCTTCTTCAACATTGATGGTAAAAACATCTTCATCACGAGTATTTAATTCAACTTCAACATTGATAGTAGAAACATTACCTGGTTCTTCATTGCTTACAATAGTTGGGGTTGAAGATGAACCTCTTCTTGATTCACAAAGATTCCGCATTCACTCAAGCATTTTGAATTTTGTTGGCCTCTAATTCGTTTGGTGTTTTTTTACTTAATGACTTCCTTTTTTGACTTCGTTTCTTGTCTCCCATGATGTTTTGCTTCGGTGATAAGAAAAACGTGCAGAAAAAGACAGAATTTCACAGTAATTCATACGGTAAGGTTAGAGAGTAAAAATCACATGGTAATTTAGACATTGGGATGTGTGTAAATATGATTTATGAACCACGAGTGTGCTTTATAAACCGCGATCACGGTTTATAAAGCGCGCTCATGGTTTGTGTTATAAAACCGTGATCGTGCTTTAGAAACCACGATTGCGGATCTATCTACCGACCCTAAGCCTCGGGAAATCTTTTTTTTTCCCCAACCAAAGCTATGGAAGGTCATTATGAAGTGTAAAAGGTAAAAAAACCTCAAATTTTCTCTTCCAAAGACTTGAACCATGCTAAAAAATGAAAACATTTCACAAAAATGGTGCCATCGCGTAGGGGAGATTGTTAGCTTCGTAGAAATATTGATTTTAAAGTGAATAGAATAAGATAAATATCATTTTATAATTTTTTATTAACAATAGGTTTTTAAGACATATTTTCCCATGAATGTTCATGTCTACGTTTAAGATTGTAACTTTTGTTTTGCTTATCAAAATGTGATAAAACTTATACCATCCCAAGCGTGGAAAAATTCTATACATGTTAAAAAAAAAAAATTATTTCGATATTTTTTGATATAGTTATGGCGGGCAAACGGAAAGCACTCTGTTTTCTAAATATTTTCAGACCACTTTCACGGAAAAAATCATTAAAAAAAATATTGCTTAAAAAATATAAAATAAAATCCATCCCAAGATAGACAACTACATCTAACTTTTCACCAAATGAAAAAAAAAAATAACAAGATTTCGTCATCCAAATCGCGGGCAAATAGACTACAATCTTATAAGTTTTTTTCAAAAAAAAAAAACCAAGTCATATAATTTTAAGTGTTTAATATAGCTAAACTTGTCCATTTTTAAAAAAATTAGTATTTTAGAAACTAGATTCGGATGCTACGATTCATATTTATATATTTTTTCTAATTTTGAATGCGCGTATTGCTAATAATCCCTACAAGTTGAGATTTCGTAGTTTTTGCAATATGACGTCCACAGATGACCCCATTTTTGTCCATCAACTTCCTGCACTTACCCCCTAGGAGAACTAGATGACACTTTATTCTCGCATCAAGGATATGTCATGAAGAACTAAGATCGGTTCAATAGATAAGAGTTTAACCAACTAAGGTGGTTTGACTTCAAGAAAAACACGTGTTTTCCTTTTTTACTAATGATATAACGAAGGGTTTTGTAGGTTATTAGGTTTTTTTTAACATTTTTGTTATATGGTGAAAAAATATTTTTGTAAAGAAATAAAAAAGTTCACACTAAAATACATGATGGAGATATTTTTATTTTACTTCTCAAAATAAATATATTTAAATAAATTAAAGTTGAAAAGACAATTAATTATTGTCAAAATTATTTTGGAGTAGTCAAAAAATAATAAATTTAATATTAAAAATATACACAATTACACTATTAAATCTCATTGACAATTATTACTAGCAATCACATGTGTACAATGCAATGTGAATGCCAAACGGTATATGTTATTTGATTTATAGGGATAGTTATTACTTTTTAGTTGAAGTTGATAAGGGGAATTCCTTTAGTATTTCACAATTACATATCCCCTATATAATATGGCCACTAAATTCAACAAAACATTGAACACAATTGATGTACTTCCATGAAGAAAAATCCACAACTACTAAAAGATTGCTTCCTTCTCTATAAGTACCAAACCCATTTCATTAATCATCACACATAGAGTTGGTACAACTAAATACATGCATTGGAGCAAGTAGAACCTATATCATCAATATTCAAGAAAATAACCAATGCAACTAACTAAATGTATACAAAAACCCATTTCATCAGCCAAGATAACATCTCACATTGGGAAAAACATTTCATCAGTCAAAGATAACTACTTGTTTTGGGAAATATATTCAATCAGTCCTCAAGTGAATGGAAATGACAACTACATTATAACACAAACTTCAATACTTAGGTAAATGACCAAAAAAGATAACAAGTTACATTACCAAATACTATTAAGCACACCCCATCACATGCTAAACAAACTAAAAAAGGAGTTCTAGGTCATGACAAACCACAAGGCACCACAATAAGATGAAAATTTTGTTATCATTTTTATACTGAGTGACATCATAAGCACATACCATGTTCATCATAAGCACATACTATGTTCTATAAATCCTTCATGTTAGTAGCTTCTGGTAAGGTATTTCTCTACATAATGGTGTGGGATTAATTCTACATTTTAAGCGAGGTAGATCACTTTCCCTTTCTTGTAATATACAAATACACATTGCTCTCTATAGTATAATCAACTTTGAGGATAATGAACTTTTAACGTCCTAGACATAGTTGTATAAGTTCTAGTGGATGTGAAAGTTTGTCCTAAAAATGTGATGGGAATAAGTTCACTAACAGTTTTCAAATAATAAATACATGTGTGAAACCCACCTGAAGTTCATTTAGAGACAACACTCTCTTCTTTACTATAGGAGAAAGAGAATAAAAAATATCCTATAAAAAAATAAAAGAGGAAGTTAAAGAGTTGTCATAAACAATAAAAAGAGAAATCCATCCAAACCACTAGATACAGAGAGTTTCACATATGAGTGGGAGTAATATTATAAAACTATCAAAGTGCATATTAACTAATCCAACCAAATTTGAGTTATTGTCTACAGGTTCCTAGAAGAACAATTCCGTAACTGTATACATCAGATTTCTCATTAAGAACAACTACATAGGCAAGAAATGAAAGGAATGATAACCAGATCGTACCAAGCCAAGAACACAGATGCTAATCAAACACCACAATCAATAAGATGAAAGCAATTCACCATAATAGCTTTACATAAAACCTTTGCAAACAAATGAACAACAATATCATATATTATTATGGAACTCAATGCAATACATTGAGAATGGGTCTTGCTTAAATAGGCAAGGAATAACAATCTAAGAACTAGTCAAGGTCGTAGATCAAGCCATAAATCAAGGAAATAAATAGTCATCAAAGAACTAGTCAAGACCATAGACTTAGGAGAGAACTAGACATCAATGATCTAGTCAATACCATAGATCAAGGAAAGAACTAGTCAATACCATATATTGTACATGAGTACCTCATCGGTGTAGATACAATAACCAAAGCAACAAGGTAAGGACACAAACTCTAGAGTGTCACAATCCAAGAAAAACCAAGGTAACAAGGAAATGACACGAAACCTAAAGAAGCGGGATCAACACCACACCCTCCCATACCTGCTTTGAATATGTGGAGTGACGCTATCAATCTGTATGAGTTGTCAAAACAACTACTCGAACAATGACAAACTAACACTAGAATGCACAGAATAGATCCCCCATAAGAGATCACATCAACATACCAAAAGTGTCGAAAATACAGATACAAAATCTCTCAACAAACAAGAGAGATACACTACACTGCTAAAGAAAAATACTCAAAACAAGAAGCATCACAATGTATAAGGTATAGAAAGTGGAACAAGAGGCCGAATGATGGAGGAGCCACACTTGTAGAGTCCTCTCAACAAATGCCTATGTCGCCTTTGCGAGTGATCAGATATCCACCCAAATCAACACGGATGGATGAAGAAGATGCCGCACATGACTTGGTGCAAAATGCACAATGGGTGCATGCAAAAGAACATCGAGAATGTGTGTCGGAGTTGATCATGTCGGACGGTGAAATCTCATGTTTCTCAATCCTGAGTGAAGGTGCAAAACTCATGTGTTGCTCATGATCCTCAGAAAGAGTCGAGCGAATAAAAAAGGAGCTCTGTCAATGTGTGATCCCAATGAAGTATCTTCTCAAAAACTAATGTCATGATGAGAATTCCACTTAATAAGTGGAATAGAGGAAACAATACCCTGTGAATGTACGCAATGAATCCTCTAGTGATACCCATAGAACGGAGTATGCAAGAAGCTGGATGCAAAGTGGTATGCTTCTTTAAAAAGCCATGTGCGGCGAGCGAAGTAGGATACACAACATGTGGTACTGTAATAGGCACAGATGTGGAAGAGCATGCAGTAACAAGCTTCATAGGTGTATGAGCATCAAGAGTAGGAACAGACTCAAAGACTGACAAATCAATGTCAATGGGTTTAGGAGCAATAGCTGCAAGTGGACTAGGAGCATGGATATGGCTGTCCATAATATGATGGTGATGTTGTAGGCTAGCAAGTTTTTTTCTACAGGGAGTGTATTATTGTATCCTTATCGTGAATGAGTGATTGTAGAAGAGAATTTCATTTCTTGAGTGATCTATTTTGTTCCACAAATTTAACAATATCCTCTTGAAGTCTACATACTTCAGAGAAAAGCATATCATTCTCAGAATCCATGATAGGTACAAACTATAACTCCCAAAAGTTTAGGACGTCGGGCTCAGCCAAAATTGCGTCCACAATTGATTACAACACTCCTCCATATTTGACACTTTATAATTATAGTGCAAGTCTCAAAATAAATATTCCCAATGGAAAGAGCATGAAAAAATAAGCACTTTCATAAAAAATGAAACTCAAAACCGAGTTACCAATCAAAAGTTACAAGCTTTTTAATATTTTACTCTGTTATTTATTTTAGTTGCCACTAAAACAAATAAATTGTTGTTGCCTTCACCAAAAAAAATTTTTTTAAGGGGGCTGAAGTTAAGCAAATCACAAGCTTTAAGCCCTCATATGACCATACCATATGACCAAGGGCTAAGGATTTTAATGGGTCTTTACACAATTTACTATTTTGGGGTGTGTCGCGTGTTTTCGAGAAAATCACATCCAATTGCGCTATTGCGAAAATAGCAACCTATGGATTTACCTGAAATAGCAAAAAACGTGCACAACATTCATGGACCCCTGCCAAAAAAGGAAAGATCCAAAAACATTGCACGTTTTTTTTTTCCTTTGTGGTGCGGATCCCGAGGTAGACCGGTGTGCTTCCCTGCAACAATGTAAAAAACCCAGAAAAACAACTGCCTCCAGAAATGGTTGAGTTTATAGTCGATCTTAGGGTTTTCCTGCCTTTGGATCCAATGGATGCCCTTTTTTCATAAAAATACATGCAACAACAAAATATGACCAAATCCCAAATATATGAATATACAATGAATTTATTTACAAAATAAAACTTACAAACGGATGTCAACAACAATCTCCAGCTCTGATACCATGAAAGGAACGATAACCATATTGTACCAAGCCAAGAACATAGATGTTAATCAAACACCACGATCAATAAGATGAAATTAATTCACCAAAATAGCTTTACATAAAACCTTTGCAAACAAATGAGCAACAATATCATATATTATTATGGAACTCAATGCAATACATTAAGAATGGGTCTTGCTTAAATAGGCAAGGAATAACAATCTAAGAACTAGTCAAGGTCGTAGATCAAGCCATAAATCAAGGAAATAACTAGTCATCAAAGAACTAGTCAAGACCATAGATTTAGGAGAGAACTAGACATCAAGGATCTAGTCAATACCATAGATCAAGGAAAGAACTAGTCAATACCATAGATCAAGGAAAGAACTAGTCAATACCATAGATCAAGGAAAGAACTATACCTAACAACTAGATAATATCTCCTAATATTTAAATAAGATAAAAGAAATATCCACACACATAAGGGGGTGAGGATAAATACAAGTAAAGGTGAATAAAGTACCTAGGTGAACATGAGCTAAAGTAAATACCTACTCTAACAAGAAATTGGGCAAAACCCAAGGGCAGGTGTTGGGAGTGTTGCAGTAGTTGTTTGCAATGATAAGAATAACAAGCATGTAGTTAAGTGGGCACTAGAAAAATTGGTTCTGAAAGGAGATAGATTGACACTCCTACACGTGAGGCCTCCTGTTGATACCATCCCAACACCCAGTAAGATCTAAGAATTCCTTACTTGTGATTTATCAGATATTATGTCATTCACATGTTTAGGCTTCAATACCCACAAAACAAATTAAGAGACTTGTTTGTGCGTGTTGGTTACGGTCATCTTTTGTTTTCTTCTTCGTGTGGAGGAGGAGGATTAGATACAGAGAAGTCGGAGATGTAGGTGACACCTCTGGTGAAGGAGGAAGACAAGGAGGATGAAAACAAAAATCTAAGTGGTTTGCACGTGACAAAGACAATGTGAGACCGTAAGTAATATAAAATTTTGTTATATGTTTGATGAATTAGCTAATGTGGTCATATCTTATGTAAATTTATCCAAATTTTTCTACGAAGAACCACCAAATCATCACCTTGGCCGTAGCTTCATTAAGCTTCAACACATTCTTTGTCAGTTCACTCCCTTGATGCTCTGTCATCAGTGAGCATGAATTTCTCCACCTCCTCTCTTTTCACCATCACGTCGTTGTCTTCTAGTCGGGATTCAATATCCATCGCTATGTTCCATATCTCTTTCACAAATATGGTTGCTCGCTCGCCTCAAGCCCAAGAGCCAATTCTTCCCGCTGCATAATATAGAGATCACTGCGATGCTTCCAAAAGACACATATGGTACTGGAAATGACGCTTGTGTGTCAAGCCATTCGAGGTAGTCTCAGATCGTCCTCCCAAAGGTTGGTAGCAATATTTATAGAAGTGTTAGGGCCTTCCAGAAATTCTTGGAGGAAAATGGGGCCGATGGTCAGAACAAGGTGCCCTATGGAGAGCACTGCTACAACATCGAGAACTTCTAGCTCTTCAAACCCGTTGAGAAGCATATAATCGGCTTTCTTCTGCATATCAGATTCATACAACAAAATATGGAACATAGAATCATACTCTTAGCCACGACAGAAAATGATTAGATCCATCTCATTGCATTTATATATTATAAAACATGAGGAAGTTACATACATTTACCAGAATACTTAGGATAACTTGTTGAATAAGTTACATAATTTGCATTATTCAAAGTAAAAAAGATATTCTAAATTTAGCGTAGACTGATGCAAGATTCCCCATATTTCTACGTCATTTAGAGATTTGATCGAGCTATCACATAATGCTCGCCGTGTCCATTGTTGGAGCTTTTATTGGGTTTTTTGGGTATGAATTTCTTGCCATGAGTACTTTTGGCGGACAGTGTCTCAATTTTCTTGGCCATGAGATGACGTCCTCTTCCTTTATCTTACTCTTGGTGTTCAAAAATGCGCAAGGTGTCTCGTCCCAGTGAAGATGTGGCATTGCAACCCATGGCGGCCTCAAAGTGACCAAAATGTGAATGTACAAAATGGTTTTGAACTCCACCGTTGCTGATGTGCTCCTCACGAGGTTGTTTCCCTTGACATGATCTCGCCTAGGATTTTCCCATCATGTGACACTCTCAACATGGTCTTCGACTACTTGACATCGATGTCGTCGGACGGTCAACATGGCAATTCCTTACACTTGGCGTGAAGAAAGTTTTTTTAGATAAAATCACTAGGTTGCACCCCACTATGTAACGCCTTTGGCGTGATAAATTTAATGCTATAAGTAAAAATGTTAGATTGTATAATTTTATCAATAAAAATTGGGTATGAAACTCAACACATATTCTAGGTAATTGTAAAAAAACAAATATGAGAATGTCGTGCAGGCTAAAATTGAAGAGTAACGGTGGATGTCCAGAATACAATGAATAAAAGAATAGAATGTCGTGGCAATATACAATACAAAGTTTTGCCTTATCTACCGGAAATATGTCATACATATTATTGTTGGAGGAGAAGTTGAAGAGTATCATGCTTCATATTTTTATGGGAAATTGAAAAGCGTGACCAGCTATGCCGCAACGTCAACTTCACCTCTTCAACCACAGGCATTTTGTGACTGAAATTTGCGTAAGCTCTCGACAATTTCAAACAAATCTTGGTCTGCACAATTGTGCGCACCATTTTCGCTTCAATCTCCTGGGTGCCAAATTTTAAGAAAACCCTGCGCGATCATGCTGTGGACCAAATAATTCGGGGTCAGGATCAGATTTGGCAGCACCTGCTATGTCTTTGGACACGTTCTGTGGTCTGCGTCGAACCAGGCTTGGATAAATGGCCGATCGTATGTCTGTCAAAACACAAAACACAATCTTGAATTTAGAATCCATAGACATAATTCAGAAACATAATCCAATCCATAATAATTGATGAGAAATACTGGAAAGAATTGAAATTACTTGGCCGGTGGCAAGCATGATGGGATCCTTCATGATCTAAGGAAGAAATCAGGCAGAGAAAATGTTTAGGCGCGAGAGCCACGAAATCCAGAACGGAAGGCCCTCCTCTGCCCCGCCAAAACTCGACCCCTTCACCTACCCAAATTTGAAGTCTCTGAGATCACTCAGGACATGGGCTATCTTATCAAAAATGTCGACAGGGTAAGAGCGCTCATTGTTGCCCTCCTCAGTCACCAAACCCACCAATCTCCGTAATTCCCTCTTCAGCTGTGAACCGCCATGTCTCTTTTCCATAAGACCAACCGTTCTCCTTCACCTTCCCCTTCCCCTTCCCTTTCTATGAAAACCTTTCGCTATCAGTACCTTGTGAGAGGACGACGTAGGGCTTGAGCGAGGAAAGCAAGTTAAGATGCGAAAACAACGTAATTGATACAACTAATTTTTTCTTGTCAAGATGTTCTTTTAACATGCATCTGAAAAACACAGAAACGTATGGACGCCCGTCTAAACAGTTAGAACAAACGTCAAATTTAATCGTCCTAAAAAAACGTCTAAACAGACGTCAAATTTAACACAGTCGCTGAAACGTTTGGAAGGGCCTTTCCCATAGGGGAACACATTCGACATAATTATAGAATATTTAATAATACATGAATCCTTTTTCAATATCCAATAGTAAACATTAAACTAGCAATCACATGTACAATGCAATGTGAATGCCGGTATATGTTATTAGATTTAGAAACACCGATATACCTTTGTAGTTGATGTTTAAAGGAAAAATTGAACATGTGTGTTGAAACTTGTAATTGTGTAATTGTAGATATATAGACGAACCACTTCATTTAAAGGTTTCATCTCTTCATTTCAAACTTGTTACAAATTCGTACATATACATTTACAAATCTCATATCATGAGTGGTATCATTTTGCATGGACTGTTTTATTTGAACTTAACATGAGAATAATTATATCATGAATGGTAGCCTTTTGAGGGTAATTTTATTTCGGTAAACATGAGTACATTTGATACCCCTTGAATGGAAATGGCATCTAGGATAGAAGAAGTGTTGAGTAAAGTAGTAGCGGAGGTGTTATCAAAGTAGAGTGTAGTATTTACGAAGGGTTGAGTGATAGTAGTCTTGCTTCCTCCTTTCTTCTTGCTCCAAGTGTTGCTATGTGTGCCATTTTTAGTACCTTTTGAATGAAAAAGGAGGTGAAATGCCTGATTTGCAAGCAAGGCAACTCTGGAGAAAGCTGTGAATGTCAAACCCTGCCTTTCATTGGTTCCAATGTCGACAGTTGCTCTATGCATAGTAAGTCCTTGGGACTTGTGGATAGTTAATGCCCAAGCCATTTTAAGCGGCAATTGTCTTGATTCCCTCTCAAAATAGGGGGTATCAGAATATGTAACGGGTTGGAGGGATCCCAACATGGGCCATTGTATCTATCAAATTTGACAACAACAAATAAAGGTAATGCTAGTGGTGGCATTGATGCGTCGTAGAAAATGTTGGTGATTGTTCCTATAACACCATTTACGAGGCTTGCGTCAACCCATAAATTTGCAATAAGCATGATTTTTTGTTGTTTACACAACAAAACTTTGTGCCAACAGATGATCAGGATTTCTTGGTCAAGCCTTCTGTTACTTTTAGCACTGGATTGGGCGGTCGAACGTTCAATGCCTTTAACATCTGAATGTTGTGGGAGTCCACGAGGTCATTTTTTACAATCAAATGTGATTAAAATTTTGAGCTCTTGTTGAGTTAGGTGTGTGTCTATGCGAGACATTAGGATTTCCCAGTCCTCAATAAGAGGGGTTGAATCTCGCATGTTGAGTAGTAAATTCTAGAATGAAACTTGTGCATCGGTTGTTCCTTGTTGCCGAAATATAGTTTGTAATGTAATGGAAGAATGAAATCCCTTCCAAAGGGTGGCTCCATAGGATTTACTTGCATAAAGAGGACTGTCCATAACCGGTGGTAATTGCCCAAGGTCACCGAGGAGGATGACTGATCTGTTTCCAAATTCAAATGTTTTTGAGTGTGGGAAAGCCTCGTGTAGCCTATTGTTAATTTTTCCTAGCAACTTTGGGCCGATGAAACTCATTTCATCAATAAGAACATATTCTATATGTTTCAGTGACTCTTAAAAAGATGATAATGCTTGGCCTTCAAGGGGTTTTAATTCTTTGATTGGAATATGGAGGGCTGCATGGATTGTGGGTGCGAGAGATCTTGAATGCTGAAATACCGGTAGGGCGAGAAGCAGAAGGAGGCGAGGGAGATGTGGTTGATGTTGTTGTAAATGAATTCTAGATTTTATTTATCAGAAATGATTTTCTTGTGCCAGTTGTTCCTTGAATTATCAATCTTAATGGAGGTAGAAGTGTTTTGTTTTTTGAATGGTGTAGTATGGTATCAAGAGCTAGTTGTTGTTATGAAGACAAAGGTAGTGTGGTAGATGGTGGTGTGGCTGCATGTTGGTGTTATTTGTGTCTTCCTTTTCTCTCTCGATGAATGATGAACCAGTTATCTGCAAATCATGTGGAATGCCATGTATGT
The DNA here is from genome assembly GCA_018340775.1 of Taxus wallichiana var. yunnanensis. Taxonomy (NCBI): domain Eukaryota; kingdom Viridiplantae; phylum Streptophyta; class Pinopsida; order Cupressales; family Taxaceae; genus Taxus; species Taxus wallichiana. The sequence continues at coordinate 164,035,456 of CM031237.1, forward strand.
TCCAATTATTGTGTATGTCAAAATCTTGTTTCCCCAACATTTCAAGACCTATCAAAACCCGTGTTTTTCTTGGATGAAGTTATGTGAAGACCTTCCATTCTTGCAATGGTTTGTGTTGAATACTACATTTGACCTTAGAGTCAAAACTAACATCTATTTCATGTCATGTGTTTGTGGTAGTGTGTAAAACATGCCATGGTCTATAGTTGTGTTTGAACATGTCCCAAGTGTCGTTGATGTCATGTGGGCTTGAGCCAAATTTGGAGGCAATATTTCTGAAAGGCTTGTATAAAAGGAGTTCTAACCAACAGAAAAGGTCATATGACGTTGAATCTTGAGTTGGGACATCCACAAATCTTGGGTGGACCCGAACAATTGCTTTAGTTGACCGTAGTTTCCATTTATCTCCTTTACGGTTCCTACTTTGTAGCTCCAATCTTGAGCAACCTAAATAAGTGGTAGGTGTTCCATGAAAGAAAGTGGTTTTTTCTTGTACATTGGTGTCACTTTCAACAACATGTCTCAATATTTTTTTGCCAACATTTAATGATACAAACGAACGGCTGCACATAACAAGTGGCAATTTTTACAACATGTGGCATGTTTCTGTGCGCTTATGTCATGTTCAACAATGCTCTCTGTGAGAATTTTGTGAATTGCAATGTGTGCTGGAGAATCCACGTCAAAGCATCTCTTGAAAATCTGGATAGCATTTGGTGATAGGTTTTGAATGTTGCTCGCTTTTGAAGCATATTTTGTAATATACTTAAGAACTGCATGGTGGGAAAGTACCGGTTGGAAATCAACATTTTCTCTCCATATGGATATCATAGTTTGATTGTGTATGTTCAGTCTATCATCGTTTCTTGAAGGGAGGTACTTAATTTTCCCATCACTTTCAATGAGCAGGGATGAAGTAGGTTGTGTGGCCCATGGTGCATTGTACCTGCACTGAATTGTGATTGCTTTCTACGCAGGCATGTTTGTTCTGAACATTTTGTGTGGCATGAACATGATTAAGTAATTCTTCAAGGTCTGCATGTGGGGAGGAGGATAGTATTTGTGTTGTATCTAGCAAACAAGGGTCGTCTAACAGTGATGACTGCGAAAAAAATCCAAGCGGTTGCTGCAAGCCAACCGGGGTTCTAGGTAGACACGAACTTATCAAAGTATTGTTTTGTTGCCTCAATAACTGTTGTATCCTCCTAGTCCATTACGTCAACTTTAGGTGTGTTCTCAAGCCACAATAAATTGTGGACATGTGTAGAGCCTCTATGTTTCCATTCATACATGCGAGATGAGAGAACATAAATATTAGCTATGTAGTCTAGAAAAACTTATTAAATAGTAGATTTTATTACATGTACCAATAGTCTATTGCTCCAAGTTCCTTCTGCAATATTTCTTCACGAAATATTGTGAATCTATGATGAAGGTATACGATACTCGATGAGGGTTTAAGACAATGTTAAGTGTTCTCCAATGCTATGCGGCTCGAGGATCAGTAGGGCATTCACCATACATAATATTGTGGAGATATGGCCATTTAGTGTCTGCAACACTTAGAGTGAAGAATAAGGTTGGTGTCCCCAATTGTTCCACCATATCTGAAAGCTTGCTCCTATTTTTTGCCCAGAATGAACGCATCCCTCGAAGGCTCGATCCAAACCGCATTAAACTGTCTGGGAGGTTATCTTTGGGGCATTCCAATAGTTGTCTTTGCAGATCTCCAATTGTTGTAGGGATTCTAGATTTGATGTTTTGTTTCATGAAAACTATAGCTGTGGACTAAATTTTGTGCTGCATTATGAGGTTTAGAAGGAAGTAGCGAAATCTTGGGTGTGAACCGAAGCGACCATCATGGTAGCACATCAAATGAAGAGCATATTCATGCATTGGAACTTATTTTATGTGGGGTTGTTGCCACATTGCTTTTCTAGTCGGAAACAAAGTTGGGAAGGCCATTGAGAACATGCCCTCCATATTGTATTCATTTATAGGCGAGAGCCCAAGCTCTGGCCATGGCATGGTAAATGGGGTGTTACCATTATGGTTGAGATTGTGGGGTGTTGGCATGAAAGACGATGAGTGTTCATATGTTTCGTCAGAGTCATTGGAACCATCAATACCATGAGATGTAGAGGTAGTTTGCATTTGGGGAAATTCCATTGTGGCTATGTTAAGAGACGAGGAAACATTTGATGACTCAGATGGTAGGGAGGAAAGGGCATCATGGTCGATTAAGACATCTTTGTAATAGGGATCGTGTTGGATTTTATATTGCAAGGCTACCCAAACATGAGATCTACTGACATAGAAATCATACTTTTTAAAATTATATCCTTCCCTTTGTATGAGTACTATGTCCAAATCTCCAAGGTGGTGTGGTAGGTACTTTGCTATTGAAGTAATGTTTTGCGGGAAACTTATGGTGTGTCTTGAGTATTTGTATTGTCCTCCACGTACTTGGGTGACATGTAGTAATGGATTAACTCGTGCGATAAGCATCTCCTTGATTTGGGTTAAAGACGCAAGAACGGTAGGTTGCTTTTCAGGGTCCATGTTGTTCCATGAAGAGAAGCGATGGTTGTGTTTTTAGATTTGCATATGCTACATGAGGGAAATCCTTCAAAGGAAATTGTTTTAATTCAAGGTAATTTTCCAAACAGATTAAGCAAGTTTGGATTTTGCCAACAAATCTATTCTTTGCAAAACCGACGTTGGGCTTCAATCTGCGACGAGGGCAAAAATATGAGAAGTCTCTATAGAGGAAATTTTCTCGATACCACTTTGTGATGTCCCCCTTTTTGGGTAAATGGAAATTTGTAACTTCAACACAAATTGAACCAAGAAGGATTAGATCATTTTGAATCAACCTAAAATATCCCAATGTCAACCAATTACAACCCAAGTGGGGTTGGAAGTGGTCAAGGTGGTGAGATAGATTGGAGGAGACAATCATATTTTTATTCTTCTCAATTCTAATTTTTATTACAGCAATGAATTAACTTGAAACATGTGCAAACAACTTAAAACTTTGAAAATTCATAACTCAATCAATATTCCTTATTTTTATATGAAACAAAGTGCACAATAAACTTAAGATATTTCCTTTCCAATGAACTAAGGGTCATATTTTTCTTAGCACTAAAAACCCTTCAAAATAGCATCCAAACTTCAAGATCTAGGTCTTAGTGTTACCATAGAAATTATTAAATTAATATCTAGTACTTCCCTCAACTTTTTCACCCTCCAAAAGCATTTTTCATGCACAAAAATGCCAAGAACATATCTGAACTGAAATTACAATTTTTAAGCATCAAAATGTGTCCCAAACAATTAATAATCCAACCCCAAATGCCACAAGTTCTAAAATTATTTCTCGCTTAACCAAACAAGAAAAAACCTTCAAACTTTGAATTTTGGGCCACAAAACTATGAAGAATAATATTCCAAAATTAGTTTTTGCACAACAAACACAAAACCCTAATTTTTCCCTAAAAAGTAGGTCACCTAGCACATTTAGGGCATCAAATCATCTCCAAAAATTATGAAACTAATTGCAAAACATAGCAGATCTGAAATTCACTTGTTTAAACATCAAAACATGCAAAAAAAACTCAGACTTCCTTCAACAATCAATTTGTTAGGGTTGGGAATAATTTCCCACTCAATTCTCGCACAATATATCTAAAACATACACATAAATGGATCCTTAGCAAAATTAGATTTACTTGATTCCAAATCATATGAGAGAGAAACAATGAATAGCTAGGGCATACATCCCATTTCTCGAAGCATAGAGTGATATCAAATGATCAAATCAACATCTCCAAATGATGTCCATCTGACCTCCTTTTATAACATAAGGAGTGCTGACTTTCAAATGGCGACCTTTTCCATTTTGGAGGGAAACAAATAAAACTTAATTAAAATATTAAAAGACTCACTTAATGTGCACTTTATTATTTTCTAATTAAATAATAAGAGTACCTAACCTATGTGCACATTTTAAGACTAAACCCACTTATAATGTTAGACATTCCAAGGGTCACTGATGTAAATTAAATAGATGAACCAATATATTAGTAATGTCCTAGAAAAGAGGATATCACAGTCATCCCCTCTCGAATATTGCTTTCCCTAAAAGCAATAGAAAGCTCATAGATCTATGTATCATGCACCCAAGAGAAGAGATGAAGTGATGCATCTAAAGTCTTACTCTTGTACCCAGTCAGTGATGAAGCACTTGGAACAACATGTTTCTTTCCTCCATCTCAACTCAAAAAAGTGGGTCCTTAGCTCGGTAATTGGTGCTCTAAGTAGTGATGTCCTCAACCTGGAATGGGGAGTCATCAAAGGGATGATATTTTCTAAACTCCAAGGTTGCCCACTCAATAATGCCCTCATAAAGTGAGCAAGACATGAGTCTTTCATCACATGTCTTCAATTTTTGCACACGAAGCAAACTTATTAGAAAAAAAAGTGTTGAAAAACACTTTTCCAATGTGTCTCCATGGTGTGAATGGATCACAATTCTCCTTCATGTATGGGTTGCTCCCAAATGTCACAATGCTACCCAATATTTCCTTGAACTCCCAAAACCAACTACTATCATAAAATAAAAATCTAATAAATATTCAGACATCTTAATAACTCCAAATTTGTCCCAATGTGAGCCCTACTTCATCCTTCGATCCATGTGTGAGTGTACTAATAGAAAAGTATCTCTTATCCTCATGCCTTATGGCCCTAAAGGCCACAAGAAGACTATTGAAGGTATCAACTCACCTTAGATAAGGAAAACACTACACTCTCACAACCCACGATGCATTGTTCCCATGAAAACAATTTTTGAAACACATTCACAAACATGATGTAGAGTTGATCTAAAGTGAATTTTATGACAAGCTTCGCACCTCTTCCTTCTATAGCTGAATATTCATCAAATTTTCTTTTATTTTCCAAAACATAGCATGAAAAATTAACACCATACCTTCCTCTTTGTTTCTCCCAATGCAACAACAGTGTTAAATGTCCTGGAAGTGATCATGTAACATGTACCGGTGATGCTCCAAACAAAAAAATTAACATCTTGTGTGATTAAATGCTCCAAAATTATTTTTGCACAACAAACGTGAAACCCTAATTTTCTCCTAAAAGTAGGTCTCTTAGCATATTTTGGGCATCAAATCATCTCCAAATTTTTGAAATTAATTGCTATGTAAACACAACAGATATGAAATTCACTTGTTTAACCATCAAAACTTGCAAACAAACTCGAGAATTCCTTCAACAATCAATTCACTAGGGTTATGAACACTTTCCTAATCAATTCGCCACATAATATTTGCAACATACACACAAATGGATCATTAGAAAAATAAGATTTACTTCAATTCCAAATCAAAGAGAGAAGAGAGAGAGAGAGAGAGAGAGAGAGAGAGAAGAGCACAATGAAGAGCTACGACACATATCCCTTGGGCATACATCCCATTTATCCAAGCATGGAGTGATATCAAATGATCAAATCAACATCCCCAAATCATGACCATCATGACCTCCTTTTATAACCTAATGATTGCAACATTCAAATGGCCGACCTTTTCCCTTTTGGATGGAAAACAAATAAAACTTAATTAAAATATTTAAAAACTCACTTAATGTGCACTTTATTGTTTTATAATTAAATAATAAAGAGTAACTAACCTATGTGAATATTTTAAGAAGTGAATGAGACTCCCACTTGTAGCGTTAGGTATGCCGATGGGTTCTGATGCAAATTAAAGAGATTAACCAATATATTAGTAATTCTTGGAAAATGGGACATTACACACACTCAACAAAATCTTTGCAAAAACATAAAAGTGAGCTATGTTCAAAACATATTCGTCTTGGTTGTAGATTGCTTTCAAAAGGTAAGTGCAATAAGAAATTTAGATTTCTTGACATCAATGTCAGATCTTGACTCCTGAAATATGGGGTTGAGAAGGAATTTAATCAGCAATGCATTGACAATAATCACCACTCTCTAAATGAATGTTATACATATAGCAATCAATATGTCATTGTACATAGGGGATATTGAGTGTTCCTGCAGAAATCAACTGAGCTTGATTATAGTTAATAGTGCAATTATTTTATACAAGTCAATCGAGGCCATCAAAAATATCGGACATGTTGCATTTTAATATCACATATTCTTGATTTGGCATATCAACAAATCAATACAATTGTATTTGGAAAAAGAAAAATATTAGATGGTTGTTATACCTCAAAAGAAGAGACAACATATATACATAAAAAGCTTCAAAACATATAAAAAATAGAAATGTTTAGCTCTAGAATAATAAGAGATGTACTTCATTCAATGGGCATGAAATGACATACGGTGTAACCACAAAATTCCTTACCATAAGTCTCATTTTATCTATGCTTCAACCGAGATATTATGTAATTCAATGCATAGAGCTAGCAAACAATCACTAACATGAAAATAGTTTGAAATTCAAGAAAATTGGGCTAGACTGTGTAAAACGACTTTAAATTAAGAAAAATTAACAATTCAGATTCAACATCTTGAAGAATAAATTGTTCGAAGCTTGAGTTGATGGTTATATGAAATTCAATGTCTTAAAGAATGAATTGTACAAAAAATTGCACATCACTTAAGTTGAATAGAATCCTACTACAATATATTTTCTTAATTTATGGAAAACTTGTAAAACATAATGTCATCGTGTCATATATGATACATGAAATATGATACTAAGATAACACGGTCATGTTCCCAAAACAAAGAAATGTGTTCAAACCATGACTGAATCTTACAGAGCGGCGGTAGCCACCATACAGACAGATGGGCCTTTTGTAGCGAAAAGGAAAGAGCTTTAATCCCTACCATGCTACCTCACCCCACAATTACATCATTTTTAAGAGGCCTTGGATGAATACCAATGTAACAACCTCGTGTTATCATTTTTATGCAAAAATAAGAAAAGAGGAGGATCGGGTTATTACTCTAACTTAGATGTCAAGGAATACTAAATTTTAGGGGTTGCAGTAGTCCATTGCTAAATCAGATAAGTTGGAAATGTCTATATCTAGTTTGCAAACTAAGGACGTGGTAGTTGAGCAAGCACAACAAAATGCTTTAAAATTTTAAAAAAACATGATATCAACACAACCAACTTTTAGAACAATATTGTCGTGATTGGGTTATGTGTGAAAATGATTTAAAGAAAGTCATTGGCTAAGGAGGGATAAAAATCTCGAGGCTATGAAAATTAATGTGGAAAAGATGAATTTTAGTGTGGTAAAAACACAAAAAAGACAACCAAGAGTTTGTTGGTTTTGAATAGAAGTGTCACTATCAAACCATTGTCGGTCCTCCTATCATACCTACTCAATGAGAAACCTTGTCAAAGGTTAAGAAAATTAATATGGTAGTTAAGAAGTCTATGGAACCGGACATGGAAGGAGAATCTGTTACTGAACTGCTCAGGGATAACCCAAGGGAGACATACAAAAAGGTCTGGTGCAGGTATGAGGATTTTCTCCAACGCACTCTAACCCTAAAGATGGTGTGGGACAAAATACTTTTTGAGACAGCGGATGGTGTGGGATAAAATTAGTGGGCGTCCCCAATTTTTCAGGTGAAGTCGGTCACAAGAGGAACTCACAGAAGAGTTCTAAAGTTCTTCTCCGTAAACCCACTTCTCTAACCCTAGCAAAAAAGTAAATGTCAGTGGTTTTGGAGCATGGTGTATTGAGCAGAAAAATATATTCGTGAAAATATGCCTGGGCTGGAACAATAAATTGTGTTATAATGGACAGGAGGACTGGTCTTCTTAAAGAAGGGTATTTAGATGGAGTTGATACAGTTGGGTGTGTGCTTGAGATCATTTCTGGAGTAGCATCAAATAAATAATGACTCCTTTATATTTGTGTCAACAAAGGGATGGAAAAATGAATAAGAACGCAGTTTTAGGATTACACGTGAACCATTTGACAGAATGTCTCAATGGCAAAACAAGATTTGTGAGATAATATTTGTTAGAGACTGCATGCGAGCTGTTTGACAAAATACCTCAACAAATTATTGAAGGAATGACTAAGAACAACACAGGCCAAGAAGGTTGGAGCATGGTAAGTAGTTATTTTGAGTAGCAGGAGGTTGCGCGGCAGTTGTTTGACAAAAGATCTAGAAGAGATTTGGTTTTGTGGAATTTTATGATTGCAGGGTACATGCAAAATGGGTGTGCAAAATATATCTTGATGGTCTTTAAGCAAATGCAAGAGACAGGCATGAGGCCGAAAACATTCACTGCAGTGAGTCTGATAACAACGTGTGCTTATTTAGGGGTTTTGGAACAAGGGATATGTGAGGCATGGCCGTGATGAGGAAGCTCTTTTAAAATTTTCCCAAATGCAAGAAGTTGGCTTCATGCCAAGCCATATTAAGTTCACACAAGTTTTACCATCATGCAGCCATGTTGGCGTTGTAGACGAGGGCTGGAATTACTTTGAACTCATGAGTAAGGATTATTACATGACACCGAGGTTGGAGCATTATGCAAGAATTGTTGGTCTTATTTCCATGTTGGTCGTCTGGATAAGGTTCCTGAATCACGAACTGTGGTACAAAGGATACTACTCATAGTCATACTCACGTGTGCTACTCCAACTTCAATAACATCATCCATTCCATCATTACTAAAGATGTTGATGTTATTACTATTGATAATTCCTTGTTCTGATGAGAAATTACTATCAGTTTTCTATGAGGGTGTGAAATATGGCACTGGGATTGATCTTGGGGTTTATGATATACAGTCTCCTCACGTCCTAGATTCAAGAAAGATCACAGACCGATTTCGCAAGATGTTTGCCGTGCTGGAAACAAACACGTTGTGGGACAATCTTGACAGTGGTTTGAAAACCAGGAAGTATGGTGAAGTTGTTCCGACTGTGACAAATATGCTTGTCGTTGTAAAGTTGCTGAGAATTGAATTGGCCAGTGCAAAGTAGGCATCGAAGACATGAAAACAGTGGCTTGTTATTTTTTGATGTGGTTGGACCTCCAATTCACACCTTGCAAAAGAGGATGAGACCTGACAACAAGGAGGAATTTGTGGAGATAAGAAAAGTTTTGGGACGGATATAGTTTCTGAGAAAAATACAAGGCCCTAAAGAAAGAGAGACAAGTCTTGACTTGCCTTCATCCGTATTTCATTGTGTGTGTTTCCCGAGTTGTCAATTTCAGCATCTCCAAGAAAAGTCAAAATTTAAAATACTGTGATAATTAAAGGCATGAAGGATTATATTAATACATTTAACTGCCAGGATCGAGGTTACACCCACATTCCAAGCAGGGAAAGTATTTATCGACAACACATTTGATTGTGGGAAATTCTCTTTCATCATGAATGTTCAGAAGGTTATGGAAGTGGCATTTTATCAAAGTGCATGGTCAAGATATTGGCATGTGTGAATGTTCAATATTTGCTTGCAATTCATTTCTATACAAGACAAATATTTTTCAGAGCAACTTTCCATGATAGTTGTTTAGCTATCTATTCGAATGATATTTTTTCCTCATCTAATTATGTAAACGGGGTATAGAGAAGCTTTAGGTTGTAAGGAGATGTGTTTACTCAATTTCCATGAAAGCGTGTTCAGATCCAAACTATTTGGATGGCTTATGATGGAGCATGGTTCTATGCAGAACCATGGAGGCTTATACTCATGTTGCACAGAGCAAGAGGCTTCCACTCAAGGTGGTTGTCCAAGTTTTATTCTTTGAACAGCTACAGTTGAGAACTGCTATTGCATGTTGTTTTCTAGTTTCTAAAAAAATTTGATGCTCTGCTATCCTCAAGGATAAATGTGGGCACTGTAAAACAGATGAGTTTTAGGAGGCATGTAAGATCTTCTAGCTTCAAAGTCTATTGTTGGTTATGCAAAGCTTCTTGAGAAGGTCCTGGATGGCAGTGGCATCTTTTCATGCAACCAAATTTACCGGAGGATGACCAAGTTGTCGAAAACATATTTCAAGGGATGGATCAGCCATCAAGAAACTCTAGTGTAGTGTTCAGTACTGAAGAATTACTGAAAACAAGGTCATTTTCTATCAATAGCTCTCAATATGAGACCACAAGTACAAAAGATAAAATCTCTGGCCCAGTTGACTGGGATGTGCAGAAGTCCATGAAAATAATTGAAGAGACTGAGAGACAAGAGGAAGTTGTGCTGAGAAAAGGTGTTAAAGATATTTTTGTATTTGGGCTTTCGGAAAATATAATGTTAAAATTTAAACTTAAGTTGTTCACAAAAGTAATTAAATATCGTATTTGTGCAAATTATTATGTAATCTTAACTCAAGTTATATAAACTTGAGTTTGGGGTGAATTAGATGGAAAAGTAGTTAATTAAACTATTTTTCAGTGTTACGAGGGCACGTCCCCCATATTTGACATGTCCGGAACATCCCGAACGTCCTGGGGATGCGGGGACGTGGGGGAAACGTTTCCCCACGTTTCCTACTGTGCAAATGTGGCGGGAAACGCCTTGGGGACGGCTGGAGGCGGAGGAAATGTCCCGGGGACATGGGGGACGTGGGGGACGGCGGGGACATCAGAACGTCCCGGGAATTTCCCGAGGACACCCGGATGTCCCCGCCATCCCCCACATTTTGACGTGTTTTTAAATTAAAAACATACTTTTTACACTCAAAAAATATTTTTTAAATTCAATAACACTTATAGCATAAAAGTAACATTCCTAACCTAACCCTAACCCTAAAAGTGTTATTTTATGTTATAAATTTACATTATGGGTTCATTTCATATTCACACCAAGCAAGAGCAAGAGCAAGAGGAAGAGTGAAAGCTATAGCAAGAGCAAGAGCAAGAGGGAGAGCAAGAGCAAGAGCAAGAACAAGAGGAGCATTAGCAAGAGGTATTTATAATTTTATTTACTTACAATACTTGTTAAATTTTTATTTTTTTTAATTTAGATTATATTTGCATTTGTTAGGCGCTATTTTTAGCATTTGCATCTACATTCACAATGTAATCATGCATATAGTTTGTAGGATTTTTAAAAAAGCATATTGCATAGGGTTTGGTTGTACAAACTACAATGTAAATGGTTATATATTTTTTTTTTTCATTTTTATTTCTAGTTTAAAATTTATATTATATTTGCATTTTTAAGGGTTGTTTTTCAACATTTGCATCTACATTCATAATGCAATCATGCATATAGTTTGTGGGATTTAAAAAAATGCATCTTGCATAGGGTATGGTTGTAAAATTTAAAATTTAAATGGTTACGTTTTTTTAATTACATTTTATTTCTAGTTTAAAATTTATATTATATTTTGCATTTTTTAGGGGTTGTTTTTTAACATTTGCATGTACATTCACAATATAATCACACATATAGTTTGTACAATTTAAAAAATGCATATTGGCTACGTTTTTAAAAAAATTAATTCATGAATCATTACATAATCAATCAATCATATAGTTATGGTTGTTTTTAATTCATTGCAGCAATCATCACCATGAGTTATTCTTCTGAGTATGAGTATGAATCAGAGTAGGAGAGGGTTGAACGGGAAGTTGAGATAGGTGGCCATGGAAGAGTTGGTGATGCCACAATGGGGGAGAGTGAAGAAGGGACACAAAATGTAGTGGGCGTTAAGCTGTAGTTCGGTTGGTAGTGCTACCAATTGTCCCTACGAAATGTTGTTCAAATTTTTCATTGGACCATTTGATAAGAAGAAGTCATTGCAACAATTTACCCAAATAATTGATAACCCCAAGTCTAGAGGGGAGCAAAGCATGGAAGTGCAACATATGTGCACTAACTTGGCATGGCATGGTGATTTATCACTACAAGGAGGCTATGGCATGACCAATGCACAATTGTTGCATCTTACGAGGAAGGGGTTGGCACTTGTAAGGGCCTTTCACTAAAGCAGAGAGCTGAGATGGTGAGAATCTTCAATGGAAATACCATAGAAAAAGTGCCAGGAAGGTCGTGGTTCTATGGTTAATACTCCATTGAGCGCTCATAAGACTAGCAAACATGGTAATACTGCGGCTAGTTCTAGTTTTGGAGTGTCATAAGTGGAAAGCAGAGGGAAGAGAAAGGTCGTGGGGGTAGCCCCAAATTCAATTGTTGACATGTTTGATTGAAACGCAAGGAAGAGGCGAGATGATGCTATTTGGAAATTTTTCTATCTTCTTTGGGATTCCATTTAATGATGCTCGCTCTTCTTATTACTGAGGCTATGGCTAAGGTTGAAAGCGGGTATAAGTTATGTGCCTCCACGGAGACACAAAACTCGGGACAACAATCTTGGATAGAAATTATTCCAAGGTTAATTTATTGATGGAGGAGATGAAGGTGACATGGGTGTCACATGGATGTAACATTATCATGGATGGGTGGACGGATATTAGACACCGTCCTCTCATCAATATCATTGTCTCTTGCATTCAAATATGTATTATGTATTATGAATATTCAATTTATGACATATTATAGTAAGAATGAAGATGGTTTTATTTCAGCTTAATTAATTTAGCACTAAATTTTATATATGTCGTGGAAGGTAATAAATGTAAGAAAGATGTTGAGTTTCAAGTGATGTCAGATTTTGAAGGATGTCATTGAGGAGGTTGGACCTTCAAACGTTGTACAAACTTTGTGTTGGACAGGTTGTCATGATCAACGATGCAGACTTATGTGTATTTTTCCTCATACAAATAAAAAGGTTTTGTTAAGTGTTATTCTTTCTCTCTCGGCAGAGGCAAGTTAGTGGAGGGGAATATAGGCATATTTATTGGACTCCATGTTGTGTGCATGCCATGAACAATGCCTTTGAAAGACATAGGGAAGATTCAAATGGTGGCCAAAGATGTGTAGAAGTTCATATGTAATCACCACACATCATTAGCACTTTTTCAAAAAAATTGGAAAGAATGAATAAATTTTGAAACCAATTGACACTCGCTTTGCATCCTATTTTATTTTGTTGGAAATGTTTTAAATAAATAAATTGTGGGGTTGCAATAAAGAAGGAAAACTTGTATCTACTACTTTGTCAATGAGTGTTACTCCTAGTAGTGCTAGAACTTTCCATGATGCACAACTTCCTACTTATCCATCTAGTTTTCACTTCATATGGGGGTAGATCCTAAGGGAAATGCGAGAATGACAAGTAACAACGATTCATGAAACACAATGGCAGAGTTATTCAATGTGCAAAATAAGGATGATGCAGATGATGCCATTGGCAAACTCTTCTTTTCCTGTGGGATTTTGTTCCATGTGGCTCACTCTCCTTATTATAAGGATGTTGTGGCAAAGATAACAAGAGAAATATCATTATATGTGCAGTACCAAGGGTGTAATATCCCATTCCCAGAGTCTGGAAGACCCTTATAGCCCAATTTTGTTTCCCCATGTGGCTCACTCTCCTTACTAAGGGGTGATAAAAGGAAAACTATAGTCTTAATAAATTATTATAAAAGAGCATAAAAAGAAACTTTATAAAAACACTTATATTAATTTATTATTGACTTAATAAAAAGAAAAAAGAAAAGATAAAGTGAAATGAGAAAAAAAAGAAAAAGGAAAAGGTCACTTTATGTTTTTATTTCCCTATGGGAAAATGTGACCCATGTTTGTGTAGTGCCCACTTCCCTTCGACACCTTTTTTATTATTGTTTTTGATACTATCGACTACACTTATGGATATATTATAGCTTCTTTGATTTAGCATGCTAGTAGATATCAGAGATACTGAATTGTTATTGATTTGATTCTTATATGATGCATATGGACTACTGGAGACATTTGATGTTGATATTGATATACTTTTGACATGGTTATTTATCTGTATTTCTGACATGTGATATATTTAGTCATATTGAATAGATCTTGATAATTGGATTTATGTGGTGATCGTTTTGACATGAATGAAATGTGGAATAGAAATGTGCTAGAAATTGTAAGTGATATCGTATTTGCATAGATAATATTAATTCATATATAGTTGATTTTAGATTTATATCGTATATTTGGCATGAATGTTTTAATGCGGCCACGAGGCCGAAGGAGGTATTCTTTGTTTTGCAGGTATATTATATTCACAACAACATCAGGGGATTGGAGACCAACCACATCGGAATTTGAGAAGAATTCAACTAGGGTCACCATGGCAACATGTAATGTGTGTGTTAGAATTATTTGGTTAGGAGAAAATTGTGACCTAGGGGTCATGTGTTGTTTTGTTTTAATTTCCTTTTCTATTATGTTAGTATGTGTTTTCTTTTAGTAATGAAATTTTACTTGTTTTATTATTTAGATTTTGGATTTGTGTTTACCCCTTTATTATTCATGGGTTGTAGTGTCTTAATTAAGCTAATTTGAATTTGTCCTAAACTAATTAAAGATGTGACAAAAAGGAGTTCATTTATTAGAATTGATTTACTCTTAGATTTTGTGTTAAGTGAAGTGTGTTTGAGTTTTGAGTGTAACACACTCTACCCTTCATGGGAAACTTGAATTTGGCCTTAGAGGCCAAATTTGGAAGCTTGTGGAACAAGTCGACTTGTCTCACACCTCTTAAATGCCCATGCCAACCCTACCTATGGGTAGGGGGTCAAATTTAGGCTCTTTTAGGTGTTTTGGGAAGTTAAAAAGGTGAAATGTTAATTGCACTTTCTTTCAAATATTTAATTTTTTTCCTTTAAGGAGTGGGCTTAGATGGAGTGTGTAAGGTTCTTGTCATTCCTCCAACCACTTATTAATTGTGCATTGGAATATGAGGTTGACCAAGTGATGTGGAGTGGAGAGGAAATGAGGTGGCATCCTACTTGGAGCCACATCATCCCTCCCTCTCCTTTCTCTATTTATTGAATCCTTGTTGCTTGTTTTGGGGTTGGATGATCATTTTTAGTCTCTTGAATTTTTGGAGAGTGGGAGGATTTTGAGAGTTTGTGGATTGTTGGAGCTTTGTGGATGCTTGCTTGATCTTTGGAGAAGCTTGGAACTTCATACTTGGAACAAGCTCTACCATGGAGAGGTAGGAGCTTCACCTTAGTTTAAATTATGTTCTTTGCTTTATTGTATGTGTTATATGTTGTGTTGTATTTTGTTGTCTCTTTGGAATGCTTGTTGGGTGTGGGTAGATTGCCTACGTTGGGAGTGGGAGGAGACTATGGGGAGTTTTTCTTGTAGGGAGGCATAAGAGATCACTTTCTTGAGGAGGGAGTATGGGTTGGGTGCCCCACCTAGTATGAGGAATGCTTGCATTTCTTCTTGTTCTTATTATGAGGGAGACATAAGAGTTTTGAGGGAGGCATAAGAGTGTATGGAGGTATAAGGGGTACTTGAGGGAGGCATAAGAGTTGGTAGGGGAAATTTTGTTTTGCATTGGAGGCTTTTAGGTGGGCACCCATTCCCATTGGGAGGCATAAGTGGCCTCCCCATAGGTCTTACTCTTTTTTTCTTGATAAGCCTTGTTATATTGTTGTTTTGATTTATTTTCTTCTTGTTGAGTTGTTGTTGTGTTTGTATGTAAATGGAATGAATGTGAAATTATTTGTTAAGTATTGTGGAAGCTAGTAGTTGCCATGAGTTGAAATCTTCTCCCATTGTAATGTGGTTGGGGCTCAGGGGGCCAATGGAGAGGATGGCTTCTCCTCTCCATTGGGTATCTTGGTTGGGTGGAGAGCGTTGCCTCTCCCCTATTTTGTTGTGAATCAAGCAAATTCTTGGAGGAGCTATCTTGTTGGAGTTGGAGAATGGAGTCTTGTTGGTGGCCATGTGAAACTTTCTTGTATTTTACCCACTTAGAGTGGAAGAAATTGTAATAATGTATTCTTTCTTGTATTTACATTTTGTATGACTTCCCACATCAAGTGGAGAACATTGTTGTAATCTTGTGGAAAGGAGTTTACATTTAATATTTGTATTTTGAAAAGAAAGAAGAAATATTTGAGTGAATTAGTGTTGAAATGGAAAGGAAAGTTACTTTTATTGTAGAGTTGTTTTATTGTTAATATGTAATAAGGAAAAAAAAGAAATGACTAAAATGGATATATAGTGCAAAATTTTAGTTGGAAGTTGTTTGTGGAAATGAGAGTTGCATTCAAAAAGTTGTAAAGTTGTAAATAGGAAAGATGGAAAAATAGAAATAGTAAGAAGTGGAACTTGTTTACAAAATTACATTGTATGGAAAATAAAGTTATTGTGGTTATTTAGAATGTATGCATATTGTAGTAGAATGAAAAAGAGAACAAGTTAGATTATATTGTATCTAGGAAAGTTGATTTTATATGAAGAAATGACAAAGAAATAAAATAGATTTACATTCTGTTATCCAAAATGTGCCCCCGCTCATTTTGTGGCTAACTCCCTTTCATCTTTCCTTTTTTGTGCCTCAGACATAATATTTTATTTTTTAGGCACTCAAAACCTTTTAGAAATGACACCATTGGATAGATCTCTTTTCACTTTCCGTAAAGGAAAAGTTTTCCTTGTAAGTTATGGCTCTGGGCGGAGTTTTTTGGGAAAAGTTTCCGAAAGGCCCGGCCAATGAGATGCCGCCACGTGGCACCTAGATCTCTTTCTCGGCTTTCCGAAAGGTAAGAGCATGTATTTTTGAAGTTATGGCTCGGCGGAGGAAAGTTTTGGAAAATTTTCCAAATGACCAAAAAGGTGCAAAAATTGGAAAATTTTTGCAAATGACCAAAAAGGTGCCGATTGAATTTTTGCCCTGTTTTGCCCTAAAACTTCAAATGGCCATATCTTTCGATCCAGAGCTCGGTTTTGCGTTCTTTATATCAATGGAAAGCTGGTGAAATTATCTACAAGATTCGGGGTCAATTTTTCATTTTGATGGAGTTTGGAGAGATAAAATTGAAAAACGTCTCTGGCACGTGGTGATGAGCAGAAATGACGTTTCAACCACCGTTTTTAATGAAGAATGGCTCGCATTCTCTCCCAAAGCATGGTTAAAAATGTCAGGGAATGGGTTTGTAAGGATGCCCATGTTGTTTTGAATGCATTTTGGTCAATGATTGAACCTCTCCCACGTTTTCCGTGTTTCTCTCTCCTGGGCTCGTCCCTTGCACTGTAAAAGCCAGATTTGGCTCATTTTCAAAGGGTGGAACATTTTTTGTGTATTGCAGGTCCCCTTTCTCACCTTGGAAGTGATTTTGGTGGAATATCAGACCTTTTCTAAGAGCTGCAACTTTATTTTGCCTCTCAGGTGTTGTAATGCAAGTGATTTTGATGATTAAAATAACAATACAGCCTCTGTGATTAGTTTTCATCCTCTGCCTGTGTTGTTTGGTTAATTTCTGATCCTTCATTACAATTATCAGTTTGTGCATGAGGTTCTTTGTTGCATTTTTATGGACTGTGTCAATCTACAGAAGTAAAAAATGCTCACCACTCCTTTGGTGCATCACCTATTAGCATTAGTTTTAGCTTTTTGCATTCTCTATCTCTGTCTCCTTTGGAATTTAGGGTAGGGTTAGGAATATAGACCTCTGCACTTGACTTGTAAGTGATAAATCGACCAGAGGAATTGAGGAACAGACCTCTAAGCTGGAGATTCCTTTCTCATTTTGCAAGTCCCACACTTGGGGAAAGGATTGATGTTGTGCAATCACACTTTGGATGCTAGTATGATCAAACTAGAAATATGATCAACATCCAGGAGTGCTTTTTGATTTGCCACAACAGTTTTGGCATCCCGGTGGGACATAGAAGTCTTCATCTTCATTGCAACAAAATTGATGTGCATTTGTTGCAAGTTTCTTGCTTTAAAAGAGCTATAAATTACACATCGGTGACTCGAGGAAGAAGAATCAGCTAGTTTTAGCGTAGTGCTGGACACGAAAACTCATGAGAAGAATCACTACAAGGTCAAGAGCTGGAGAAGAAGAGGTGTTGTTTGAATATCTACAATTATCTCCAAGAATAAGGCAAAGTGGGAGGAGAATCCAAAGGTCTCCATCTCCACCAAATAGAACTCTCTCAACTCCTCCACCTTGTAGGCCTTTCATTCAATCAACAAGGGTTCTAAGGCCAATCGAATGGCACAAAACAACCCCTATGTCAATTTCTTTGGTGAGCCCACTTGCTCTCAATGCACAAAATCAATCCCGATTGTAGCATTGAAGAACATTCCATACTTCACTAGAGAAAATCGGACCACTCCTAGTGATCATGTTAAGGATATTGCTAACATTTGTGCAATCCATGAGATAAATGAGATGCGAGTTCTTTGTCAAAGCTGTTGGCATCTTCATTCAAAGGAAAGCTTTGCAATGGTTCGGGAGTCTTGCCTCGGGTTCTATTCAAAATTGGAATCAGCTATGTATAGCCCTCCATGAGCGAGTTTGGGGAAAAGGAGACAACTTGTCCCTTTTGGGGAGCAGTGACAACTATCAAAAGAGCTCCCAATGAGCGGTGGTGATTTTAATTTCAGATTTCAAAGGACTTGGGAGAGAATTCCGGTGGCGGATCAGGCCAACGACAATGAGAAGGTGCTTTTCTTTATTACCTTAAAGCTTTAAATTCGATATTTCTATGTTAATTCAGTCCATGGGAGGCACAACTATCCCCATTGCTTATAGCATTGCCATTAGAGCTGAAAATTGTTTGATTCAATGTGCAAGCTAGCTCTGAGCCTCAATGCCATTATTTCCAAGTTTAGAGAGCCCAAGTACTAGCCAAGTGCCTAATTTAGCTTCTATTCCCACTCCTAGAAATCAGAATTCAAGTGAAGCTTCCACTTCATCTTCTAGTGCCTCAAATGAACTTCAAGAAGTCATGAAGCAATTGCAAAATCTAGGTAATGAGCTGGTTACACTCAAAAGGCAGCAAGCTCAAGGTTTTAGACCTTCCTTCCAGCCTCAAGCTCGGCTAACATGAGCAGCCATATCAACCCCAAAGACCACCCAATCAGCTACAAACCTAAATCAAGCAAGGCCTCCTACCAACAGACCATTTCAGCCCTATAATCCCAATGCTACATCTGCCTCTAAAGCATTAGTGCCAGTACAAAACAATATGGCTCAAGAGTATGATTGGTGTTTCCCATGCAATGAACCTCATAACTAGTCCATGTGCTTCAACGGTGCCTTGAATCAAGCATTAATGGTGACAACAACTGGTGTGGAGGGTGAAGGTAGTCAAAGAAATGACCAGCAACAAGAAACATTCCAGCAGCAATCAGCTCCAAATGATACCACACTTGTAAACTGGCAGGCAGAAGATTTTTGTGGCATGAACCAGACAGTTTCCCAAAGTGTTGCAGCCAACACAAGGTCAAAGAGGAGAAATTTGGGTGAAGAACAGCCATTGGCCCCAAGTAATTCACGACCTTCTGTCACTCCACAAACTATTGGCAAGCAAAATGCAATCCCAAGCACACAAGGACTGCCTAAAACAGTTCCTAGGCCAACTCAAATGCCAGTTGTTGCTGCCCATATACAAGGGATGAATGCGAGGCCAAGGGACAGAAAAAAGGATACTTCATCCCATTGATATCATTGATTAGATGAAGAAGACAAATGTAAACATATCAATGTGGGAATCACTATCTATCCCAGGCCAAAGAGATTTGCTACAAGCTGCCATGAAGGGTAGTCGACTTCAAATCAGCAAGTCAAATGCAAGAGAAGGTGCTCACAAATGCTGCTGACTGAGGGGAATCATGGAGGACAGCAAGGTAAGATGTTGAAGCCCCCTCCATTCTATGTTTCATTGATCATTGGGAACCAATTAGTACACAATTGCATGATTGATTCCGGGGCAAGTAGTTCAGTAATGCCCAAGCAAATAGCTGATCGGTTAGAATTCGGTATGAAACCATATCAAAGGGTGGTACAATTGGATGGGACAACAGTAACAATAGTTGGAGTGATTAAAAACTTGAGTCTTACTTTGCATGCCTATCCCAACGTGGTTGTTTTGCAAGATGTCTCAGTAATAGACCTTCCACCACTCTTTGCCCTATGTTTGTCAAGGGATTTCATAGCTAAGATTGGAGGTTACTTGTCTCTTTGATTGGTCACACATTTAGCCGAGAACAAGATATGGAACCAAAGCCACAATCAGTCTGAACCTATTGCAAACTTTCACATTGAGCCTTACACTCCAAGTCGGATCAATACCAATTGTTGACATTTGATCAAGAAGATTATCCAAGCAGCGATGAAGTGACACCAAGGTAGGAAGCATCCCAAATTTGACTCTTGATGAATGGGCAAGCAAGGTGCATGCTTTTGATCCTTATCAAGAAATAGAAGAATACGAGTTAGGAGTCTATTGCATGCATGAAGAAAATCAGCCTATTCCTAGCATCCAAGCCGGACCACAAGGATGACAATGAGGTATGGCGGTTGTTTTTGATGGATCAAGGAGTAGACAAGGTGCGGGAGGGGAGCCATGTTGGTTTCACCTCAAGGAGTTAAGTATTATTCAGCTTTTAGATTTCAGTTTGCATGCTCTAATAACAACTGCTTGAATATGAAGCCTTGGTGCAAGGACTGCATTGGGCAATCAAGAGAGGGATAAAGAACTTGCAAGTCTTTGGTGACAGTGAGTTAATTGTCAACCAAGTTCAAGGGGCAGCATGCTATCAAGAATAATCTACTCAAGTGCTACAAGAACAGGGTGTGGGACCTCATTGAAGATTTTGAGGGCTTTAGCATAAAATCCATTCCTAGAAAAGAGAACCAAGCTGCTGACAGGCTTGCAGCAGTTGGGGCAGCCTTTGACGTTGTGGAGAGCATTCAAAAGGACAAGGTACAGCCAAACATCCATGTGATTGTGAGGCCTTCAGTGCGGACAACAATGTAAGTTGGCAAGTATTTGAAAATGATCAGCAAATCATCCATTTCTTGCAAGAAGAGGTGAGTTCTCGGCCAAAAATCGGGAAAAGTTGGGAGCGCAAGTATGGTGACCAAGTGGTGCGGTGAGAACCAACAAACTACAAAAGGGCTTATTACTTTGGAGTCCATTTTCAATCCTAATGATCAGTTTAGGAAGGAGAAAGCAAACATCAAGTGAAGGAAGAAGATTCAGTGTCCATCTCGGTAGGAGAAGGCAAATCACTCCAAGTTGGCAAGATGACAACTGAGCAAGAAAGGTATGAGTTATACAACTTTGTCAAGAATTCCCTGATGTGTTTGCTTGGAGCTATGAAGATTTGAAAGGTTTGATCCGAGTTAGCTCAACACACCATTGAATTGGATCTAAATACTAAGCCCATCAGGTAGAAACAAAGGCCAGTCAACCCCCACATGGAGCCTCTCATGAGAAAAGAATTGAATAAGTTGATAGAATCAAGAATCATATTCCCTATCAAGCATTCTAGTTGGGTTGCCAACTTGGTTCCAGTCAGAAAGAAGAGTGGGGAAATCAGATTGTGTGTTGACTTCAGAGATTTGAATAGAGCATCTCTCAAGGATCATTATCCACTTCCTTCCATGGAGCAAATTTTACAAGTTGTTGCTTTGGCTCGAGAGGTTTCACTACTTGATGGCTATTCGAGGGTATAATCAGATTATGGTGAAGGAAGAAGATCAGTTCAAGACAGCCTTTACAAATAAATGGGAACTTATGCATATAGGAAAATGCCATTTGGGGGTTGTCAATGCGCGGAGCTACCTTCAAAGAGCAATGGACATGGCGTTGGTTTGATTAACAACATAGTGCTGATATATCTTGATGATATCACTATTTTTTCAAAAATACATGAGCGAGACCACCTCTCTCATTTGAGACAAGTGTTCCAAAGGTGTAGAAGATTTGGAGTCTCCTTGAATCCTAAAAAATGTATTTTCTTAGCTCATGAAGGAAAGCTCCTTGGTCACATTGTCTCCAAAGAAGGATTAGCAATTGATCCAGAAAGAGTTGAAGCCATAAGAGCACTACCATTGCCAAGCCACAAGAAGGCCCTCCAGAGTTTCTTGGGGAGAATAAATTTTGTTCGGAGGTTTGTCCCAGATTTTGCAGCCCTTGTCAAGCCCATCACCAAGATGTTAAAGAAAAGCATGGCTTTCAAATGGACAACAGAAGGCAAGGAGAGTTTTGAAGCAACCAAAGAAGCCATCTCTCAAGCCCCAGCTCTCATCAACCCGGATTTCTCCAAGGATTTCATCCTCTATGCATTTGGGGGTGATGATACTATCTCTGCAATTTTGGTACAGCAGAACAAGGACAATGATGAGCAGCCAATTGCTTTCTTCAGCCAAATCCTGGAGGACTATGAGGTGAGATATTCTTTCATTGAGAAGCATGTTCTTGCAGTAATCAGGAGCTTGAAGAAATTCAAGCATCTAGTTTCAAACAATAAGGTCCAATTGTTGGTTTCTCATGCGGGAGTTAAAGACTTCCTCCTCAACAAAGACTTGAATGAAAAGAGAGCAGGTTGGATTACTCGTGTCATGGAGTATGACATAGAGATCAAGGTCACCAAGTTGGTCAGAGGAAAAGGATTGTGTGAGCAGCTGATTTTGAGCAAGCAAAAGGAAGCATGCAATGAGAAAGAGACTATTTTGAAGTTGCAAGACAGCCATGAGCAAGGAAGCACTCAAGAGGAAAATAATGGTGTCCCCACTCCTTGCTTTGGACCCAAAGTATAATGCACTTCCTAAGCACAGGCCTATGCCCTCAGAGAGATGAACAAGACCCAAAGAAGACACTTCAGATTGCAGGCTGTCCCATATGCCCTTGTTGATGGTGTCTTGTTGAAAAGAGATGTGAATGGAGTCTTCTTTGAGATGCATTGGTACAAATCAGATTCATAGGATGTTGGAAGAGTTCCATGGTGGACCAATTGGTGGTCATTTTGCACCAAGAGTGACACTCTAAAGATCATGAGGGCTGGTTATTATTGGCCCAAGATTTTCAATGATTGTTATGCATGGATCAAGAGGTGCAAGAATTGTGCATTCTTCACGAGGTAAAGAGAGGCTAGCTGCCCTTCCATTGCATCAATTTGAGTTGACCACCATTCATGCAATGGGGTTTAGACTTCATTGGAGTCATTAATCCCAATTCAAGCCAAGGGCACAAGTGGATTTTAATGACCACATGATTACTTCACTAAGTGGGTAAGCGGTAGCACTCGAGGAAGTAAATGAATCTAGCATCCTAGACTTCTATGAGGGAATAGCAAACAGATTTGGTGTACTGCTACAATAATATGATAATATCGGATAATGCATTGGCATTCATCGGGTCAAGGTATTTGAATGGGCTGTCAAAAATGGGATCTACCTAAGTACTTCATCAAACTATTACCCCCGGGGTAATGGCGGTGAATCTACAAACAAGAACTTGTTGAGGATCATTAAGAGGACTCTTGATGAAAATCGAGAGGTCTTGGCATACTAAATTGAAATCAGCTTTATGGGCTGATAGGATAACTCCTAAAAGATCTACAGGTAACTCTCCATTCAAGCTTGTTTATGGGAGAGAGGCAATTTTGCCCATCTCACTTGAGTTGCCAACATTGGAACTCATGAAAGCAGTTGGAGTTGTTGGAGTTTGAGCCCATGGAAGTTAGATATGCGAGAATTGATGGAGCTCAAGAAATCAGAATCGGGCATCCCAAGCAATGGAGAAGGATCGGGCTTTGATAAAGAAGACCTTTGATAGAAAGGCCAAGAATAGATCCTTCAAGTTGGAGATCTAGTGTTAAAATGGGATGCGACAGAGAAAAAGCGGGAAGGCATTCAAAATTTGATGCCATTTGGAGTGGCCCATACATGGTCACAAAGTGTAAGGACAACAATGCCTTCCAATTGTCTTCATTGGATGGCAAAGAACTGCAGATTCAGTCAATGGGATCCATCTAAAGCATTGCTACTAAAGGGAAATTCTCCACCTTGTAAATATTAGCTTAGGTTTTCATTCCTCAAGTGCTTGTGCACATTGTTTTGTTGTAGGTTAGTTTTGCTTTCCCTAAGTGCTTTGGCACTTTGAGCATTATTCACTGGGAATGTGTTTGCAGGCCTTGCTCCATCAGGTGATATTCCATGTTCCTCCTTGCAACATTCTAGTCAGTTGGGGTATCAGATAGAAAATCAGGTGACTCCATGCCCAATGGATTGCTTCAGGCAATTGGTAACTTCATCCAGCAGGCAGATGACCCCTCTGAGTCGCAAAATTGTTATCAAAATGTGCCCCCTGCTCATTTTGTGGCTAACTCCCTTTCATCTTTCCTTCTCTTGTGCCTCAGACATAATATTTTGCTTTTAGGCACTCAAAACCTTCTGGAAATGACACCATTGGATAGAGCTCTTTCTCAGCTTTCCAGAAAGGTAAAGTTTTCCTCCTAACTCCATGTATTTTTGAAGTTATGGCTCGGCGGAGTTTTTGGGAAAATTTTCCCCTGAAAGGCCCGTGGCCAATGAGATGCCGCCACGTGGCACCTAGAGTGGCAGAGCGTGGGGAAATTTTGGAAAATTTTCCAAATGACCAAAAAGGTGCAAAAATTTGAATTTTTGCCCGCCAACCCGATTTGGCCCTGTTTTGCCCTAAAACTTCAAATGGCCATATCTTTCGATCCAGAGCTCAGTTTTTCGCGTTCTTTATATCAATGGAAAGCTGGTGAAATTATCTACAAGATTCTGGGGTCAATTTTTCATTTTGATGGTTTGGAGAGATAAAATTGAAAAACGTCTCTGGCACGTGGTGATGAGCAGAAATGACGTTTCAACCACCGTTTTTAATGAAGAATGGCTCGCATTCTCTCCCAGCATGGTTAAAAATGTCAGGGAATGGGTCTGTAAGGATGCCCATGCTATTTTGAATGCATTTTGGTCAATGATTGAACCTCTCCCATGTTTTCCCGTGTTTCTCTCTCCTGGGCTCGTCCCTTGCACTGTAAAAGCCAGATTTGGCTCATTTTCAAAGGTGGAACATTTTTTGTGTATTAGAGTCCCCTTTCTCACCTTGGAAGTGATTTTGGTGGAATATCAGACCTTTTCTAAGAGCTGCAACTTTATTTTGCCTCTCGGGTGTTGTAATGCAAGTGATTTTGATGATTAAAATAACAATCGTGATTAGTTTTCATCCTCTGTGATTAGTTTTCATCCTCTGCTGTGTTGTTTGGTTAATTTTGATCCTTCATTACAATTATCGGTTTTGTGCATG
This sequence comes from Taxus wallichiana var. yunnanensis, assembly GCA_018340775.1. NCBI lineage: Eukaryota > Viridiplantae > Streptophyta > Pinopsida > Cupressales > Taxaceae > Taxus > Taxus wallichiana. The sequence goes on from CM031237.1 coordinate 164,060,659, forward strand.
AGGTTCTTTGTTGCATTTTTATGAAACAAATGTGTCAATCTGAAAACATTTTAAAATAAAGAAGTAAAAATGCTCACCACTCCTTTGGTGCAATTCTATTAGCAATAAAACTTAAATTGGAACTTTAAAATAAACAAATTTTTAGCAACTTTAAGTTTTTTAAAAATCTTGGCATTATGGTTTTATTTTTCTCTATCTCCCTGTCTCCTTTGGAATTTAGGGTAGGGTTAGGAATATAGGCGGCGGTCCCAAGATCGCTGATCTCGCTCTGCTCTGTAAGTCCTGTCACTTATGGCGAATTCCACGGACCACGTTTGTGCGTGAAATTTAACCAGATTTCACTAATTCCTAAGTTGTAAAATTTAACCTATTACTACCAACAAGTAAAATAAAGAGAAATGCTATGGAATGGAACAAACAAACACACAAATGGTGAATCTAAAAGCATTTCTTTTATTCATAATAAAAGGGGGTAGGGTTTGCCCCAAATTTAAAACCCAATACACAATAACCTTGAAATGAAAACCAAATTGGAGGAGAAATCCCTCCCAATCCTTGAAGGAAATAGATTACATGAATAAAGATAAAACTAAGCTAAACCTAGACTAAATCTTCATGTAGAATTCCTCCATGGCTTCTTCCCTTTGCTCCCATGGCTTCCTCCTCTCCAACCTGTAAATTTAACAAAATAAAATGAACCAAATGAGAATATTAGAACGAGAAAAGGGTTTTAATAGACTTTCATAACGATTTTAGGGCTAAGTTGGGAACCCTAGGATCTAATGGCTAAGATGGGTTTGATCCAAGGGTGGAGGATTGACCCTACCTTTATTAAGAAGAAATGTAATTTAAATGTTTAATGTAAAATCCTTAAGGGTATGTGTAGAGGGGTGAGTGGGGCCATGTAATTTGCTTAAGGGTGTAATGTCCTTAGAACCCTTAGTGTGTGTAAGAAATTTAATAAAGAATCTTTTAAGCTATTAAGGTAATGAATTTAATAAGTTAGCATAAGGTTAACCTTGTTAGGATTGGACTTAATTAAAGAGAAGAAAACATCTAATTAAGTGAATTAAACCTTGTTACCTTTCCGTAGAACTACTGATTAATGGACCATAGAGATAATTGTGCTAACATGTAACTTTTAACTAGACCTGGTTCTTTGATCGTAAAAATTGAGTTAAGTAGTTTAAGTAAGTTGATGAACCCTAAAGGTTAAGCACCCTTGTAACATCCTTATAACTTAAACAAAAAAAATTAGTCACACTTTCGAGTTAAGTGTTAGGTTGAAGCGAGTTCCTAGAACGTCGTTTTTGTGGGTGTTATAGTTTGGGATTAAATAAATGCCAAGAAAGAATTAAATGCGGGAAATGCATTTGATTGGTGGTTGTGGGTGGCTAGTAAGTCAAGTTTTCCTATAAAAGCAAGTCGACTTGACTTGGAGAGATATCTCTTTTATTTTATAAAAATTCTAAAAAAATTATGAGCTTGAGAGCTTTGCAAAATAATTTCTAAGGACGTGTTATCAGCTAATTTTGACTTCACAAAATTAATAAGGATATTTTTTTAAAAAATTCAAAAGTATTCTTTTACGTGTTTTATCACCCTCACCGCAATCGTCTTATTCTCATGATCATTTTGGTCTTCGTTTTGTCCATTTCGGGTGAGAACTCCTCCCACCAGGTCGCAAACTACGTTAATAATTAATTAATTAATTAATTTCTTACCTGTTTATTTAATAAAATTAATTTTATTGAATTTTGGAGTTTTTTAATTAAATGGATATTTATTTAGTATTTATTAAAAATCAATTGACAAGTTTTTTGTTATTGTCGTGGGGAATAGAAATTTTGCCTCCAATTGTCAGGAATGCTAGATTGGATTTCCGCACCCGGATTTTCTTTTCCTGGCAAAATCTTATTTTTTCCCCACTTGTGGAATTTCTCCTGATTGCCAACCCAACCAGATGGAAAACTGGAAAAAGATCTCCCAATTTCCCACATGGGGAAATAAATGGGAATTGTCATCCTGCTTTGCCATTGCCACAAACAAATGATTGATTTTTTCCCATATTTCCCTGGCAATTAATTCCCACTACCCGGAGAAAGGGAAATTGGTTATTCCAATGGAAATAAAGAAATGGTTATGGGGAAGCTTCTTTAATCCTCGCAACAAATCCTCCGTGAAACTCTATGGAAGAAGTCATGCGTAAGAAGTTGAGGCTCTTTATTTCTAACTTTTTTTTTGTTATTTCCAACTTCTTCTTATTTCCCGAATGTTTGCAGAGAAATATTTTTCCAAATATTTCATAGCACATTCTTCACAGACATTATTTCTCCACTCATTCCAAGTAAGTTATTGAAATAACTCCATCAACAGTGCATGTCAAGAAGAAGATAATCCACGCACTAGTTTGAAGGAAGCCCACGTTGGATCGGGTAAAGAATAAAATCCACATTGAAAGCACAGTCCAAACACCTTCCACCAAGCCATTACAACAACCCACATAGGGAGAGGGAGATCAAAAAGTATAATAAGCCAAAATCAAACATTTCCACGCATTTTTTTTGGAAAAGGTTGCCCACGTGGGAGAGCAGGAAAACCAATGCCAAACTCAACCATATATTAAAAAAACATTCACCAAAGAAAGGAGATTGAAGCAGTTCAACACATTCACTTGGGCAGTTGGGTTTTAATAGCAAAGAAAAATATCCACGTATTTTTTCAGAATAGTCCAAACCAAATGCATTTTGCCAAAATTGTCCAAAATTCCTTAACGCCATTTAAGGAAAAGAGATCCATGTGAGTAAAAGAAGACAACCAAAGCCCATTCCCACACACAAGTAGCAAGGAAGATAGTCCATGTGTAGAGAAAAGAAGGAATAAAGTGAAACAGACTTTCCACGCACCAGTTCAACGTAGCCACACAACTGTAAAAATTGATGTAGAATTAATAAGTTTCCACGTGCTTGGGAAAAGCCAGAATTTCCATGCATTGGGTAAAGTCCATAGCCAGATGTAAACAAGAATGAATTAATTATAAAAGAGAAGTCGTTATTCACATGTGCCAAGGAAAGCTTGCTCACGCACTACGAAAATAAAGGATTCAAATCCACACAAAGGATAAAGTAGAGCAAATCAAATCAAGCAACGTGAAGAAATTAAGAATTTAAAAAAAAAAAAAGAAAAAAATTCTATCACGCACAAAGTCATTGGCAACCGGATAATAAAAAATTGTTATTATTTTTGCACGGTTTGTAATTCGAGCTTAATCTCGATATTTTGCTTGTATTAGTATTTTTAAAATTGTAACCTAGTAGATTATTGATTATTATTATTATTATTAAAATAATAATAATTAATTAAAGCTGAGCTATATTTCTCTTGCGTTGACGGTGGTTCGGAGACTAAGACCCGACATCGTTTACATTGCTTTGCATGCCCATGTTATTTTTCTGTTAAATTCATAATGGCCGAAAAATCTAGCAAGTCTATAGGGAAATCAAGGAAGTCAGTGGAAAAGTCAAATAAGTCCACACTCAAATACAACTTCCAAGGGGTCATTCCTCCCACTTCCATCAAGTCTACATACGACAATATCACCAACACTAATCTTGGCCATGTTAACGTGCAACAATTTTGTGATCGAGTGAAAGATGAAGGAAAGAACATATTTTCTAATAGGATCTTCCATAGCATCCACCCAAAGCAAAAAGAGCATTTCTTATCTCGGTGCAATGCCCGGAGTTGGTCATCACCTGCATAGAGCATTATGATCCCGAGAGGCGAGGGATTTATAAGGATAATCACAATCCTTTCCTCTTAATCACACTAGAGCACATTGAGGAATTTCTCAACATACTTGACTTCCCGAGAATGCTGACATCACTCGAAATTCAACACAAGATTTTTGGGATGAAAAACCCCTAAGATGGAGCAAGATGGTCAATAACAATTGGTTAGTGACCAAGAGGCCTCGTGTTGACCGGCTTCCTAAGGAATTGTATTGCATTGAGTTCGTGGAGGAAATCGGGACATGATCACTCTCTTGAGCCAAGTCTTTGGTCTACCCTCTACCAAGATTTTCCACCCATGGATGTATCATTTTATCTGTATCATCCTTGCAAAGAGAGATTTTGTGGATTAAGCCACCATCATCAGTGATACTCTTCACAAACAATTGATCGAAGTGAAGATGACAGGTGTTTCTACATGACATCATACCTAACTTATACAATGGCTAGAAGGAAGCTATTTTGGAGCTAAAAATAAAAGGAGTCGTAAGGCGTCCATCAAATAATGTCTTCCATCATTATCCATAGTTAAGTTTCAAAAATAGCTCTCATCATTTCAAGAGAGTTAACGATGCATTCACCTTCCGCGTGATTCGAAACTTGAATAGGAATACAAGAGGAAAGATTCTCCAAAGATTTCATGGATGTCATTTCCCAATGGGGAACATGGTTTATTCAATTTTCATCCTTTTCCTACATTTGCATGAGTGGCTTTGTAGGTACTCCATGGAAGCTTCCTAAGTATGTTAGTGACAAGTGGGCATTGATGGAGCTTGCATGAAAACTATTCAAGTTCATTGTCTTCTTAGTGACAAGCATCGTTCAGGCATTCATTTCCCAATCCAAATTGGGGAATACCAATGTCAAAATATCTTCAGTTTGTAACTCATGGAGAAAGAGTTTTCTCTCATCACTATTCATCCATATGTGAAGAGATTCCAGTTTGATATCAACAAATATATGCAAAAGATTCTTGGAGTAAAGTATCAGCACAACCCTACCATAAAATATTTTTGGGCTGCATGTTCAGATGAACATGAAGTGAGAAGGTGAGAGTTTTCCCACCTGACCCTTACTCAAATCAAGGCCTTTTGCATCATAAACCCTCCGATTCATTGGTGGATGATGGTGAATATGTTGTTGACCCTTCATATGATGTCATTTGTTTCACTCTCTTACCCCAAATTGATTGGACCAAAAGAGATGAATTCTATCTTGATAACAAGAATCAACTGATTCTCGAAAGAAGCATAGCTTGGTATTAACAACAACTTGCAGAGTTACCATCAATTAAAGTTCATATCTCAGGTTCACAAAAATTGCCAACTCGAGGAGGTCTCCAGCTAACCAAAGCTTCTTCTCATTCAACCTTCGTGTCATCTACCTATATGCATCAAGCCGCTGAAATTGTTGTACTTTTATCTCAACAATAGAGAACAACAATAACAAGTTTAAAACAAGCTTTTGCTAACCTTTGAGCCATAAACATGAAAAAGTTAAAAGAAACCTTCACAACCCTTTAAATGTGGTGAAGTGTTTGGCAGATTTCTAAATAAATTCAAATAGTGGAAATGGTTTATCCCAAAATAACAAAATTGGTATAAAATAAAGTGTGAAATGGGAGATGTTGAAATAAATTTCCCACAGATCCATGTGGATATACTTTTCTCTGCATGTGTGCAAAGAAGTGGTATCTAATTGGTTGATTGGATGGAAACACTACTTTCTTGGCCAATGGATGTTGTATTCGCAGGACTCTGCATTATTTCAAAGGTATCTAGGCTAGATAAAGAATTCATTAAAGAAGCAAAAGAGAGCATGGTACCAATGATTGTGGGTTATATGACCAATTATGGTGAAATTTTAGGTATTTTAAATCGTAACTTTGGGCCTCTTACCAAATGGTTCCTCGGTAGGGTTATCCTCATCAACTCTCTTACCATTTTGTGAAGGGGCCAAAGCCTCTAAAACACTAGCTTGCTGTGTAGAGAGCTCAAATCCAGAGGGGAAAGCTTCATTCTGTATCGTTGGAATGGTACATGTACCAACCTAAGTTTTTTAACTTAAGGGCCCGAAAGGGTACCAATTCCAATAATCATAGACTATGCATCACAACATAAATGGAATGCCAACTCCACCATACATGTATTCTTGTTGTTGTAACATAGTTACACCTTTGGGTTTCTACCATGTGAAATCACCAATTGATTCCACATCAATATCCTATCCCCTATCAAATGCCTCTTAGGGATTTTCTTCATTCCATTTCTCAAAGAGAAGTATATCTTCATGAATTTGTAATCAATTTGTTATATTATCTCTCATTTTTTTAATATTGGTAAAGGAGGGTTAAGCGAACCCTACCCCATACAAATGTGGAGAGAAAGATGAGACAATGAGGAACATGAAAAACAAGCCTCTTCAAACAGCTGAAGATCAAAATAACATCAACATCAAACAAACAACAACAAACTAAAAACCAAAGTAGCAATCTCAACAATATGGCCCCTTCCCTTTGGATCTCAGTTGCATTTTAAGGGGGGATATTGTACCTTTCTTTTTACAAAAACAACTTGCCAATCCCCTTCCGTATTTGGATTTACATTTTCATTACTTTGGATTGGAATCAAAACTTCATTTTTCCGCAAGGTCCTGGGATCCAATTAAGGGATCCAAAACATTTTTAACAGCTTGTTGCACTTCCACCTCATCTAGGTCAATCGATTCCTTAGACACCGAATCAGATTCACAATCCAATGTATCATTCACCACTAGGTGACTAGGGTTTGAGTTCTTCCACCAAGAGCTTCTACCTTTAGCATGTTTTCTAACCAAGTGACAATTTGCAGCTAAATGGCCAATAGAAAAGAAAGTTCTACATCTAAAGGGAAACCCTTCAAAATCCAGATTTTGAATCCAAGTTCTATCTTCAACTTTAAGTTCAATAGTGGCAGGGAAGTCCACAATAGTATCCATATCAACCAAGATTCGACATAAGTGGTGTGCTCAAAATCTTTGGTTTTTGGGTCAATAGCTAAACATTTCCCTAAAGTGTTACCAATGGCAGTTAAACAACTCTCCAACTAGAATTGAAGGGGCAAGTAAGGAAGACGTATCCACACCTAGTTTAACATAGAAAGTGTCAAAAACCAGGTTAAAGAGAGGAAACCAGGGTTTCATCAATAGCATATGGGTTTCAAATTCCCAAACCTTCCCAAAAATTAAATCCCTATCGAAACACTTTGCAAATGCAACAATGAAAAAACCACATGCACTCAGAAAGCTATCCAGATACCTTCCAAGCAAAGGCCTCAATGACTCAAAATCTAGGCAAGAATAGCAGGAAACCCTAGGAAGAAGTTGTTAAAATGAAAAATTAGACCATTCCTCTTGAATGCAGCTTGATTGAACCACCTCATCCCCAAAACTCACTAAAGGGATTGATTTAGCATGAACCATAGGCTTATTACGCATGGAATCTGGTAAACCCTAGTTCCTATTACCATCCCCCGTACCGCATCCTTGAAAGACAACTAAGCAGGATTTTTATCAATCAAGTATATTTGGCTGGGACTTAGACATCATAGAACCATTCCCATGTAACAACTCATACACTGCCAAGCTACCACGAAACGGTGCACTCGAGACTCGAACAAGTGCTCTTAGATCTGAATGCACATTATGCTCCAGCTGCACCTGAGACAAAACGCAATCCCCAAAAAGTCTCTCGAGCTTTGGGTAGACAAAGTAAGAGTGTCCATATAGTTTGTTGTCTTAGTCTTATCTTCCATTACCCCCAAAACAGGGAAACCAACATTGGATATGGATTGAGGATTGGCGCCACCAACCATAGGAGATGCAAGTAGCTACCATCAAGGAAAAGCTCTCTAAACCTTTCCACTTTCTAGTAGCCAAAGATTCAGGAGAATGAATGCAATCCTTAGCCCCCGTAGTAGAGGAACAGTCTCCCAACGAGCATCCAAACATATCCGCCTAAGCGTCATTGGACGGCCACATCATTTACAAAAATATACGAGCTCCCTAACACTTCCCCACCTCCTTGAAGCCACCGCCGCGACCACGACCAAAACCAGATCCATAGCCATTAGGGTTAGGGCGTGAAAGGGTGTCGGGAGTCATGTTTTCAATTAGATTTTACTCCATGTTTAAGATCATGAATAATTATACTATCTCTCATTTTACATCTCGTTTTATGCCAATATTATTGTTTTGAAAAATCCATTTCCACTCATTGAATTTATCATTAAATTTGTCAAATACTTTACCATATTTTAAGGGTTGTGAAGATTTTTAGTAAATAAACTATATGTTTTAGGCTCACTAGTTACCAAGAGATTGTTCAAAATTTGCATTGTTTTTATTCCATGACGTTCAACTAGAAATACAAGAACTTTAATGAGATTCCTCCCAAGGTTATTTGTTATAAAAAAATTCCATGGTTCATGCTTAAGGGTTAACAAAATATTATTCACAACTTGCATTGTTGTTCCCTATTGTTGAGCTAGACATACAAAAAAAAAAATTGCTTCTTTCCAAGATGATTTATTAACCATTTATTTCTAACTCGGGTTTCTTTTCGTGAATAAATAAGGAAACCTATATTACTTCATTTTAACATTGAAAACATCTCAAGAGTCATACTTTCAGTTAACATCTAATTTGAACTTGGTTGAATTCAATATTTTGGAGGCAATTAGTAACCGTTTTCGAGTAAAAATATAACATGTATGAGAAACCAACAAAATGGGAAATTAAATTTTCTTCTTTTTCCTATTGAAATATTGGGCATGAATTTTTGACATTTACCTAAGGTATTTCAAAAACAATAGCATTTAAGAAATATATTTTGATATTTTGGCAGTATAGAGGTGTTTAGTTTTCCCCATAAAACCTTATAGCATAATGATTTTAAACATATACCAACGAGCAAAGGGCTCACGGCCTAATGGCTATAGAACATTTATGCAGTATTTATAACTTCTTGGGAATTTATTCTCAAGAATGATCTCAGATAAAGGGATGATGCATTCGGAGGCTATCATTCATTGGTGCAATCGTCAGTGGGGAAGCGGAGTCCTAGTTAATTTCCTACCCAAGGGTGAGGATCAAAGAAGCAATGAAGGCGTGAATGGCTATTGGGACAAGCAGGGCTTTTCCTTTAACCATGGGTGCCCAATTTCGATGCTTGAACGGCCTCAGTGGGGGAAAATATGGTTTGGATTCAGTATTTTGCATTACCTTTGGAGTATTGGAAGCCAGAGATTCTCACAAATATTTGTAGTAAAGTGGGTAAATTTTTAAGAATCGATCCTAGATCCCTAGATGGAAAAATGGCCTCCTTTGCCAGGGTTTGGATCTTTCGGCAGAGCTTCTTCATTTTATTATCAAATCCCCTTATGAGGAGTGGACTCTTAGTGTAGACTATGAGAAAATTTTACTCAGGTGTTTTCAATGTAATCAAACAGGTCATTTTAAATGGAAATGTCCTGAGCGAGGTAGACCTTCAGTCAACTTGGAATGGATTCGTAAGAAGGGAGTAGAATATATTCCTCCATGCTCAGTGGAAGAAAGGAATTCGACGGAATCTCTTACCCCTCGATCATTGTTAAAAGATACAGTTAAGGTGGTAGAGGACTCGACCGTGTTATTTTCGTTAATTAATGAAGGTATCAGTTCGGGGAAGACGGTCCATAGTGGAGCTTAATGAATGCAGAATAGAGATTCAAAATCAAGAAGAGGATGAAGATCCTGAGGAGGATACAGACGTAGAAAAGGATTAAGGGATGAATAATTAGAAGATGATTTAGATTTTTCCTAATGTAACGATCTACCTATCCCTAGCTTCCTCGCAAAATGGACTTAAAAGGTCAAAAGCTGAATAACCAATGGTAAGAAGTGGGATGCCTCTGCGCCTTGCAAGCAGGAAGTGGCGAAACGGGAGGTTGCAATTGGCAAACAAAAGGTATTGAACCTCTCCAATTTTGAATCCGGGGAGGTGAAAGTCCTTCCCAAGCAAATATGAAAATATTATCTTGGAATGTTAGGGGTTTAAACGCCCCTAACAAGCAACGCTTGGTCAAGCGTTGCATTTTTTCTTTAGAAGTAGATGTAGTTATGTTACAAGAGACTAAGATGAAAGCGAGGGAATTAAGGAATTGTTGGTCTAAAAGTTGGTGAGGGTGGTCGGGTGTCTTTTCTGATGCTCAAGGGGCAGTAGGGGGTTTGGGAATGATGTGGAAAGAAAATAAGTCCCAGGTAGAGATGGTGAACCAAAATCCAAATTGGCAATTGAGTCGTGTAACTCCTTATGGAGATTAAGATGAATTCTTTCTTCTTAATGTTTATGGTCCTACTAATATTTTGAGTAAAAGGATCATTTGGCAGGAATTATCAGCAGAATTGGAGATGAGACAAGATCAATTGATCATTTTAGGAGGTGATTTAATGTTATCTTGTCAGGAAAGGAAAAATCGGGAGGTATAGTGAGAAATGCCCAATCTCAAATAGATTTCAAAAAAATTGTGCAAGATAATTCCTTAGTAGATAACAAACCTAATAAAGGCTAGTTTACCTGGTTGGGTTTCATCAATATCTTAGAGAGAATAGATTGTTTTTTGGCTAATTCTTTGTGGATGCAAAAAGATATTCTTTTAGAAAGTTTAGTTATGCCATGGTCAAGTTCCAATCATTATCCAATTTTGTTAACTACTAATCAAGATGAAGCTCCTCGAAAATCCCATTTTAAATTTGAATTAATTTGTCTCGGGGATCCTCAATTACTAGAGTTAATCGAAGTATGGTGTTCTTCCTTTGGCATTAGGGGGTCTAAAATGTTTATTCTCTCCCAAAAATTGAAACTTTTAAAGGGAAAGTTATTGGATTAGAACTCAACTCATTTTAAGAATATAATCCAGGAAAAAATCAGAGTAGAGAGGCAGCTTCAAGCTTTGAATGAACATGTTTTCGCCAACGATATGGGTCAGGCTGAATTTCATAGGGAAAAGGAATTGCTCAAAGAATTGGGGGAACTTCTTTTGAGGGAAGAAATCTATTGGAAATAGAAGTCTAGAGAAAATTGGCTAAAGGAAGGAGATCAAAACAAAAATTTAATCATGCTTCTATCAGGGCTAGAGAAGTTTTAATTTCATCTCAAGAATCGATATCAAAATGGTAGTTTGGTCTCTGAGCAAGAACGAATAAAGGAGGAGGCAGTTTTGTTCTTCTCAAATATTTTAGAGGGTATATTCAATCCTTGTTATTACCTCAATCAAAAATGCTAAAGAATATCCCTACTCTTGTTACTTAAGTCGGAATTGAGCTTTAATGGCTCCTTTCTCAAATGAAGGAGGTTCAAAAAGTGGTATTTTCTATGGAAAAAAATTAATCCCTAGTTTGGATGGCTTTCAATGTAGGATTTTTATCAAGAGTTTTGGCACATTATTGGAAAATATGTCTTAGCAGTTGTTGAGGAATCTAAAAAATCTACGAGGATTCTAAAAGTGTTTAATTGTACTTTTATCAATCTCTTTCCAAAAAAGGAAAGATCAAAGTTTTTGATGATTTCCGCCTTTTTTCTATGTGTAATACAATTTATAAAATAATTTCAAAGGATATTGCTCTTAGGCTTAAGCCTTTACTTATAATTTTGATTTCTCAAGAACAAAATGGTTTTGTGCCTGGAAGATATATCTTAGGAGTCATACTTACACATGAATTGATGCACTCTCTCGTCAATTAACAAAGTTCCGGGAATTTTGCTTAAGCTTGGTATCGCAAAGCTTATGATAGAATGAATGGGAGGTTCCTCATGAAGATTTTGATAAAATTTGGTTTCTCCCCCTCCTTATGTGAGTGGATTTTTAGATGTGTTATTGCATAATTTCCCCACTGGGAAAATTATCGCATTTTAATGCGTAGGGACCCTCTTTGGTTTATACAAGTTGGTAAATTTGAAATATTTGCCTTTTGGTTTAAGAATGGTCCTTGATGGAGTAACCTTATTTTGTAGTTGCTAGTGTTTGAACTTAATTGAATTAATTGAACTAAGTCTTTACTTAGTTTTAAATTTAAAACACTTACACTTCAAAATATTGGTACTCACACATTCTATCTCTAAGAACTCGCACTTGATTATTTCTTTTTCCTCGCACTCACACTTCAAAATACTTTTCCTCGCAAGTCAAAGAGTAAGATCTCGCACTTTCCAAGCCAAGAATTCAACAAGCAATAACTTGCACTTCTCAAGTGGAAGTATTCAAAAGGAGGGAGCTCGCAGATGCGAGCATTTAATACTCGCACTTACCAAGTGCAAGTGTTCAAAAGACAACTTACCAAGATGCGAGTACTGAGTTTTCAAAGCTCACAACTCACAATTCATGTTAAAAACAATTCGCATTGCCAAGTGGGATAAAAGACAAAAAGGTCACAGGTAGAAATCCAAAGACATGTTAGTATTTGAAAAGGGTGAATCAATCCTAGTATCACACATGGAATCCACATGTCATATATGTGGCTTCCATGTCCCAAAAGGCAAAAGTCTAGTTAAAATTGATGGCTATGATTTAATCTAGACTGCACAGGTGTAAGGCCCACAATCAAATGACTAATCAATTCAAAAATCAACGTTTCCTAAGAACAAAAACATCAATTCATACATTATGTGCCATTAATACAGAGCACGCCATTTTAGATGAAAGATTACCTAGTTTATAAGAATATTGTTTTAACTAAGGTAATTCATTCGAGCCTTCAAGTCGCAGAATCTCCTATGAAAGTTTAATCCCTTTTTCGCTCATTATCAAACAAATTATTTCGAGGAGTCCACAATAGATTTGCATGTTGTTAATCCTCAAAAATGGCGAGGGAACCAAGGCCTTCAAGTGTGGATGTGATTATGTATTCTTACTCGGACTCTAGAATAATACGAGATATTGTGTTCGATTTTGTTGCACTTGACCATAAGTTCCAACACTATTCAGCCATTTTCTCAATCATTCAAAGGGAGAGGATCGATACAGACGGCATGGATGAAGCAAGAATGTCTGGAATTGCTCTCCTTTCTTCTCATTAATGTTAAGGAAAAGAATTGGGCTTTGTATTCCCAAACTGAAACAAATAGGATAGCTTTCTCTGTTGGACATGTCTTTGAAACCTATTATAAGCTACCTGAATCTAACACTGTCTATAATTCGACCACCATTGAATCTTGGATGGCCACACGGAAAATAAGAGTTATCTTACAAAACTGGGCCAAGGACCCAATTAACAATATGGATGATCCACATCTAAATGATATCCTTATTGAGAGATTCAGGCCTAGGGTCCATATTGGCATGCTACTAATGAACAGATTATATGGAAACCCCTCTATCACAAAGTTTGGTGTAGCTTGGATTCCCTTGCTTGCACTAATTATTGATGATAACAAAAATCCTTCTCTATGTAAGGTGGTCACATATAATTTGGTCTCCCAAAAATTTCCTTTGTTGATCACAAGAAGCCATTTTTTATGGCCTCCTACCTATTGGATGTGGTTTTTGGAGTCCTCAAATGTCCTAAATTTTGTGACTCATGGCTCCCATCATACCTCTTGGAGTTAAATGAACTTTATTCATATATGTATGCTAATAGATTTATGGCCCATATTGAGGACATTTGTACCTCCTACCCCACACTTTACAACCAAATGCATGAACCATCAATGCTTAGAATCTCTGAAAAATGTGCTTAAATCAATTAGAAAAATGGGGTTTGTTTTCTTCTACCCTAGGTATACAATAATAATGATTAAAGAGCTACTTACACCACCATTGCAACTTCCCTACTATGCCTGATAAGCTAGTTGAACAAGAAATTGCTTATCAAATATGCAATGGCATAGCTGGAAAATGCAAGGATAAGAAGCTTAGGCCTCACCCTCCTTTATCAGTCATAGTGGGATGCTAGGAATTTAAGAGGTGGCCAAATCTTAGAGTTGTAGATACCCACCGTAATTCCTTCAACCTACCCCAACACCCCTTGAGATAATATAATTCAAGAAAGAGAGTGGAAAATCATTTGGAGTCACTCAAGGGGAAAATCAATTTGGCATATGCTCATGAGGTTAATGTCAATGACTAGGTGTGGATCACCCAAAAAAATGACAACCTTGCTCAAGAGAATATGTAGACAACAGAGGAAACTCTTCCCCCAAGTGGAGTAATTAGAAGAGAATTCAAGATCAGTAGAAATAGGAAATATCCCAGAGGTCCAAGAAATTATCCTAAGCCAACTCCATCTTCTTTAGATGATGAAGCTACATAAAGAGTGGCCCAAATAGAGTAAGCACGAGATGAATCGGACCGAACAGTCCTTGCAAGTGTTCCTCCTACAGAGCCTCAACAAGATTGGTTTGAATAGGCCATGATAACCCATGGGAACAACCAGATTGGATAGCTCAGGGGGAACCCCTTATAAACATTGAATTTAATCCAAAAATAGAGACTTTAAGATGGGTGACAAGGAAGAAGATGTCCACACAACAGGCCAATATTTGGCATGAAACATTTGAATACCTATTCTCCCTCACCAAGAAAGAGAAGGCCAAGGGATATCAAGTGGCACAATATCAAGAGAATCCAATATCCTACGTTAAGGCCTCAAGAAAACGACAATAGAGATGGTGAGAGCAATGTAGGCTAGGAATAAAGAGCTAGAAACTCAGGCTAAAGCCATTGTCCCAGAAGGTATTTCTTTAGATGTGGAAGAAGCCCATATGATGTAATCAAGGAAAGCATTGAGGCCAAGAAGAAAGAACAGGTTTTCTCCAAGAATAGGATTTCTCCAAGAAGGAAAGAATTCAGGCCCTCTCTTGCCTTTTGGGACATAGAAACCACGTATATGACATATGGGGTGCCATGTTTAATACTAGGATTGGCTTACCCTTTTCAATTTGCTAACGTTTCTTTGACATTCTTTGACCTTTGACCTTTTTGAATTTTCTCCCACTTGGAAGTGCGAGTTGATTTTAACATGAAGTGCGAGGTGCAAGCTTTGAAAACTCAATACCTAGATCTTGGTAAGCGGTTTTTGAACACTCGCACTTGGTAAGTGTGGGTGTTAAATACTCACATCCACGATCTCTCTCCTTTTGAATACTCACACTTGAGAAGTGCAAGTTCTTGCTCTTTGAAAATTTTTCCTTGAAAATTCTCGCACTTGGAAGTGCAAGATCTCGTTCTTTGACTGCGAGGAAAAGTCAAACTTTTAGCTAGCCAAAATTCAAACTTTGAAGTGTGTGAGTCTTTTGAAATGTGAGTGCGAGAAAAAGAAATAATCAAGTGCAAGTTCTCACACATAGGAAGTGCGAGTACCAAGATTTTGAAGTGCGAGTGTTTTAAATTTGAAACTAAGTAAGGACTTAGTTTAATTAATTCAATTAAGTGCAAACACTAGAAACTATAAAATAAGGTTACTCCATCAAGGAATATTCTTAAACCAAAAGGTAAATATTTCAAAATTTACCAACTTGTATAAAACAAAGAGGGTCCTTACCCATTAAAATGCAATCATTTTCTAAGGTGGGGGAAGTTATGCAAATAACAAATGACGACTCACAGAGGAAAATACTACCAAGTATTTAGAACTCACATTATTTGGTTTTGAACGCATTTTGGAAGATTATGAATTCAAAGCTAAATATCTCTAATTTGAGCACATATTTTAAAACAAAATACCCAAAAATGCTTGATGACATACTAAGTTCATATCATTTTGAGAGGAAAAGAGCTTTGTGTGTGATATGAATTCATTAACCCTTTTCCATTTAAGCATGATGTTATCCCAAGAAAAGAAGCTCATCTTAGAACTTGTTGATTGGGTTTGCTTCTTCTCATTTTCTCGAATATCCTTAAATAAAATTAGTTTAGGAAGCCTTCAATGATACACCGGGTGAAGAAATTGCAGGAGTGGCGCTAGGACTAATAATCCAGCAATACACCTTTATTATTGATTTAAATGACCAATACCCTGCAACTTGTGCTTTGAATCACACTTTGTGTGATCCTAAAATGAGTAAGATGTAAGAGCATATCATTTACCCTATTGTTGTGTCATTTTAGTGCATCAACAACATGCATATTGGGTCCCTCTTACTCAGTCTTATTAAATGGCTTGGTAGAAGGTTTCTTTCAGAGCAATAAAGGTATTAGACAAAGGTCCATCCTCTTTCCTCTTTTCTCTTTATCCTTATTGCAAAGGCTTTGGGAAGAGCTATTAAGGTTGTTGTTCAGGAAGATACTATTCAAGGGCTTAGGGTAGCTAAAGGATCGGATTTGGTATCCCATCAATAGTTCACGGACGATACTTTCTTATTTGGAGTTGCTTCCATTAAGAGGCAAAATTGTTAAGACACGTGTCGAACTCATATTTGAAATGCAATGAGTCGGAGTAATTAGTAAACCAAAATCATTTCTTTAATTTTGCAAGAATATTATCTCAAATAATTCATTGGATCTTTGAATTCAATTTGGAAAATCTCCCTCATAAATATTTGGGTATTCCTCTTTTCGTTGGGGTTGGAAGCTCTTCGTATGGAATAATTTGATCAAGGCTTTTGAATCCCACTTGCAATTTTGGAAAGAGTGATGGTTGTCTTTCGCGAGGAGACTTCTCTTAATCAAGAAGGTTCTTAATTCTCTTCTCATCTATATGCTCTTTATTCTCAAAATCCCAAAGATTGTCTTGGCTAAGTTGATTAAGATTATGAGAACATTTTTGTGGCAAGAAATGGAGGAAGTAAGGAAGATTTCGTTGGTCAAGTGGGAGACAGTTACTTTGTCAAAAAAATGTGATGAGGCAGGGATTATTAACTTGGAAAGATAGAATATGGCTTTGGGATCCAAGTTAATCTGGTGTGTGTTATCCAAGCCCAAGAGTTTATTGGTTGGGATACTAGAAAATAAATATCTTGGTGCCCCCTTTCGGATGCTCTTCTCTCCATCAGACGTCCACCTAGAGGGTCACATATTTGAACTTTTATTCTCTCATGCAAATCTCTCTTCACTCATTCAGTCACTTGGATGATAGGTAATGGTGAGCAGGAGAATTTATGGGAAGATTCTTGGAATGGTTTTCTAGCTATGGGGTAGACGTCAAAGTTTCAAGACTTGAAAATAATTCTTATTCCTCTTTGGGGAGATAAAGTAATATATTATGGGACCGGATGTAGTGAAGAGTCTCCAATAATGAATTGGAAGGAGGTGGGGGATTTTCTTGCTTCAGAGGAGATTAAGTAACTTTTTAGATAGGAATTGGAAGCAAGAGAGATCACTTTGTCACAACAAGCTGATGAAATTATATGGACTACTTCCAAATCAGGTAATTATTTAGTTCAATGTGGGTATAGGAGTTTAGTCTTAGAGGAAAGTATTGAGGAAAAGGAATGGATTGGTTGTTGGTCTAAGGTTTTCCTCCTAAAGCAAGGGCCTTTTCTTGGCTTGCATTTAAGAGAAGAATCCTCACTCAGAAAAGAAGGCAACTTAAGGGAAAGGAAGGCCCCACTAGGTGTGTGTTATGTTATGTAGCGGAGGAAGATGTTGATCATTTATTGGTTCATTTCCCTTTTGCTGAGAAATGTTGGAACTGGCTTTACTCTAAGTTAAATCTATCTTGGTTCCAATTGGAGTCCTTCTCTTCAGCTCTCTTGTCCTAGACAAGAATTCGACACGAAGAAGCTTTAGCTTCTATATGGGGCTACATCCATACCTTTTGGTCTAGCATCTGTGGTGGGAGAGGAATAAGAGAATATTTAGAGAGGAGCCTAGTAATGTGGTAGTAGTTATAAATAGGCAAGAAGTGGGCATCTCTGAAAATGTGTCCATTTATTGGAAGAGCGGAGATCTTAAAGAATTGGCCCAAAATTAAAAGCCCTTCTTTGGGATCTCATGCAAGTTTGGGGATCTTAACCAATGTAAAAAGGAAATCCACACTTTGGGATCCTCCTCCCCTTGGGTATTATAATATGAATTTCAATGGGGCCTCAAAAGGAAACCCAACAAAATCTGGGGTAGGTTGTATCATCAAAAATGAGAAGGGGAGATGGTGTTAGTTGGTTCCTTCCGTCTTCAGGAGGAGACATGTATTATAGCGGAAATTCAAGCACTAGAGAGGGGTCTGAAAATGGCAATAAAATTGGCATTCGAAATTTAAAAATTGAAGGAGATTCACAAGCGATAATCAACACAATTATTAATAGAAAGGGTCTTATCTTGGAAAATTATTAATAGAAAGTTAAGGTTAAGATATCAACTGCCAATAAGAAGAACTCGTTGATTTAGCCCAATGTGACGATAAAAAAAAAAGAAATGCAATTGAAAAGGTAAAAATATGATCTCTTTGTTTCAATGAGGATATTTATTCTGAAAATATGCGAGATCTTCCATAGTGATCAGAGTCAAAAAAAATATAATAATCGAAACCAAGCAATAGTGACACATCTCCTAAGAAAACGTCATCTCAAGCCAAAGTTGTAAAAAAATGTATTAGCATGGTGAACAGGAATTATAGTTTCATCTAATGAAAAAGGTTTTAATGGAAAATTTATAGCCATTATAGTAGTTAAAGACATCCACATTTTGCCAACTTGAAGGAAGATGAAAGAGCTCAAGTTGTTTGACAAAATAGCCAACAAAAATTAAAGTTGCAATCAAACACCAAATTATTTGATAAAATACTTCAAAAAGAAGCACCAAACTAAAGACACTTGTTAGTTATTTTACAAAAGCCTCATCAAAGTGGAGGGATTCATTACTTTATAATGCAAGGCAGATCACCTAGTATACTAGAGAAGCTACCCAACCACCACTAATTTAAGTTAGCCCCCATCCCCTTACTTCCACAAACAGCTTTACCACACCTCAATAAGGAAGGATGTGGCACAATATATAGAACTATAATTGTTATAGTTAGGAACACTCCACCCCAACCAAGTACAACTATTTACAATCCCAAAGGTACACTAGCTCTAATGGAAAAGAAAGAGGATGAGATAAATATGGCAACGCCTCATAGAAAGGAGCTATTATCTTCAGCCGATTTCCATAAAATGGTCTATCGGGGCATGCCTCCCTCCTCCGGCTCTATGGAAAGGGAAAAATGGTCATGGGCCACCACTATTAAAGCAAACAAAAAAGGTATATGCAAATGTAATATCCCCAAATGGACATATTTTTCCCTAAATGGATTTTATGCAAATCCCACAACCAAATGCAAGCTCACAAAATTAAAATCATATTTTTACCATGCAAATCTGAATTTTAATGGGAAAATGTGACTAACGGCATAACAAGAAACTCATACAAATCAGTCCAGTATACTTAAATATTTCCACTCAAAACTGAAATACTGATTTTATAAGGCCAAAATGAAAGAATATATAGATTTCAGATGCAAATAAGCCTGAAATTAATTTATTTTGGAACCCCAGTCTATAGAAAATTATGGTAACTTCAAAAATTCATAACTCCCTCAAAAATGCTCTGATCCACACAAATAAACTATGCATGGATTCAGAAAATTAAGGAGAATACAATGATGTTACCCATGCATGCAAATGACCACCATAAGTTCCCTAAACAACCAAAACACCAACTCGCCTCCACGGTTTTGGGTGGAAAATACTGAAAATTGGCTGCTTTAATTCATAAAAATCAGATTATGATATAGCAATACAAATTTGGTCTGAAATACCTCAAAACCATTGATTTATGCACGATGGATAGGTCAATTCACGCTGAAATAATGTAGGAAACATAGTTGCACTCTCTTCCCTTCAAACCCTTGTACCAAATCTGGAAAATCTTCTTTATTCACTGCTAAAAATAACTAAAAATCTTTGCAAGCACAATGGAATCTTACGAGTGGAGATCCCTCACATTCTCTAAGAGATTTTTCATCCTCTAGAGGTAATTCCTAAGGGTTTTCGTCCTTGGGATAAATTATGCAAAATCTCTAAGCTTTAGACATAAAATCATAAATTATCAAATGATCATTGAATACCTCTAAGCAAGTCGATTTCTCCTTTTTAAGGAGAGAAGAGACCAAAACAACCTTCAAAATATCCAATCAACATACAATGATTTTTTCTATGCATTTTCCACCCTCCATCCTTTCTAGGCCAAGTCGCATTTTCTAGAGGGGATACATAGGACCCATGAGCTTTTTACATTCTTAACTATTTTTTTATTCCCCCTTGGGCTAGTCGCACTTTTCCTTTAGAAAATACAATTTTTATAAGTGCTTTTACCTTTTATGCACTTTTCTATGTTTATTTTAATATTAAGTCTATTACTTTATTATAAGTGTTTTTTATAATGTTTTATTTATATTTTTGCACTTTATAATAAAATAATATAACTTTAAGTCTCCCTTAAAATTCTCCTTAGCCATCTGGAAGACATAATAGGCTAAGGGTCTTCGATTGGGAAGGGGATATTACAACAAATATGTTGTCTGACTATTTTAATATGGAAGGAAATGGATCATACAATGTAGACATACAAGACCTCTTTGAATGTGGTGGCTACTCATGGAAATGGTTGTATAGTTTCAATACCTCTTTAGGGGCAATGATTGTGATTAACTAAAATCAATGTTTTAAAAATTGGAACTGGCTGAGGGTTGGACCAGAACCGAACTGGAATCCAAACCATGATTTGCTAAAAATACATAATATAATACAATTTAATGAGAACAATTAGAGACAAAATATGCAAATTTTTCTCATGCATATACCATGTAAGGGTAATTATAGCAAAATGACACTTTGGGTGCACTACATATCCGAAACAAAATACATAAACTATGAGGCTATAAACGACCTATGGATTCCAAAATGAATATGCTATAAGCTACTACATGTTTGATATGTTTGATATCAATCATCAAACACAACAACACTACTAAGAATGGGATCCTCATCCTCATCCATGTGATCATGTTCCTTTGGCTCACACGCATCAGACTCCTTACTAACATCTGCAGTAGTTGTAGTAGCACGATTAGTGTTCGTCATGTTTGGTGCTACTAGTGGTTCATCATCCAAATCCATCCACCCCAAGTCATTGGGATCAAACTCTGCTAGGTGACTCTCCTATACTCATTATGAGGTTGGATCAATGTCATCCAAGACAATGGGATTTGTATTAGGTATCCTATTCGGTAATTTGTTTCCCCTTAGCCGGAGGTTGTATTACATGAAGATGAGATCATTTAATCACTTTGTTGTTTCAAATGGGGTCTATATAACATCATTTTAGGGTTAGCATTGGGAAAACGTAACTTAAAAGCTAAAATTGGAAAAAAATTTTAAAGCAAAACTTTCCTCAACTAGTTCGACGGTCCACTCTGAAGTGGTCGGTTTGACTGAGTTTAATACTGGAAGCTGGAAGGTTTAGTACTGAACCGATAATAAATCATTTGGTTCCATATAGAATTGGTCATTGGTTCAATTTTCTAATGATTTGTAAAAAAATTTAATGAACCCGGTCAAACCCAGATTTAACCGAACAGGAACCGGAATTTTAAAAACTCGACTAAAATTGTTCTTTCTCAATGATCAACTAAATTTTTTTTGCTTCATTTTTGGAAAGTTATACTACATTGTTGGTCCGAGTTCGATGCATTCACTATATGGCATCTTTATGATGGCCACAAGGCACAACCACACTCTCCACTCTTAAGGGAATAGAGAGTCGAACTTTGTGTAAATAATAATAATCTTCTATATTATTGTCCATGCGGACATATTACATATATATAGGAGGATGTCTCCTATATTCTAGGATATTAGCTCAACCGTAATATCCTCAAAGATATCTCCAAGCCTATTATAATAACAATACGTTAATAGTATTATTGTTATGCTAACTATATGCTAATTCTAATATATGAGTTGTTATAACTCAATACAACAAAAATATTAATCCAACGATAATGTGAGCGCTAAATAGGATTTTCCTAACATTCCCCTTAGTGCGAACATGGGGAAAACTCCTGCCTTTGTACTTGCATTCTGTCGTGATTAGGTGATTTTTTTTGCGGGATGATCACAAACGTATTGTATGGTTTTCAAACAATTAACCACGAACTGAAAATGGTGGTTTTTAATTGGAGTACCACAAACCAAAATGAAGGTTTTCAATTGGTTTATCTCTGACCACAAAGCATGATGTGCCAATTACTATTAGCAGACCTTCATCACATCTCACTTTGTAGGGAATAACATGGGAAAAAATTCTCTCATACTCCAAACAGAGAACTGGAAATGGAACATTGGAATTATGTCCCCCCCCCTCAATGTGAAATTTCCACTTATTCACACCACATAGGAACAACTGGAATTTGAAGCACACTGCTTAAACCGAAACTCGGAAAACACAACAGAAAGCACATTGCAAAGACACATGTCACCAAACCTTCATGTGGCTCCGTCATTAGCGACTAACTAGAGGTTGATGATTGACCTCTAACCTTCGTTTGCCTCCGTCCTCTGATGTCTTCATCCTCCAATGAAAGGATATTAACTCAACTTTATTTGGCTTTGAGTCTCTTTGAAAATATTCACCCCCATAAGATGGACATCGTGTACAACTGAAATTGCATCCAATTATTGAAAAGTGCGGCAAAAAAAATTATTTTGACAATATTTTGACTCTAACTCATGATGACAACTTACAAAATGATTGTTTAAAAAGGAAACCTAAAATCACCTACATGACTTTGACTCTTATGAGATTAAACATGTTAGATGGACACGTATGTGAATGAAAATAAATTAATATCACCAACATAACTTTGACTCTTATGAGATTAAACATTTTAGATGAACACGTATGTGAATGAAAATAAACACTAAACAATTATTGACTAGACAAATAAAAGGACAACAACTCTTGACTAGCACTTGTAAACAATTTTTGTGAGTCCACCACAATAGACCCTATGACTAAGCAACACTAAATATAAATTTCTTAAACTTGGTTATACCAAACCTCCAACCACTTGTCTATGCTTGGTAAAAATAGAGACACTATTATAATTCACAAATAGACACTACTCCACGTGTACAAAGAAATGACAAACATAAAGATTGCATGCATTTGGCGATTATTGCATGGGAGGCAAAATCAACACATGATGTTGAAAAAATGTGTGCCAATGGAAATACGAAGGCATATCTGAATGTGAGAAGACATGCAACAATACAACACCACCGCAGTCGTTTTTTTACAAGGTCGAATGAGTGCATTGTTGAGGAGGAATAAATAAATAGAATTGTGTGTTTGATTCAACTCAAGGTCGAATGCCAGAAGACTAAGAAATAGATTATTTCATCTCCAATACTTCCATGCAGCAAGTGAATGCAAATCCAATACGATGTACGACAAAGTGTCAATTTGTTGAATTGTGCGTTGAGTGATCTCAATGCAAAACAAGATATTCAATTATTTTTGCTAAGTGGCTTGTCGTGGGTCTAATATAAAGCAAAAGATGCAGATCTGGAGTGAGTAGCTAATCCAAACGAGTTCACAAAAAAATGCCAAGTCAGGTCAATCAACACGGACTATGCACGGTATGGTTTGCATAGTATGGATTGCATCGTTGACAACACGTTCTCCTCCATGCTAATGCCAAGCTACAATGCAAACATTATGATGTTGATTCCTCAATGCAAGGACGGTGCTTTCACTAAGACGCCTAGGTAGATCATGACTGGAGAAGAACCCAAATCCTGTCTCCTTCACATTTTTCCAGCACACAACTCTAAACACAAAATATATCAAAACTTCTACGAAACTAATCTAAATGCTTTGTGAAATAACTACTCTCTCATTGACGAACAAATGGAACTGCCCCTTGGACAATTTAAAACTACATTTTATACAAAAATTCTCATAGAATGCTTGCTCTGATACCAAATCAAGGGGATAGCGGAGCCGAACAACATGTAAATAATAATAATCTTCTATATTATTGTCCATGCGGACATATTACATATGTAGGAGGATGTGTCATAT
This sequence comes from Taxus wallichiana var. yunnanensis, assembly GCA_018340775.1. Classification (NCBI taxonomy): domain Eukaryota; kingdom Viridiplantae; phylum Streptophyta; class Pinopsida; order Cupressales; family Taxaceae; genus Taxus; species Taxus wallichiana. The sequence goes on from CM031237.1 coordinate 164,084,525, forward strand.
ATTCTAAGATATTATCTCAACCGTAATATCCTCAAAGATATATCTAAGTCTATTATAATAACAATATGTTAATATCATTGTTATGCTAACTATATGCTAATTCTAGAATATATGAGTTGTTATAACTCAATAAAACAAAAATATTAATCCAACGATAATGTGAGCACTAAATAGGATTTTCCTAACACACTCACAACCATGACAGTTTCATTGCATTATCCTGTCATGGGAACTAATAAGTACTTGAATACTAGCGAAGAAAACCAAGGAGTAAAGGGATTCGAGGAAAGATGTCAAAGAGGTGAACTAGAACGACGATGGAGAAAAGGAAGGAATGTCAAACAATGGTGAAGAGGATAGATTTACAAGTAAAAGAAATGGTTTACCATAATAGAGGAATATTTGGGTTGGCATAAGAAAGGAGAAGAAGAAAATTATAAGGAATAGATGCATTTAGATCAAACCCTTACACTACAAAAATCCATCCTGAATATTAAAATTAAAGACAAATTATTACATTAAGTCCAAACCCTATCTACCAAGTCCCTAATTGAAAATTTAAGTAGCCTATATCTGGTGGTAGATGCAATCCTTACATGGACCTAATTTGTTTGGAAGATCATTGGCTTAGTCGAAATCTAAATTGTCACAAAACAATATTTACTTGTTATTTTTCCTCGAGAACAAGGAAAAAACAAATCTATATATGCAAGGTTTTCCTAAAAGAATGAAGACAATAAATCAAGGCCCATGGTGTCGATATGTTGGCCCGTGGTATATGAAATATGCAGAGCTTTCCCTTAAACAATGAAGACAAATATTTGAGCCCAGTGATAAAGATCTAATGTCTCTCAATATGGGTAAGGCTATACAGATCACCCATATAATATTAGAACCAAGAGATCATGAAATACATTGGGAAACTAAGTAGAGAATCCATAGACGTTAATAAGACTACCATGAAGAAACTATTTTCGACCTACGCAAGGATCAGTATCAACCTTAATATCTCCAATCTTTTAAATGAAGTAGTAAAAAGGATCCAAACTAGGTTTTTCGTAAACCATTTGATTTTGAATACATGCACTTTTATTATAATAGGTACCATAAATGGGCAAAAACTCTAGCTTGAAAAAGGTTCAATTCAACCCAACCTCTCCCAAAGTCACTGTTGTCATGGAGGAATGCACCCTTTGGGGAGTGGTGTGATGTCTCCCCTTCCTTCTAACAAAATTGAAACACTCTTGGGTTGTGGGTGACCTAAATTTGGTATGAGTCTCCAGAGAGATTCGGTTCCCCTAGTGTAACAACTAAAACTAACCTCTACTCTACTGCACAAAATGGGAAAAGGAGAAGGAAAATATGAAAATAAAAAGGGATGACACACGAGAAACTTTAAAGATCTTGGGCTTGTTTGAACCACATTGATAGACCACGGGGACCATACACAACTTACAAATGGATATATCGTGCAAAAGTGTTTCAGAGAAGGGTTTGATGCTATGACGAGAATCAAGAAGGAAAAAAATGGATTTAAGAGGGAAATTTAATAAGCACCACAAGTGAATCCACCAAAAACTTGGTTAAACACAATCTATGGCCTACAAATTAACATATAACTACATAAAGGCATGGAAATTAGACTGAAAATTAGGGATAAACGATATCATGAGATAAAATCAGCTTAAAGACATGATATTGCACAATAAACAAGTTATAGGAAGGTAGAAATAGCTCATTTATTGATCCAAGAGGTGAAACCAAGTACAAAAGATCACTCATGACCTCTGCTCTTCCACTCATAACACTAAATTACTCTAGGATGATGAATAAAAGGTGCATAGATCAATTTTACAATGAATTCCATTGAATTTTATAGAGAATTGAGAGAGAGAAGAGGAAGAGACACAGGCATGCAAGTGTGATCAGTTAAAAATAGAAAAGAATAGAAATAATGCATGTCCATGTTGCTCCTCTACTCCAAAGACTTAGATGATCTTGATTGAAAACAGGGAGATCCATGCATAGAAAAGAGTAATTTGTGCCCAAAATAGAAATTCCACGCTTAGGAATGAAGTTTACATGCTCATAAATAGAATTTGGGTTCCCTTGCATGTTCTTGTTATTTTTAATGGTCGGTGCATAATCTGAAAGGTTTTTGGCATGAAAACTTGCTAATCTTAGCCTCTACATTATAAAAATGGAGTCTTGGTTGCATGAACACGAAAATTTTACCTCTGTATGATCAAAACAACAAGCTTGTTTGAAAAGAACCACTAAAAATAGCAAACTAGAACATTTTTGGGTTGTTCATGTCTTTGTCGGGCATATCGGTGAATTGGTGAACTTATGGAGCAGAGGAATAGTTCCCTCTCTTCCTCCAATCGACGTAACAAATGTTCCCTATGTGTTTTAATCGGACGCATCGGGGTTTCGAGGAACTAAAGGCCTCAAAGATGAGTATTTTGAGTTCATTTTAAAATTCACGAATTCCAAACTGATATTTACTTACAAAAAAAACAAGATCTCTTTTGGTGTGCCCTAGTGGAGAGATTGGTGTTGGTCGATAGCTACGCCCTTTGTCGCATTACAAACCTCATGTTAGTTACCATTTCCTCACTTCAAATCGCGTTCTATATGACTCCTTAAACCATCATTGGAATCTTAAGTTCATGGATGGAATTTGAGCCCAAAGGTTCAATAACATCTAGAAATATTGTATTGAGACTAAAAAATCATATTTTCACATTGTGCATTATATATCAAGGCTTCCCTGTTGGAGACATACTTAAGCACATGGGGGTTCCAACCCTTCATCTTGACCTTATTACTTGGGAAATGGTTCTCCTGGGGATTTGACCATAGTTCCTACAGAATTCAATGATTATTGGCAAATGTTTGAGTTGATATTTTATTTCATACTTGGAAAGATATAAGTTTTTCTCATTTCAATAATGTTTCTATGGATAGAGAATTATCTGTGACTAATAAAGTTACTATGATATCCAATGTTATGCTCGAGATATAGGTCCAAGTGGAAACATTTTTTCTATAGGTGGAACACCTACAATTCTTGCTTTTGCATTGAGGAAATGCCTTGTGCACCATCAGTCGGGTTCCTTCAAACTCATCACACCGTTATTCTCCCTCTCGAGGTCATGGCGGGATTTAATAAGTGTCATTCTAGTAGTTGGAGGAGATCTTCTCCTGTAGCGTCAATGTTCTCCTCCAGATCTCAATGCCCTTCTCTCACCAATAATAGAGGTGTTTCCGACAAACTCGATGGTGAGGGCAAAGTAGTGGTGGCGGTGGGTGAGGTGCCCCCACTTAGGGAAAATTTCAGCATTAGTGCTTGTCATATCTCTCTTTCACTTATCCAAACAAAATATTGATGAAGAACAAAAGAAATGCAAGTAAAATGATGGGTAGAATCCCATCCCAAACACGATGCACCCCTCTTCCAGTGGTGGTGGGGAAAGTTTGATAGTCCTCTGCGTTCACCTCCTCCAACCACCATGTTCATTGGGCCTCTATTTTCCTTGTGGTTGTTTATTTATTGTACCTTGTTTGGTTTAAAATACAATTTTATTATGTATGCATGTATTTTGATGCCCTCCGAGGTGATCTAGCCTTTTGTCAAGGCCTTCTTAGCTCGATGTGAAATGCATTCTAGGGTGCGACTCTTTCCACCCATTTTTTTAATGATTATTGGTGTACTATATCATTTTATTAATAAAAGTGCACTTAAAAATTAAAAAAATGCACAAAATGAAAATAGAAGTTCCCATGACGATTTCCATTTAGGAGACAATTCATTTTATGTTCATAACCTTAATGTTATGGAAAGCTTGAACTCCCACAAAATGGGATATTGATAAATATTAGTAATTGTCTATGAGTTGCAAAGTATGGCTTAAAGGGATGTTAAATGTAAAGTTAGTACGGAAATTTTTTCGAGTTTGATAAATAGTGTTTGATATTTTTATGTTAAGGTGGAGACGATTGAATATTGATGCACTAAGAAGAGTACACAAATGAAATTTTTCATGAAAAAGTAAATTGCAGATTTCTTTAAACTTAAATTTAATAAAAACCAACGAAAATTTAGTGTCACACTATTAATTAAAATAGATATCAAGGAAGTTAGTAAAAGACACGAGGCATATATATTGTCTTCAATGAAACATTTAAATTTGATATCTATATTTTTGCATATCCTCGTTAGAGGCATGTCCCTCTCAGCTTGTTAGCAATAAAAAATTAAAAAGGTGAAACAGTAAAGAGACTGCCCCAAAAATTATGAATGACTTACTCTCGAATAAATTAAGGGGGATGAGAATGCACTCTTGCCCCCTCAGTAGAAAACATTGATAAACTCTCTCATCTTGCTCGTAATAATTATAAACATCAGCTGAAAGGGACCTCAAAATGGACCTTTATGTAAATGATGATATGAAAATATTAATGGATATTTGGGGAAAGTATTTTAATATATTTTATTTGAGCTAGAATAATTTATCATTGTATTAGTTTAAGTTTTTTCAATTTATTTTATATGTCATTTTTAGTGATTTCTATTTTTTTGGTTGCAAGTATTTAAAAAAGAATAGTTAACCAAACACGAAAATTGATTCATTCATATTGTCATCTAGAGTGGCTGCAAATGCACTTCGAGAGACATAAGACATTGTATGATATAACTTTTTCGAGTTTGGGAGGACCCGTTGTGACCCAAAGCTAATTGGAAATGTTGCATCATAAGGGTTTAGAAGAATAAAGAGGAATTTGAGGGTAATTGTGTTGCCGTAATTTTCCTCCATCCGTGGCATGCTCAAAGCATCCATGATTTCTTCAAATTCACCTTTGAATATCCGTCAAGTCTAACACTTGTGCGAGTTGCTCGAATTTTGCAAGGGATGCAAAATTGGGCAGCAATAGTTAACATAATTTTTGGGCTTGGAAAACTTTGTTTGATCATGTACATGAGTTGTTCATCTGCGGATTTTAAATAAAATTTCAA